>OZ026616.1:89607776-90207776 GCA_964020975.1 Hermodice carunculata | reverse complement strand
GCCACACTCGGTTGAAACACTTCTCTGCATCCAAAGCACAGATGTATACAGGTGAACTTTTACTATTGAAATACAAACCAATATCATGAAGAAGAGTACAAGTAAATGAAGTGCTTCGTTTCTCCCGAAAGCCAAACTGAACACCACTGACTTGGTCTGCTGGGACCATAAAAGATTCTATCAGCTTAGAGTGAACCGAGCTCAATGTTATCGGTCGAAAATTTTCTGGCAAGTTTGGATTCAGGGAGCTCTTTTTAAGGATAGGTATAATTATCCCAGTTGTAAACACACTTGGAATGACACACTGTTTGAGAATGTATGTATAAAAAGTTGCCAATCTGTCACACAGAACATAAGATTTACCGTACAACAAATGCTCAGCAGTTACGCCATCGCAGCCAGGAGAGCTGCTTTTATTTAATCTATCTATCATTTCAGACACCATTTCCGCTGTTACTTCCGTATGCTGAGGAGAGCTTACATGTAGTTCACCATCACTCTCTTTAAACTTTCGTTGAACAGTATCAGTGACAAACTGCTGCGAATCTGTTAAACTTAAGGCATCATTGTTGTCTTGCATAATTGTCGCAAAATAATCACTAAATGCCTGTGCTTGCAGCGAGGAGCCAACCCTTTTACGCTTCAGTCTCTTTATGCCATTCCAGAAGCAGGACATTTTCCTCCCCCTAAACATAGAATTCAACTTGATAAAAGAGCTGTCTACTTCATTTTGTATATAAGATCGACAATATTTCCTAAACAGCTTTTTAGCACCTTTATAACAATCATAAACCTGACCCTGTTTGGGACGCCCATTATCGTTCCACAAGGACCACCAAAATTTCTTTTTGTCCCTTAGCTGGCTAAGAGGAGGGCACCAGTACTTTTTTGGTTTATACATTTTTTTCGCTGTACACCCTGCCTCTTTAGCAGCTGAATGTATTGCCTCATTAAGATCTGATACGTATATATCCACCCCTTTCTGTAAATCGGTACTGTTAGTCGGGAGGTTGGCCGACAGGGGCTTTACAGCAGCAAGCTTATCAGAAAGAATGCTATTATAATTGTCAATACGTGTTTGATTTCCCCAATTAGGGGGTGAGAACGACCTAAGGCTATTCGTGGTGTATGGCTTAATGCCACTTGTGCTCATATGACCATCGTTAATGTGAACTTTCACCTTAAACTCTGTACAGATCTTGTTTAAATCTCGCACATAACCATAAGAGCTTGATTGCGCTCACAATAAACTGATTTACACTATGTTCATTTTAGTACTATTTTATTGTCATATAGATACCTTTCTTAAACACCCAGTGGGCCATGCGGTAATACCGCTGGTGCAGTATATTCGTACCAATTTTTATGCCCCCCTTCGAAGAAGGTGGGGCATATAGCGTTGCACATGTCGGTCGGTCGGTAGACTGTGGTTTCCGCACAATAACTCAAGAAGTTTTTGAGCTAGGACTTTGATACTGTATAGGTGTATTATTCTAGTCAAAAGCTAGGCGAAGTTCGAAGATGGGTGACTTGACCTGATTCCAAGGTGACAGTGGTACCGGAGCTAACTTTGGTTTCCGCACAATAACTGAAGAGGTTTTTAAGGTAGGACTTTTATATTGCACAGGATTATAGTCCATATTTGGGGCTAGGCGAAGTTTGAAGATGGATGACCTTGACCTCATTTTAAAGGTCACAGAGCCACTTTACTGAATATGGTTTCATGCTTTCTGCATGATAACTTATACCTTGGAGCTAGAACTTTTATATTGTACAGCTTTATGGTTCTCTGTAAGGGCTAGATTGATTTTGAAGATGGGTGACCTTGACCCAGTTTTCAGGGTCACAGAGAGATTGTAGAATTCCTGTGGTTTCCGCACAATAACTCAAGAAGTTTTTGAGCTAGGACTTTGATACTGTACAGGTATATCATTCTAATCAAAAGCTAGGCGAAGTTCGAAGATGGGTGACCTTGACCTCATTTTAAAGGTCACAGAGCCACTTTACTGAATATGGTTTCATGCTTTCTGCATGATAACTTATACCTTGGAGCTAGAACTTTTATATTGTACTGCTTTATGGTTCTCTGTAAGGGCTAGATTGATGTTGAAGATGGATGACCTTGACCCAGTTTCAGGGTCACAGAGAGATTGTAGAATTCCTGTGGTTTCCGCACAATAACTCAAGAAGTTTTTGAGCTAGGACTTTGATACTGTACAGGTATATCATTCTAATCAAAAGCTAGGTGAAGTTCGAAGATGGGTGACCTTGACCTAATTTTCAAGGTCACAGTGGTACCTGAGTTAACTTTGGTTTCTGCACAATAACTGAAGAGGTTTTTAAGGTAGGACTTTTATATTGCACAGGATTATAGTCCATATTTGGGGCTAGGCGAAGTTTGAAGATGGATGACCTTGACCTCATTTTAAAGGTCACAGAGCCACTTTACTGAATATGGTTTGATGCTTCCTGTGGTTTCTGCACAATAACGCAACAAGTTTTTAAGTTAGGACTGGGATACTTTACAGGTCTATAGTTCTTGCTAAGGGCTAGAAGAAGCTTAAAAGTTTGGTGACCTTGATTTAATTTCCAAGATCACGTTGGTACCTGAGTTAACTTTGGTTTCCACATGATAACTGAAGAAGTTTTTAAACTAGGACTTTTATATTCCACTGGATAATTGTCCGTATTCAGGTCTAGGTCAAGTTTGAAGATGGGTGAACTTGACCTAATTTCAAAGGTCACAGAGCCATTTGGTTGAATACTGTTTCTGCATGATAACTTGCATTTTAGAGGTAGCACTTTTATATTGCACAGCTTTATGGTTGCCTATAAGGGCTAGTTTGAGTTTGGAGATGGGTGACCTTGACCCAGTTTTGAGGGTCACACACAGACAGTAGACTTCCTTTTTTGTTTTTCGCACACTAACTGAAGAAGGCCAAGTGAAAATGAGTGACCGTGCCATAATTTCCAAGGTCATAAAGCCACTTTGCTGAATATGGTTTCTAAATGATGACTAATTTTTCAGCTATAACTTTTATATTGCCCAGGTTTTTAGTCATTTTTTAAGGGCTAGGTTAAAGTATAAAGATATGTGACATTGATGTATGATCAACCTTCACTAATTTTGTAAGGTCACGAGTGCCCCTTCTACCACTATCAATAGGGTAGTGAGGGCAAGGGTAATGAGGGAGAGGGGCATCTATGTTTTACAAACATATCTTGTTATCACCAGAATTGCAGGATACAAGATCCTGTTACTTTGCAAGGAGTAGGACACTGTTGCGCTACATTGACAAGTTCATAGATGACTGGAAGAGGGTAGAAAAACTTTGATAACGTATTGCTTATATCACCATTGAAATGCCTGTGGACAACTGCAAGGTATCAGGCTCTTCTATGGACACCAGGAAATATGCCAACAAAATGAAATATCCCTGGATGGATGGGGTACTTTTCATAAACATAGACTAGATCGACACAGGAAGGATGAACCTATGAGATTTAGCTACACTGAAGAACTACAATTAAATAGAAACCTGAAGTTTCAATATCGATTTTAATCAATTTTGACATTTATCATTAGCACAAAATTTTAACTCCTTATGAAGGAGTACTACTTCTTTCATATTCTATATATGAACTTTGAAGTAAGAGGTGTCAACCTGAGTGTAGTATTATCAGTTATGAACATAATTTCCACCACTAGCAGGACAAGCAATGCAAGAGAGAATGATTGAACATGGTCAGGTGACCTGTGTATTGGGAGCCAGCCAAGTTTGACAGAATCTGTTCCAGGTGTTTTGTTGGGGGTAGAGGTCCAACACTAAAATATCCTGTGCCAACACCATTCCCATGCGATAGTGTGTCCTACCACAGCTACAAGAGGCCAGTGTAACTATGTGGCTAGGCATGCACGCAATCATCCCAGATTATTATCACCTATCACCAAGATGCAGGTTGTACAGGGTTCGGGCGTGAAATGAGGTTTGTTATGTTTGTGCAAGAGGTGTAGCGTGCCTTACTAGGTGTAGCAGCCCTCGTAAAGTGTAGCATCTCTGTGAAACGATGAAAAATAAATTTTATAAATGCTTTTTTTTTTTTTTTATAAAAGCAATTTTTACTAGTCTGTAGGGCTAGCATTAAACAAGATACAAGCCCAAGACCCACTTCAGTGAGCTACAGGCTTTCAGGCATGCCAATTGCCGAGCCCAGAAAGCGCAGTTCGGCAAAATGCCGTCACTCATGCTTGGGCAGGACTGGTCATTATTTCTTATAATATATTCTTTGCATTAAATTATGCTTGTTTGGGCAGGTATGGAAGGAATACATAATCCATACATGTACCTATCTCCCAGCTTACGATGGCAGGGGAAGCTTCTGTGCTGCTTAGTGCCTTTGCTTTCATTTTGGACATGTGGATTGGTATCTCACTCTCTGCAGAGTCTGGAGTGTGGTTTTGGTCAGTGATTTTTATGACCAACAACCCTCAGGAAACTACCCCTCCTGCAGATTGGCGATCTTCACACCGCCAGTAAGATTTTTCTGTGTACACCATATCTTTTGCATACCTGTTCCCCACAAAAGAGGACTTGAGCACAAATAGGTTTTGCTGACCCCATATGATCCCCCGGATGCACTATCGTCCGATCCCATAGCATAAAAGGTCAAGTAAAATTGAGCCAAGTATATTTATAAGAATAAGAACAACAAAAAAAAAATACTTCATGCATTGTCGTTTATTCAAACTGGAACTTTTAGGCAAAGAGGTATTTAGACGAAATTGCATTAGGCGTACATCCTATGGCCTTTTGGCAAAGTTATTTTTGGGATGCTTGTATGTTGACCAACACACACTTCAGCAAAATTGACTTTTGGCATGTTGATAGTTTGGCAAAATGGTTTCAGACGTACTGTCGCAGACCCAACCATTACAGAGTCCACACTCAAATTTACTCCACATAGCAGAAGCTCCAGCTTCCACTATATTACACTTAAGAATTCAGAGTTCATCGAATGAGTGGAAACTCAAAATTACCTCCACACAACAGGAGCTCCACCTTTTGCTGTTGTCAAATAATAAACACATCCAGGGTGTAGCTTCCACCTTCTTGCACTGAAGATACTCAGAGTTCATTAAATGACTGTGGAAAGGGATAGCTACAATATACAATCTCCAGCTGCAGAAAAATGACCATCAGAAATTCTTATCCCCGTACACTTTAAAAAATTTGTCTGTTGCCCACATGCTGAAATTATGAGCCTACAAATACAGAAACTGAACAACAGAAAACTGCAAATTATTATTTTTTTTTAAATTTTCAAATTCAATACAACACATGCAAACATGTACATACTTGCATTTGCACTTTTGAATAAATGTAAATAGATTTGTGCTATTCAGTGGGCTTGATGATGTTGATATGGTAAATTTAGGTGAACATTGAAAAGCCATTCCAAGACACAGCTAAAGACAAAATACAAAATACAACTATATGGAAGTTTCATCTGGTGAGAGGAAAAAAGTCCTACTTCACTGGTCAACAAATCAACGTTTAAGAGTGCATAGAAGTTTCCCTATATGCAATTTGAAACAATTGGCAAATGGTTTCAGTGATTGTTTTCAAATTCAGTGAAAAAACTTACGAAAAACATTCAGATTAAACTAGAAAAGTTGTTGCCAATACACTTGAATGAATATTAAGCAGGGGTCGAGAGAGTGGATTGTGATGAATCTTTTGGTGTATGGATTATATGTGTTGGGGCAGCAATAGGTATCCGTTGCAGGAAAGCAGCATCTGGGGCACCTTGTTTTGTCATTGTTTTGTCTGACCTTAATCAGCATCTTTGGCCCAGAGTCTTTGGTGGTCAGTATCTGTGGGTTCCTATCTACTGGAACATTAAGACAACCATTCTGCTGGTTGCCCTTTTGTGTCATCCCAAATGAGTACACAAAATACAAACTAATATGTGACTGTATCAATGAATAAAATATCATCAGATATAAACATACTTATTCCATTGTGTTTCAGATCTAAATTAGACACAATTATTGCTCTAAATTAATTTTAGAGCAATAATCGTGTTTATATTAGATCTAAGTTAATTTTAGTCTGTGTGGAAAATATGAGTGTTACATGGACTGTGACGTAATATAAACGGGATATCTAAGAGTATTCCTGAGTGGTTACACAAAAGCAAAATGTCCTGGAAATGAGATAATGGCCACAACGGTATAAAAAGCCTGTGTTGTATGGGCTTAAAAAAGGACCAATGCATGGCAACGTAGAGATCAATGTGAATCCATAATGCCACGGCGTACAGGTTACTCACAGCTCTCTGAATTTGACAGCGGCAGAATCATTGGCACGTTGGAGGCTGCTCTTTCCCAGTGTGAGATTGCCAGGAGAATGGGGTGTTCCACATCAGCAATACAGAGGTGGTATGATCATTTTCAAGAAACAAGATGATGCAAGTGGAGATCTGGATCTGGAAGATCAAGACTTTCAGATGGTAGGGACATCCATTACCTGGGGCAGTACACGAAGAGACACTGGTTTCTTTCAGTAGAGAGGTTTCATCAGCAATGGCACCAGGATTCACCTGGGTCCTGTGTTGGCAGTAGCCCCTCAATAAAGCCATGGGCACCCCGATATCAAACACGTTTCGCACCTTTCTGGCTGTCATCTCATTTCGAGGACATGTTGTATTTGTGTGATCGCTCAGGCATACTCTTAGCTTTCCTGTCCATGTGATGTAACAGTCCATCTGACATTCATATTTTGTACACAAACATTTAGAGCAGCCCACATTAAACCAATTTTTTTTTTGATCAGGGATACAATTCAACAAACACAGTGTGCATGTAAAATGTGGAATGATGCATCTTTTATGCTTTAATGCAGGTAGAGCTTACCCTGCAGAAACATGCAGAGAGGCTATGCTCGCATGCAGTGTCATTTTTCATGTATTACTTGTACCCTGGGGGATGGAAGCACTCTGAATTTAAGGACGCCTTATGCTGCAATCATAAACTGATTCCACAATATTATGTATGCTTGTGCACATTATTTTGTGTGTATGTTTGGTGTACTCCAATAAAAATGCTGAAATTGTTGTTTTTGTACCACACAGTATTCACAGCAACAAGGTGCCAACTTTGATCCTCAGGCCATGAATGAAGAAGTGGACATGAGGCGGCAGATCAGGAGGGAAGTCAGGTATGATGAAACTTGGGTTCTGAGTGTTAATGGCAAGTACCAATCTTTGTAACTTAGTCATTAAAATGCAACAAACCAGTATGATTGTCCCCTTGCAAAATACACAGCACCACTTACTGCCATATACAAGTATTTTATGTCAAATTATTGAACATGTTGAGTGACTGATTTTTTTTTTAACTGCTAGCAAATCCTGCATGTACTCATCTGAGCCAAATCATGGATATATTGCAACATACTGTCAAGCTGATGGAAAGAGCTAGCCCAAAATTTGGACTTATTGTGGTCCTCCCCATAAGGCCAACCCAAGACAAGTACACAAGAAGTACAGTCTTATGAGAGAGGTGGCCTCTCTTGAGGGGGAGCATAAAATGAAAGCACCATATTTGCTGCTTATAGAAGTGGCCTCTCCTCAAGGGAACTTTATAAGAGGGCGCCACTGTACTTGAAATGATCCCCATTGTTTCTTTATACTTTGGTGCAGACCTGGAGATGGTTCTGGATTTGACGACTGGCCGCTAGGAGAGTCTCCAGCACTCAGAGAGGACATCCAGAGCCGTGCCTTGAAAAAGCAAAAAAGCACAAATATCAATCTCCAACGGTGTATCCTTTTCTTTTGAAAACTTGAGTGAAGCTACATTTGTACATTTACATGAAAGTTAAAGCTGTAGCAGTGTTCCAGTCAGTCAGTATTGTCTATAATTTATGAGAAACTAATACAAAGGGAACAATATGATCAAAGAGAAGTTTAATTGATTTGGCCAGCGTTAGAATCTTGTTGTATATATCCCTCTCAAATGGAAAAATAAACGTGTAAAAAATTGAAAGAGAGAAAGACCTCGTTTGTGGGGTCACAGTGCAACATATATGAATTTTACTCTTCATTATAACTTGAGAACTACTTGAACTTTGATGTTGCACATGTAAGTGTTCTTCTATAAAGTTCAGACTTACTCAGAACATGGTGTCCTTGATCCTTTCCCAAGTTCATAGAGCTGCAAGCGTGATGAATGTCAAGATCAGCTGAGGCACGGGCTGTTCACACAGCCCTCTTGTTTTTACCTCAGCTGACTTGTGAGTCAGCTGAGGATTTTTGAGGGTCCGTCGTCCGTCCGTCGTCCACAATTCACCTTTTTTACTTCTTCTCAAAAACCGTCAGCCAGATTCACTTCAAACTTGGTGGAGATGTGCCTTGGGTGGGTCTCTACCAAATTTGGTCAAGTGGTCACGGTCCACTGATTTTTGGATTTTTAATGAAGTTTTTTGTTCTTTTTTGGGTAAATCTTAAAAAATCTTCTTCTCCGAAACCCCTCACCCAATTGCTTTGATATCACACAGGAACACTCCCTGGGACTCTTAGTTCTTAATTTGTTCACCTGGTGGCGCTGCAATTTTTTCCTAATCTTTTATGAATTTTTGTGTGTTGTAGCTATTTTCGGCTTCTTCTCCAGAACCATCTCTCAGATTAAGCTGAAACATGGTGGATGTGTTCCTTGTAGAAGGGTCAAACAAAGTTGTACGCTATGTGGGAATGCTGCGGATTCCTGATTTTTAAAGATTTTTTCAATTCTGGTACTTGTTGGTCAATGCAGCTTTCCTATTGATTACTATGGAAGTCAATGGGCATTTTAATGCTAATTCACATTTTCAACTTCTTCTCCAAAACCGTCATCCAGATTAACTTCAAACTTGGTGGCAATGTACGTTGGGTGGGTTTCTACCACTTTTGTTCAAATGTTCATGCTCCAGTGATTTTTTTATTTTTAATGAATTTTTTTGTTCTTTTTTTTTTTTGACAAATCTTAAAAGATCTTGTAAGTCAATGGGCATTCTGATGCTAATTCACAGGACAACTGACACGAAATTTACTGTTTACTTGATAACTTGAGATCTGTTTTGAGTTAGCTACACATGTTAAACATCTGTATGAAGGTCATATTGAGACAGTACATGAATGACCTTGACCTCGTTTGTGGGGTCACAGTGCAACATACATGAATTTTACTCTTCAATATAACTTAAGAACTACTTGAACTTTGATGTTGCACATGTAAGTGTTCTTCTATAAAGTTCAGACTTACTCAGAACGTGGCGTCCTTGATCCTTTTCCAAGTTCATAGAGCTGCAAGTGTGATGAATGTCAAGATCAGCTGAGGCACGGGCTGTTCACACAGCCCTCTTGTTGGGGGAAATCTTGAAAAATCTTTTTCTCCGAAACCACTAGGCCAATTGCTTCGAAATTGCATAGGGACACTTCTGGGGACCCCTAGACCTTAAATTGTTCAACAGGTGGCGCTGCAATTTTTTTCTATTTTTTTATGAATTTTTGTGGGTTTTTGCCATTTTCGACTTCTTCTCCAAAAGCATCACTCAGATTATGCTGAAACTTGGTGTAAATGTTCCTGGTAGAAGGGTCACACAAGTTTGTTCCCTAGGTGCAGTTGCTGGGGATCCCTGATTTTTAACAATTTTTTCAATTCGGGTACTTTTTAGTATATGCACCTTTCCTATTGATTACTATGTAAGTCAATGGGTGTTCTAATGGTAATTCACATTTTTGACTTCTTCTCCGAAACCATCGGCCAGATTGACTTCCAACTTTGTAGCAATGTACCTTGGGTGGGTCTCTACCAAGTTTGTTCAATTGGTCACGCTCCATTGATTTTTGATTTTTTATGATTTTTTGGGTTCTTTTTTTGGGCTAGTCTTAAAAAATTTTCTTCTCTGAAACTGCTCATCCAATTGCTTTGATATCACACAGGAACACTCCTGGGGAGTCCTAGTTCTTGATTTGTTCACCAGGTGGCGCTGCGATTTTTCTAATTTTTTATGATTTTTTTGTGTGCTATTGCTATTTTCGACTTCTTCTCCAGAACTTTCACTCAGATGAAGCTGAAACATGGTAGATATGTTCCTTGTAGAAGGGTCAAAGAAAGTTGTTCACCAGGTGGTAATGCCGTGGATTCCTGATTTTTAATGATTTTTTCAATTGGGGTACTTGTTGGTCAATGCACCTTTCCTATTGATTACTATGTAAGTCAACGGAGATTCTGATGCTAATTCACATTTTTGACTTCTTCTTCGAAACAGTCGTCCAGATTAACTTCAAACTTTGCGGCAATGTTCATTAGGTGGGTCTCTACCAGATTTGTTCAAATGGTCAGGCCCCATTGATTTTTGGACTTTTTATGAATTTCTTTGTTCTTTTTGGGGGCAAGTCTTAAAAAATCGCAAGGGTTTTACGTGCATGTCAGCTGAGCACAGGACTGTCACAGTCCTCATGTTTCTTTTTGTTTTAGACCTGAATATGTGTTAAATGCAACTGGAAACTTGGTGATTTCTCAGAAGTTTGGACCCCATATGGAGAGTCGGAGACTGTGTCAGTCAAGACAAAACTTGCCTGTCAGTGTTCTTGCATTTCCAACTCTTTGTACAGACTGGCATTGGTAATAAATGCCCTAAGACTTTGAGTATTTTTGCCATAATGTCCACTGGACACAATGGATCAGTCAGATATTGCCTTCATTCGAAGTCATAGCTGTGCAACAGTTTTACCAACATTTCCCAAATAGTTTTAGATAAATATATTCAATATATGTTTGTGTCCACATTGCAACATGAAATATGTCAAAGGTGTAAATGCCAGCCTATTTACAGTCCAATATTTAAATTGTTGCTTTATGAAGATTGTCACAGGTGACTATATGTATACATGTATTTACAGTCTGTAAAACCTAGCAAGACCAGTGACGGGGAACCAAAACTAGGAGAGAAAGCCAGACCGGTTTCATATTGAGTGATACTCATCAGTGGCAGTTAGGATCACCATGTCCCGCTGCTTTTATAGGCAGGGGTAACTTTGCTAGTTGACGTGAGGTCAACGTCATGGTGGTCGTCTGTCACGACACAGACTGAGACTACCAGTCAACTGTTGGATTTAATGAGTTGGGGGGATGTCTCGGAAAACGAGGACATCATCACAAGAGTAAGAACTGAATGGTGGTTGCTATGCACAGAGTAAGCTCTGTGTACAAGGCCTGTTTTTCAGCCTTGAAAGGAAATGGCTTTCCATATTTAGTGGGTTTAAGGGACATATCAGACTGATAGCGATTGGAGCTTTACGGTGTTCCTAAGGTCAACTTTGAGGAAAGGTATTTACAGTAGCTACAGGGAAATGATTTCCATCATACAGTGGAACATCTGTGTTATTTTTGGTACCCACTGGAGACATTTTAATTGCTGAATATATCAACTGAACAGCAATGTCCACAAATACATATTGAGGTTACATGTTTGTTATGAAGAGAAAAAGTGGACCATTATAAACTGGCATTATACATGTACATTTTAAAGTGGCACTTACAGGGAAAGTTGCATGTATGATTGCTTGGCCAATGCAATATTAGGAGATGAGAGTTACTTCTGTAAATTTTGTAGACACATAGATGTATATATTCCTTAACTTAATCAAGCTCTGCAACTGCTGGATGAAGCTGTGGGTACACCAGGACCTCTGATGAAGTCCGGCAGAAAAGCTTCAGGAATACTGAGACATAGCACATGTACGTCTCTTCATTTTATCCAACAGGCCTGCACAGTCACCAGATCTATGCATTATATGACCTAATTTAATGCTTTTTGGATTATGAAATATTTCCTATATTTTCTGAATATTTGTTCTATACTGTGTTTTGTACAAAATTTTAAAAATCCTTTCTGTGAAAAAGGTGAAGTGGTGATCTTCAATAAAAACCCACTAATTTGACAAGATCAAATGTGAATCATGCCAGTCATTATTAAAAAAAAAGCATACTGGAACTGCTCCCATCCTGCACACAAACAATGCATCTTTCAAATGCACTGATTGTGTCCATGCTCTTCATATACCGTGCATATCCATAATATTAACTCTTTCAGTGCCAATCACATCTAAAGTTAATCTACTAAGTAAAATTAGTCTGAATTATCATTAGGATCCTAGATTGGTATTCCTCACAAAAAGACCTTTCATTCAAGGACCAGTATGCCTATAGTTCCAGAGAGAATATCCCAGGTCAACAGCTTTTCTCTGTGTGCATTGGGTGCATTGTGCCCAATGGGTGCTGAGAAAAGCTGTTGACTCAGTCCAAAATTTGGCACTTAAACAGTTAATGTGTGACTGTTCACTTCTCAGTCAGCAGGTGTTTTCCCTAGAAAATATTCAAAGAGTATGTGAGGAGAGCAATACAGCAAATGTTGTGAGAAAGAAAGCCCCAGCCTTCCATTCAGTATTACTGAAATACCTGTTTTAAAGCCATAATTTTTTGCCTTATAGTCCTGAACTCGGGTGTTTTTTGGAAAACCTGCAGCTGGGATAACTAATATTAACTTTTAAGCCCATACTTACAGATAAATCAGTCCACATCTACACAACATGCATCAGGGGGTTAACAAAGAAAAAACAAATACAAATGCCATGTTAATATGTTCCCACCTACATATTTGTAGACACTCCAAGGCCAGCTATGGGACTGGCCAAGTTTGACATGTCAGCAAGTTTTGGTACAGCTACCCCAGGGCGTTCCATTATTGCCACACCAGGCTCCAAGATGGTGAGTGGTAGTGACACTATGTGAATACATGTAGGTTGTGATGTCTCCCTATAGGTACATGCAGTAAGGGGGAGACAAATTGTTTTTGCATCAGCCTCCTCTTGTGGGTTTGATACTTCAGTAAATTGGGTTTTGTGCAATGAGTGGACAAGACTTGGTGTATAAGGAAAGTTGGTCCGATAATGTTTGAAAGTAGACCTGTTGCTCTGTGTGATACCTATAGAAGGATTCCATGATAATGTTTGAATTTAAACCTGTTCCTCTGTGATAGAAGGACGGTATGTTTGAAAGATATTCTTGCAATATTCTAAGAAAGGCTGCTTTAGATCAAAGATGAGTGTTTCTGACCTCATTTTCAAGATGACAGTGTCAGGTAACTTGGTTAAGAAAATTGATTTCTGTTATAATCCATAAAAATTAGTGTAAGGATTATAAGTTAATGGGTAGATGTATGATTTTGTCTTGTAAAATCAGACATCTGCGTGCATTATAGCATTAAATGTAAAAATGGAGTCATGTTTGTATAAATAGTGTTTCTTTACATACAAAATGATGCATGCTTTTATATTCTATGAAAACCGTTACTTCTATACAAATCAGGAACTTGAGGTTACCATAATTTTATTCGGTAATGTTGTAGCTTTTTTTATTCCAATTTATGGCAGTTTAAAAACATCAATTGGTATAAAATTGTCAAGGCGTAACTCTTTCAGTGCCAAATTTGGACTGAGTTAACAGCTTTTCTTGGCGCGCATTGGGCGCAATGTGCCCAATGCATCCCAAAAAAAGCTGTTGACCTGGGATATTCTCTCTAGAACTATAGGCATACTGGTACCTGAAGGAAAGTTTGTTTGTTTTTTTGTTTTGATGGATACGAATGGGATCCTAATGATAATCCTGACTAATTTGACTTAAGTAGATCGACTTTAGTTGTGATTGACAAAGAGTTAATAGAGGAATAGCAGTGTTTGCTGCCCTGGCTGTTTGCTTAAAAAAAAATAATAATCATAAGTTGGCAACTTAAAAGTAAATGTCTAATACTGTTATCTTCTTGTAAATGATGAAAATAATTTTGTCTTAAGCCTTAAAGTGCTAATCATGACCATAGTCATTTTCGCATTACTGTTAACATACTATGGTTAAAAGATTCAAACTCCTTATGAAGATACCTTTCATTCAAATACCAGCAAGCCTAGTATAAACAGCAAAGTGTCCCGAGGAAAGCTGTTGTCTCAGTTTTAAATCAGCGCTTAAGGTTAATTTAGTTATAACACACACTCATATGTATATTACGTGATATCAAGTGATGAACTTACTATGCTACTTCCAGACATCGTTTGGAGACAGTGCACTGGACATGTCTAATGTACCAGTTACACCTATGCGGGCAATGGGTCAGGAGGTAGGTCATCAAGGTCATTACCGTCATGTATAAGATACTTCTGCAAAGTAAAAGTCACTTAATTATTTCCATAACTATTGATGTCAAGGAAGGTGACCCTAACAAACCATGATACCTCAATTACGAAATGTCTAGTACCAATTTCTGTCACTAGGACCACTCATCATGATTAGCATGACATATTCTGGACAGGCCGTCATTCGTCATGCTTTCAAATTGTCTATGCACAACTGTCAGGATTTCAGGCTGTTATGCAGACTCGAGAAATTGGACGAAATAAAAAAATACGCATGGATGCAATGGTTTACTTTTCCTAGTAAACCCCCACAAGACAAAAGGACAAGCAATACTTCCAAGCAACAGGTGTGGTGGTATAACAGTGTGATTGGTCTTGTGCACATTTGTCACACCAACCTTTTTGAGGCTTGGAAATGGATTTTGTAAGCTTGCCTTTGTTAGCTTGGCATAAAAATTACAAATGATATTTTGTCAGTCAGCTGAGCTTATAGGGTGGTCTCTCTTCCATCGGTCTGGCCATCCACAATTCATATTTTTGACTTCTTCAAAACTGTTAGTCAGATTGACTTTAAGCTTGGTGGCAATGTACCTTGGGTGGGCATCTACCAAGTGTGTTCAAATGCTTACACTCCAGTGATTTTTGGATTTTTTTAATGATTTTTGGGGGCAAAATATTTTAAAATGTTTTAATAGGAAAGTTTAACATGAGAATTTGTTGTAATGGTTATAACTTCAATAATTTTGGCCAAATTTGTGTAAACGTTGTACCTTTCATAAGTGTCTACCTATTTTGTAGAAGTGGTCATGCTCCAGTGATTTTTGGACCTTAACCTCATTCGCAAGGTCACGGGACAACTAACATGAAATTTAGTGTTCACTTGGTAGCTTGAGATGTATTTTGAGTTAATGTTAATGTTTCTCTATGAAGGTCATCCATACACAGTACAGTGACCTTGACCTCATTTCTGGGATCACAGTGCAGCATACATGAATTTCACTCATCAGTGCTATGGCTTGAGAACTACTTGAACTTGGACCTTGATGTTGCACATGTTAAGTGTTCTTCCATAAAGGTCAGACTTACTCAGTACATGTACATGGGTGACCTTGATCCCATCCCAAGTTCATGGAGCCACAAGTTTGATGAATCTCTAGGTCAGCTGAACATGGACTGTTCATACAGCCCTCTTGTTTTATCTTTTCTGTGGTTATACAGATTATGGCATTAGTTCATGGAAGCAAGCAGTCCTTACCAGAAACTGCTTTTGAAAGTGAATGATAAACCCATATCCCATTAGTCATGATACTGTCCTTTAAGCTGCATTGGTCTACAATTGTGACATTCATGGCCATTACTTTTATGGGGAAACTAAGTCATCACAGGACTGCTAATGCTCCTTCTAGGACATGCTGTCATTCACAGTGACACCTGAACAAGAAATTAATCATGTCGGACAACTTTAGTAACAGGTTGAAATTTCTGTCAAGTTCCATAACCAACAGGCCTGCTCAGTGATTAACAGATCACCATCCATTCCCCCCCCCCCCACACACACACACAGTTGTTTTGGTCATGTTTGAGCTGCTTCGTGTAAATTGAGGCAGGCAGAAATATGCTGGTGGATGGGTCTTAAGGCAATAAATGGGATACAGTGAAACCTCGTGATAATGACACTCAGATATCTGACATATTATAATGACACAAGTTTTTAACGGTAAAATTTCATTTTCTTTGTGGTTTGATTCATTTATCTGACATACTCAGTTATCTGACACATTTCTAAGGGAACAGATGGTGTCATTATAAAGAGTTTCCACTGTACTACATTACTGTAGGGTCTTCTGTATCTCTGCTTACATCATGTATCCCATCCGCATCAAAAACAGATGTCTGTCATGCTGATATAAGAATTTATGCAGTATCTGTACTGAGTAGGATTTTCCTACTGTTGTATGATTTTGGCAAAAAAGTAGGATTCAGTAGGATTTTTAATGAAAAAGGCTCAAATTAGTAGGATTTTTGCATAAAAATCAAAAAATTTTCCTGAATGTGAGCTTAATAAGTTTTTTTAGATGAAACAATTGATTTTCTGGTGGAGATGCACCATTATTTATAAGCAATATTTTATTTCTTAGCAGTATTTCAGCTCTACTTGGGGTCATTTAATCCTAAGTAATTGAAGAAAATGGCAAAATCGGGTCGTATTAACTGAAATAGTTTCATTAACTTCTCCAATACTATGTGTAGGATTTTTTGTCAAGTGCTGGTACAAACACTGTTTATGCTTGACATCTAATTAAATGTTTTTAACTCATTCAGATTGGCCAGTCTACTCTGGATGATGAGGTGACAACAACCAATGTTGCTTTGCTACTGGAAGAGGACCCAGGATTGTCAGGTAATAGTCTCTTTCCTGGTCAGCAACCCTTGGTACACGTATTTGATCAGATTTTCATTGCCACATTGCTCTTGTCATCCCTTAAAAAAGGAGCCAGTTTGACTGCAAATACCAGGTGTAAAATTTCATCAGTGAATTTTTTTCCCTTCATTTCTTGTTTCATTCTTTTAATCTGTTGGGACCCAAGCTGAAGTAAAAGTATGCTGATTGAAGTAAATGGTTGTGGAACTACTGAGGCCAAAAAAAAAAAAAAAAAAGAAGTACAAAGAAAAAAATTGACATGACATATTTATTGACATAATGTATTAACGGTTATATTGCAGCTTCCACAGGCCTGTTTGGAGAGTTCCTGTGTAGTTACAAAGAGAATCCCTCGGAACACCAGGTGTTTCAGCTTCTGGCTCAGTACGAAGAGCTGAGTGGTGACCAGGTCAACTTGCTGAGGAAACTGGTGAAGAGAACCACCCCGGGCCAGGCCAAGTAAGGCGTCTCAGATTGTAATGATTCTTCATACATTTTACGTTTTGTCCTTTTAGAAAACAATTTGAGCTTTTTATGTGTTATGCTGAATAATATCACCTCAGTCATTAATATATGAAATAAAAGAAATGGTGTACAAAGCACATGGGATAAATAGCTGTCTCCACATCATAATATAGACGTGGACTCAACAAACACCAATTTTTAATCTATTAATGAAAAAGTGTGAAAAGTCATTGATGTCTGCTACAAAGATTTAGTTGGAGAAAGAAAATGGTGAATAAAGAGTTTTCTAGACTGCTTCCTTATGACCCTATTTGATTCACTTAAGACTGATTTTGGTTTTGCACAACTGGTTTATTCAGATGTACTTGCACATATGAATGTGTAGTTTCTGCTGGTTTTTGCTGAAACCTACCTCAATAGTTTTTTAAAGTTTCTACTTTAGAATAAATTTTTCTCAAATACAAAACTGGTTTCATGAGTTGCAAGACTTTTGCCCCTTTCACATAACCCTCTGTTTTTTTTTTCTTAGTTCTGTACAGTGAAACCTTGTTATAGTGACATCATCTGTTTCCTGCAAATGTGTCTGATATCTGAATATGTCAGATAAATGAGTCAAATATCAAAAGAACTTGACTTTAAGGTCCCAAAAACTTGTTTTATTAAGTGAATGTTGTAGATATGAGTGTCTTTATAATGAAGTTTCACCAGACATAGGTGCAAAATTGCATAATGTATGTGAGTTAATGGGGACAGAAATGTGACCTCCATGATGTGAATATTGGAGCTCACATCTCTAAAGTTCCCAAAGATAAGGTGGAATTGACAAAAAAAAACTTATAATCCTATGCTTCTGTTGGATAGAATGCTTAATTACCATCTCAGTTTTGTGTAGGTTTTGTGGCACATTATTGTTTCAACATTTGAAAGTATGAAGGAATTCAAGTAGGGGATTGGGGAGGATTGTGGTGATGGATAAGTTAGGGACTTTTCTTTGTGGTAGGTTTGTAAAGACGCACACAGTGCTGGACCTACTGGAGCAAGAGCGTTGTACCTGGCGTCTCCTGTCTTCCCTGTACAAGGACAGATTGGAGACAGAACTCAAGGGTGATGAGGAGGCCATGATGACTGACCTGCTGGTAGGTGGAGCCACGTTCCTTTCTGTGCTGCTTGAACTAGAGTGTTTGTATACTGTAAATTGCTTTATTTTCACGTGTATAAATTTTCACGGTTTTTGTATTTTTGACATTTCGATGTAGTTTTGATTTCACTGTTTTGGACATAATTCCTATTCAAACAATGTTAAAGTATTATTTCACTGTGTTTTTATTTTCACGGTTTTGTGCCATCACCGAAATATGCAAAAATAAGAATGCAGCGAAATTAAAGCAATTTACAGTACAGTGGTCCCTGTCTTCAGAGACCACCACTAGGGCAGGTCAAAATATGGTCTCTCAAAACAGGTGGTCTTTCATTAGAGGTATAATAACATGGAAAAGATAGCACAGTGTTCTGAGAGAGGGGTCTTAAAAAGATATGAGGCCTCTCATTGGAGGGGTCTCTCAAGACAGGTACCACTGTATTCACAAAATGAAAGAGTGTCAATTGTGGTGTGTTAGCACCAGGTGACAACAGTCTCTGGCAAGTGGTCTCAGGATCAGTCCATAGGGCCTGAGTGAACCAGCAAAACATGAAGGCATTTGTATGGTGTATCCTTGCTTATGGATAGAGAATAAATGTATGTCTGGCATTTCTGTAGTGCCCTTGTAGTGCATAAAGGTCCAGGCTGAGTGGTCATTTTACCAGCCTGGGCCAAGATGAACAATGGAGTCTGCACATTTTTGGTCAGTGCCAAAGGTCATAAAGACCAGATCTAAGAGATCAACCAGCACCTGGAACAAATCAAGCAACTTTCCTCAGATATTTGCTAAACCTGATCCCCATTCTGTGTTATATTCTGCCCTACTTCTTTCAAGTGATGATAGTGCCTTGATTTAATTTAAACTTTACTTTCATCCGTACCATGATTTTTGACTTTCATTCTGTGTTCATATGTGAACCTACCTATGACACGCAGTGGCTGATATCTGACTGTAAGTGCCATCTGTCAACAGCTGGCCACACTATTCTGAGTAATGACCATCAATGTAAGCTGCACCTCATTTTTGATATACCAGCGAAAGTAACATTTATCCACTTGAGCATGCTCTCTCCAAAGAAGGTCCAGGCAGGCAGATATTTTTAAGACAGGAACAAGACTTGGTGGTACAAGAAATTGTTTAAGACATGAACTAGTGGATACTTTGAGCAGTATTCCTAACATTGTGAAAGCTTAATTACACACTCATAGTAAACCTGGTTTTTCTTTGTATGCGAAAATGCCCTATGTTAATAAATACTCCGATGTTTGCTCTAAGCCAAACTGCTTTGTCTGCAGTACACTTGCATAACATTAATTAATTCACATTTTATGTGCAACATGAAATTTTAGGATCCATTCCATACATATAAAGTTCACTGAAACTTATCTGGAACATATTGTTGAAGTCAATGCACCTGTGTTAATTTAATTTTCAAGAAATTTTGTCGTCTTAACTATAAGCAAGGTGGCTTCCATAATAGCGGCGTTCCTCACCTTAATGGGAGTCTCCTCACCTACTACATACATATATTGAATCTTGTATTATATGCTTATGTATATATGCGTATTACGGTGAAATAAAAGGTCTGAATGTGTGAGTGGTGGCTTCTTGTTAACATTTGCTTTTTCCTTCTTCCTGTTGTTTGTTTTGTTTTCTTGATTCTTTCGTTTGCATATCTATTTTATTGCATGATCTTCAAACATTAGAGCGATATGTGCACATTTCTGGTCAATTTTAGGATGTTTGTGTTCTAATTTCAGATATGTGTGACTCTTAAGTTTAACTCTATACATGTAATGCAGTTAAGCATGGGTTCTTCATCTGTGTCTTTACAACTGAATGACCACTTGGCAACAAGCATGTTTGAAATGACATTGTGCAAATGGAGAATCAGTGTTGTGCTATGACTGGTAATTAGCTTGTATGTTAAGAGATCAGTTACAATTACCAAACACTGTATTATATGTAGATTCTGAAACAAGATGGTTGGGTGATTGTTGTATTAAACCATGCAATTTATAATGTACATTATAAACATGATGTTAAAACTAGTTATCATGATGTATACACCCACACAAGAGAAGACTATAGACTTTGATACTCCCCATCCAGTGATTGTGTAGATTCTATATACGATGGGGGTCCTGGAATTCACATAATCACTGGATGGGGAATATGAACCCTCAAAGTGCTGATTTAAGACGGAGTCAACAGCTTTCCTTGGGACACTTTGCACACAATGTGTGCAAAGGGCCCCAAGGAAAGTTGTTGGGAAAAGACCACTTTTTGCTTTAGACTAGGCTTGCTGGTATTTGAAGGAAAGGTATCTTCATGAGGAATTTGAATCTTTTATCCAGTATATGTTTAACGACAATGAAAAAAACACAATAGCCGTGATTAGCACTTTAAGGGTTAAAGTCTATTCTATCATGGCTAGGCTTAATTTAAGTCTACTGATTACCCCCAATGCAGCACTTTTTTGCTCAGTACTAGTGGTGGGCCTACGTAGGTCTACCAGCCACCTAGCTGATCTTGGAGTAAAGTGGCATTCATTGCCATGCTACCGCTGTGAATTTAAGTGTTAGTAAGCTATTGCAAGCAAAGAGTTCCATTGATTCTACCAACCTTAAAGCATCACACACACATACAAACACTGTTTAACAATGAGTAAACACTGTGTTCAACTTTAGCATCACATTTGTAATCGATTAGGAATGCCAAATACATGTAGTGGAAACGGTAGGTCAACTGTTTCAAATGGACATTTGCAATTCTGTCAACAGATGGTGCTGCATGTATGTAAACAAAGTGTTCAGGCCTACCTCAAAAAATTTTAACACCCCAAACTGTTTGCTCCAAATTTATAGCATGGAAACACAAAATTATAGTTTCTTTTATATAGATAAATGTTATTCACCTTCATAAAACAGGAAAAAAGTTGAATATAAATTACTTGATGTAGCCGTGGTTAGTGCCGGAACCAGCACTGGTCAAAGATAAAATGCAGCCATCTGATTGGCTGTTGCCTGCTACCCATGATAGAATACAGCCTCATATGTATGTCAGTTAAACACGTAACACTAAAGTGGTCTCCTGTGTTGTGAAAAGACTATATCACTACATGTAAGTCAGTTAAACACCAATACTCAGGTGGTCTCTTGTGTGTGAAAGGATGCATCATTGCTGAAAAGAACTTCTTATCGTGATACAACTTGATCACACGTGTCACCTGAAAAGAACTTCCTGCATTGATACCACATGATCACACAGGTTACCAATGGTTACTGAGGGTCTCATGTTCAAAGCTTGGCATGCATATATTCCAAATAAAGTGTGGATACAGAACTCTTGAGTGAAAATGAGGCCATGTTCACATCATGATTTATGACACATTTAGGAGAAAATGATGAAGAACATGCTATGGATGCTGTAAGAGGTGTACAGTGCTGCCTGTATGGACTAATGGAAACTCTGCTGTACATGTACCTGCCAAGTCATACTATTTGTGCATGATGATTATTATTTATGAGATGGAATTTTCCCAAAATAGTGTAGAAATTGATAAGAATAGTCAAATACAAGATTTTTAAGAACAAGTTTTCTGTAAGAATTGATATAAGAAAACCACTTATTGCTGGTTTCCACAAAAAGTATTACTATTTTGGAAACTTGGGGGTTGGCAGAGGTATGTGTGCATCAGGTGTAAGATGCTGGCCAGACAGACTGAAGTCCAGGTGTATATCAGGTGTAGACTGATGCTGTCTTCAATAGCTCTTTGGTTACAGAGAATATTTCTGATGAACTTTTTACTCTTTTAGGGTAAACGTTTGACTGAGAAGGACATTGTGAACAACTTGTATGAACGAGATGCAAACCTTCGACAAGCTCAGGTGAGAAAACAGAATTAATATTAACAGATCATACAATGGCACACAGTAATTTTAACAGATCATAGAATGGCACCCAGTATTGTTAACAGATCATACAATGGCACACAGTAACATTAAGGGATCATACATTGGCACACAGTAATTTTAACAGATCATACAGTGGCACACATTAATTGTTATGAAAATAAATGTGACAATCCATATAAGAGCATGAAGGCCAAAAAAATCTGTTACAGTACTCCACTCCCCATGTCAACCTTTTTGATTGTGCCACAGACTGTCTGGCTGTGGTTGAAAAAAAAATGAGTGTGGTAAAAATTGGGATAGATAAGGAATTAAACTGACAACTGCCAATTGTTTTCTCTCCACATTTGTATTGATTCCTATGTCACCAACTAATTTGTTGATAACTCAAGTGTCTTTGAAAGTACACTATGAAATGCTATGGCATTTGGTAATTTATTGCGACTGGTATGTAACAAATACCAAATTAGATTTTTGTGCTGAAATTTGGCACAGGAATAGCTCAGAAGGCAATGTTGAACCAATAAGTTTTTAGATCAGTACGATTTCAGAAATGTCCATCAACCTAATTAAACTGTTGACATGTTCTTTATGCAGTGTTTCAAACAATGTTACATTAAAATTGATGGATTACCGTACGTTTTGCTGTTGTAGTTAGTGATAGATTGGTTAGAGAAGACTGCAGGGGAACAGCTGGAGAACTACTATGACAGGGTGGAGTTCTTTACTGACCAGGCAGGCACATGGTAAGTTGAATGTTTTCGGGTTGTCTGTCAGCCCAGATTTCCGTTCGGCCAGATGTGCACATTTTTTACTGATATATCTACAGAATGCCTGCCATATATTTTGGTCAAATTTGACAATATGCTTATCTTACCTGGTAGGTTGAACTGATTAGATTTTAGTGTCACCATGACCTAATTTAAGCAAATGGCAGCCTAATTACATGACAGACCCTTCAGTCAATGCTTTGGGTTAAAGGTATGTCTAGTATCCTTATTAATTAGGACAGAGTGTATGTGAACTTGTGAACAACTGCAAACTTTTGTTCCGAACATGTCTATGGCACTGTAGACCATTACACGTAGCACCATGCAATTTCCCACAAATTCTTATCACATTTCACCGGCTCACCATTCCTTAACAAACACAAACTTTCTGTTCAAACCATTCCGTAACAAACACAAACTTTGTGGTTGTCCTTAAGACAAGTGTTCGGGAAGTTTTGCCTTGGCTAGGTTACCAGGTTATAAGTTAACTCCAATTTAGAGGCAAAACAACAACTGTTACAAGAATATTCATGGATCTATCAATAAGATTTACAATACTGACAACTGTGAACTGTTTCAATGTTGGGTTCTTTGTCAGAGTTTAATGAAGACATTGGCAAAAGGTTGACACTATTTAAAATCGCTAGTAAAAACTCGCAAGATAAATTGTCAGTTACATGTCACGGAAAACTTGATTTTATTAATTTGTATTTATTTGTAAGTAGGATGATCTCTGGTGAGCAGTTTCTGGTTATTGGGATATTAAGAATTTATAAATTTCGTCCCCTGACAGGGAGAACACATTACACATACTGCAGCAGCGATCGGGAGAAGTGCCTTTATACAGTGACAGACCTATAGTTGACCAGTTGGTAAGTGCTAACTTTGATTCTCTTGACAGTCACATTGTAACATTGCATACATATGAAACCTAGTAGGATGCATCTGGCACAGGTATATTTGTGATATCAATCAGTTTTAGTACTTTTTTTGTGTGAAACATTCATGAACGTTTGAAATTGGAAAATGGCCAGCTGTTTAAAAGGCATCAGTGTTATACTCGACTGGTTATACATTCCAATTTGAGATAAGACCAGCATATAAGATAAAACACACTTGAATAAAACTTACCTGGTCTTTCAATCATTGTGCACAGAGAGCATAAATAAATATGTGAATACAGAAGATATTAAAATGTCAGAATTTAAAAAAGAAACGTCTGCATTTAGAATGCCGAGACTTCGTTGAACACATGTTTTCAAGGTTTATGGTACAGGTTCTCTGTTATAGGATCCTGATGCTCCTGTCAGACAGAAGCACCCTCTGGCAGACTTGGATCAAGAAGATGATTCACGGTTGCTCAAGTATCTGTTTGCATGTATACGAGCAGGACAGCTGGATGAGGTAGGAAGTAATTTCAATACATGTATTCTAAATATGTAAAATTTCTCATTTCTGGACTCTTTAAGTGCCAAATTTTGGACTGAGTCAACAGCTTTTCTAGGTGCGCATTGGGTGCAATGTGCACCGAGAAAAGCTATTGACATGGGATTTTCATCTGGAACTAGAGGCATGCTGGTACTTGAATGAAAGCTCCTTTTACAAAGAATACAGGTCTGAGATCCTAATGATAATTCAGACTTGTTGCACTTGAGTGGATCAACTTAAGACATGATTGGCACTGAAAGGGTTAAGTACATACCATTGGCTTTGTGGAAATATACCCTGTGTGGACAGCCAACAACTGCCTCATCGCACTTTGGGTACAGTGTGCCGAGGAAAACTGGATCATTTCTGATAGTTTTTAATGAGAAAAAGTTGCATGTCGATGTATCAACAACAGGTGTTTTAGGGTTAAAATGCTATTGCAAGACAAGCTTTGTGGGAAAATAACTTCAGTCAGTATCAAAATGCTAGATATAAACTCCACGTACACTGTTTCAGGCTCAGAGGTTATGTACTAAGTGTGGACAAGCCTGGAGGGCGGCCACACTAGAGGGCTGGAGACTGTACCATGACCCCAACTACGAGGGCAGCAAGTCTGGGGGCCCCATACAACCCATAGAGGGCAACCAGTACAGAGACATCTGGAAGGTGGTCTGCTGGAGAATGGCAGAGGAGGTAATGTCGATCTCAGTGCTCACAAGTCACCAAGAAAGGCAGTCCATTAAGTATCTGCAACTGTATTCACAAAAGAATGTTAATCTGTTACTAAATTAATGCAAATACATGTATGTAGGTTTATGGGTGTAGGATTATTTATTCCCGGACTCAATTGCATTTTCCCAAAGTCAGGAATGTCTTTCTTGCCTTGTGCTTTTTTTTTTTTTTTTTTTTTTTTGGGGGGGGGGGGGTGGTACTTAAATGTATAGAATCTTCAGTCAGAGACAAAACTTTGTCAAAAGCATTCATTTTCTCAGTGTGTTTGCTGTAAATTGCTTTAATTTTGCTGCACTCTTATTTTTGCTTATTTCGCTGATGGCACAAAACCGTGAAAGTAAAAGCACAGTAAAATAGTATTTTAACATTGTTTGAATAAGAATTATGTCCAAAACAGTGAAATTAAAACCACAGTGAATTGTCAAAAATACAGAAAACATGAAAATTTATACATGCAAGAATAAAGCAATTAACAGTAATCATGACAAGTATTTGATCCTTAAATTTGGCATAATACATTGATGAATATGGCCACTTATGATTTAGTTATGTAAGACATGACAAACAGCATGAAAAAAGTGCACAGAAACCTACCTATGTGGGAATTTTTAAGTCTGAAAGTCTGATGGTCTTGGTCTGATAAACTTTTGACCTGATTCCAGACTCAAACCATATTAAGGCTGCTGGTAGTGTATGTTTTAACTCTGACAAATAGACTTCATGGTGTGAAAATTCCTATGATCCTATTGTCTGGGACAGGTGAAATCCTTTTGAGCACAAGTGACTTTCAAATTTCGCTTGTCCAAGGATGGATAAGTACTTTTAATTGGCAAAATTCACAATATGTTAAATTTCAAAGTTTGTTGGCAAAACAGATGCATAGACTCATTGCATGACATAATGATTTCCATAAAAAACATGTTCGTTCAAGTCAAAACTTAGTTACACTTCATCAGCATTAGGGAGGACAAGCGAAAATTTTATGTCACTTGTCCTGCACATGAGTAGTTTCGAAACAGTTTTTCTCTTGATAGTCCACCACTATCAAAACATTGGTGAATCAGCTTTTGTCAAGAAAAGTTGATGAATAATGATGGCACACTTATTGATACAAGACCTCAAATATTTGTTTTGTAATTCTTGCTGGATTCCAAGACCCTAAAACTTTTGAGGGTCATTCTGTCTGAGTATTACTCTTTTAAAATGGAACAAACAGAGAGGCTGGAGAGCATTCCCTATGGTAATGACCTTGTTACATTAACAACTCTGTGTAACTGCACCTGGGCCTGCCAAAATCCCTCTCTTTTGTATCATTTATTCAAGAGAAACGGGCAAGCAGATGTAATTTTAAAATGAACTACCTGTAGTTCATGTCATACAATAAAAAATAAAGATGGAATGAACATATTTCTTGGTCACTGTGACCTGTAATGCCTATTGACAAGCGAGTAGATGTCATACAATGCCTATTCTTCAGTGATATTTGCTACCACAATACACATAATGTGTGGACAGATTCTGTTTAAAATTTCGCACCAAAGTCACCCAGCTTTAGTTTGCACTAACTTGATTTACGTAGTTCTTGTAATTTAAGGCGAGTAATAGAGGATATGTGTTGCAGATGGCGCCAGTAGTAACGTAGAATTGGTAACTAGCTTCCTGGTGATATATACATTTGCAGCCTCTTTGATTGACTGCTAGTTGTCTACAGGAAGTGGTGTCATATGCAGTTTACCTATCTGAGCATCTCGTATTGCTCTTGCACCTGTCCTGTGTGCCTGAAATAACAGGAGAGGTCACAATTAACGATTGTATGTGTATCTGGCTGAATACACAACCCAACACACAAAATGCTTGCAGGCTAGAGGTGTGTATTCCTATAAGATTCTATGTTAAATTAACATTAAATATGTTGGATAGTTTTGCAGTAAAAGTTATCAAATGTACAAGGGTATTTTAACTATGTATAACCATTTAGCACAAGAAATTTGGTGTTTCTAAGCAGCATGGTTTTAAAGTTACCTAGGTGCAGATTGCAATGGAAACTAATGGAAATACACATACCTAGCCTGCCTGCCTACAGAGCCCTCTACTGAGAACCCACATGAACCAGTTGATCTTGACCTTTCTTATTGAAGGAGAGCTGTTCATTGCTTAGCTGCTCATCCATCAGATGTCGTAATGAACTGTATAGCTTATCTAAGAGCTCATCCTGGGATATTTTAGGGGAGCTGTTTGCTGCTCAGCTGCAATTTCATCAGCATGAAAACTGAAGTGAGGTGTTTATGAGGTGTTGGACATAGTAAGAGGTGTATTTATGACATCTAAATGTTCATTCTTCTTCCAAGTTTAAAAATCTTAAGTATACAGTGAGAGAATTGTATGTTTGCAGCATCTTGCATGTCCAAAGAAACTTTATGAGCTACCCGTTTGAATTTCAGGAGCAGTTTCATCCATGTGAAAAAGCCATCTATGCAGCCCTGAGTGGAAACATTAAGCATTTACTGCCGGTGTGTAGGTCATGGGAGGACTATGTCTGGGCGTATTTCAAGGCTATGGTCGACACTCGTGTAGAACAGGAAATACGTATGAACCCTACACGTGAAAGGACATTTGAGCAACTGCCCCCATCATTCTGGGACAAAAGGTGAGGCAGTTTACAAAGTCATATAGTCAGAAATAAATGTCAAAGAACTTTGAGAATTTTCATCAGCTGGGAATATTTCTTTCTGTGCATGGTTTGTTGTAGTTCCAAGTTTATAAATGCCAACTTCAAAAGATTATATATTTGAATTTAAGTAAATGCTTACTTAACAAATACATAAATATGAACATGTATTTGGAAGACCTGTCATTTCTACATGGAAGAGATGACACCAGAGAAGTTTGGTGACAGAATGGAACAAGTATTACATGTATGTACAATGGTACCTGCGTCAATGACCATGTCCCAGCAGAGATTGCAGATCATTTAAAGACCACTAATTAACTTAAAGACACTTTCATGTTTCTTAAATGGTGCATTTTCCTCCATTTTAGGACCACCTGGTATATCAGACCATTTATTGCTAGCATTAAGGGTGTTCTGACAGAGAAGGTACCTCTGTTGATCTCATTGGGAGATTGTAAAAGGGGAGTTGTAGAGGGTCATATGTTGAGATTTCAACATCATGTTCTAGAGCTCTACACTTGGGTTACATGAAATTATAAGGTTTGTGCACATTACATAAATAACAGCTGCAACCCTGTTGACACACACAACCCCAATGTTTTCATGCAGCCCATGCTTCTAGAAACCATTGACATTGACATAATATTCTGATGGGATCTCGGTGTATTGTGTCAGTACTGAATGAATGCAGATGATCCTGAAAAAGTACTCTGGTCGTTGAAGGCAAGTGGTCTTTGAGTGGGGTGGTCTCTTGTAACAGGGATTACTGGACTATATTTGAATGTGTTCAGGATATCTCGATACAGTCCTCCCTCATTTGAGACACCTCTCCAATGAGACCGCCTGCCTTTAAAGACCACACTTATCAGGTCCCTTGCTCTATCTTTCCCATGTTGTTTGACCTCTTTTGAGAGACCACCTGCTTTATGTGACCCCTTTTGATTCAGTCCAAGGGGTGTTCTCTCAATGGAGGGACTACTGTATATGAAACTGGAATTCAGCAGCATTCTGACACCTGCAATGTTAAATAAGAAATAAACAAATATAGTCTCATGGCATTAATTTGATTAGTACATTGATTCTTTGGAATATTGTGTGAAGATAAAGATAGAGATGAGTTTACCCTTGAAGTTTTAGTGGTGTTGTTCATGATTGAACATGTATATAGTAGGTGATAGAATGCAAAAACTTGTGTAAATTTTATTTAAATTGTCTTGGTAAATATGGTGTTTATTTCCGAAATGGTATAAACCAGAGACTTGTTTATTGCAGGATGTCAATGGACTCCATCTTTATGGATATAGAAGCCAGTCCCAATGAGGTGAGTGACACTGATACAAGTGAGAAACCCAAGCAGAGGCCTGGCAGCAGGAATAGAGATACATTTTTTCACTAGTTCTGTCATTTGAGCAGCTCTTCAGGGACTGGACATAACAGTTTAACCTCCAGCTTATACATGTACAGTAGTCCCTCCTTTGAGAGACCGCCCCTAGTGCCACCCAAAAGGTGGTCACATAAAGCAGGTGGTCCCTCAAAGGAGGTATAAATAACATGAAAAGAACTACAAAAACACCGACAACTGTGGTCTCTCAAAGGAGGTGGTCTCCCAAAGGAGTGGTCTTTCAAAAGTGGGACTACTGTATACGGTAGTGTCCACAAAAGGCGTTAACATACTACAATAATGAATGAGATAAGCCAGGCAACTTGTATTGCCTGAACATGTAGACTATCCTCACCAGGATGTATAAAGATGTAAGGGCAGCTTCCAGGGGAGTGGTATAAAAATGACGCGTTAGTGAAGCAGGTAACATGTGAAGCTAGTGCTGAAGTGAATCTCGGAGGTTTAGTAGAATCCTTGTAAAGTAACCAGATGGAAGTAAATAAAGGCAAACACAAATGTACATTCAAAATATATAGGTAGCCTCCCTGACATGTTTCGGGGCCTTTTTTCACATTCCTTGGGCATGGAGGCTGCATTTAAATGTTATTATCAGAGGTCAGGGTCAGGGCCAGAGCCCGTTGGCACAGACAACTTAAGGTCCAATCAGGACAAGCAAAAATGTCAAAGAATGTATCCTACACCACAGTCCATAGGGCAAGTAAAATGTTGAATTTAGGAGATGATTAAAGTGGAAAGCTAAGTGTTGGACATAGAAAGACATCTTAGTAACTTGATTCACATGCTTTTTGATACAAGGTCACACACAATAGGTGTGCTCATTCTCGGCTGTGTTTGGCAAAAAAGGCAAAAAGTGTCCAGGGAAGTTTAAAAGGTTCTTGGTTCATGAGTCAGTTTGTTTATCTTTGCAGGATGTGCGACACCAGGCTCGTCATCAGTTCCATATCATACAGAAGTTTATTATGCTGGGAGATGTAGATGGTGAGTATAAGATGCCAGTAAACTGAGTAGAACATATTTGATGGGAGGACAACTATCCATGTAAACAACAATGAATGGGACCTTATGCCAATGTAAAGACATGCAGCGTTTTCCCATTAAAAATGACCGAAAAAATTGTCCAGCGGGAAAAATGTTGTGTGCTTATCTTTTTCATCTAGACAGATACAGACAATTAGTCAGCAGTTTTGTTGGACACAGTGCATCCAAAAAAATTGACTGTCCCTCAAGGGTTAAAGTTTGTATTTTGTTTGTGCAGGTCTGGTGGAGGAGCTGTATGAATGGATCAAGGATGAGATAAGTCCACTCCACCCACACCTGCTGCGCTTCATGGCTCATCTCCTTCTCTTCTTCCGCACCATAGGCGTCATCAATAAGGTGAGTGACACCCCCTCACTCCCGTGTAGCATGGATGTCTGTGGGACTATAGGGTGTCGTGCCCACTGAGTACTGACTATGGGTGTGGCACCCACTCTGTAGGACTGAGATGTGACCCCTGGCATCTGCAGTTACAGGTCTTAACCCTGTAGTGTCTGCAGGAGTGTATGTTGTGTCACCCACAGCTCCTTCAGGACTGTAAAATGTGAGTTTTTGCAGTGTTTGTGGGCTATGAGTGGCCTTCCCAGCTGTCTGTATGCAAGGCTATGGGGTGTGACTCCCCATGTCTGCAAGATTTGTGGGCTATGGTGTGTGCATGGCCAAGGGGTGTGACACCCTTAGTTTGCTCAGGGTTGTAAGATGTTCCGCTATGGTGTGTGTATCTAATAAAGTGTTCTTTATTGGCCATTTCAAAAGAGTAAGGCACATCTGGATTGCAAAATAAATTCAATATATGCCCTTCATAAAATCAGGTCGTGGGCAGGATTACTTACAGTCTCAGTTTGCTGAGGAAAAACTTCCCAGAGTTTCAAGACCTCGTCTGGCCAATGCACAGCTTTACGCTATCATATTAACTTTATGAGGATTACCCAACTTGATGTGAAAATTGGATGAAAAGTTTAAGTTGTGTAAAAACCATTGCAGGAGGAACTGTGTGTTGCGATACTGGAAGCTTATGTACGTCAGTTAATAGACAGCCGACAGGTCAATCTGGTGGCAACCTATACAGCCACACTGCCACAGGAACTACAGCTGGAATGCTACGCCAAGTTCTTAGAAAGTGAGTAGGAGTGTTCAGTTTTCTTTCTTGTTTGCCTTTACCCAAGGCATCAGAGTACACCTGATTTTATGATGTCTTTGCTTTTCCCAGGAATTAAGAGATCAAGACTTATCAATCGAAATGCTGCCCTGCAGGACAAGAAAAATGCTCAACTTTAAGGGGATTGAACCCATTAGTTGACCCAGATAGTGAATACAGTGGAACCTCATTAATACGGACCTCATTAATCTGTATGTCTCATTAATCTGGACACTTTTCCTGGAGCAGAATTGTTCATTTCAAGTAATAGTGATTCAGTAATCCAGATGCTTCATTAATCTGAACAATCCACTGGGGTACAAAGGTGTTCGGATTAACCAAGTTACACTGTAATTCCAATTCTGGACAAGTACATGTAGTAAAAATAGTTTGAAGTTACAGTGGTCCCCCTCTTGTGAGCCTCCCTGACATGAGGCCACCCCCTCTACAGAGGCCACTTCTCCGTGCAGCAAATATGGTATTTTCATTTTATTTTCCCCCTCAAGAGAGGCCACCCATCTCATAAGGCCACATTCAGGTGCACTTGGGATGGCCTTACAAGAGGGGGACCACTGTAGTATGAAGCTGGGAAATGAATGCACAGTGTCATATTGATTATTTTACTTCCGAGTAAGTGTGAGCTTATGACCTTGTTGATTGTAAGATTGTTGCTATGGAAAATATTAATTTGTTAAACGATAACCAATTCCCGTAGAAGTAGAATGTATTATGTTGACACGAGTTGCTTCATTGAAGGTATGAGCATATGTTGATCGTTAGTATTTTCTGCAAGAATGGCAGTATGCATACAATTTGCTGACTTTACCTGGAAATAGCTTGATCATGTTGATTTTAAACATTTGCCCATAAAATAGAAGACAGCATATGGTCCTTTTGATTGTTAAACCTTGCTTAGGAGCTTGCAAGTAAGGCCTTATGAAATATATTTGCTGATTCTCATTACTGTCCACTGCAACATTTTTTGCCCACAATGTCAAATTTATTATGTCAAATCAAACTAGGTGTTTTTTCCACCTGTTAACAAGTTAAAAATAAACCATTTTCATGCTACAGTGAAAACAAATGATATAAAATCCTCCCACCCATCTGTGACAAAAGTGATGAGAAGCAAGGAATTTATTTTACTTAACGGCTGACCTGACGTGTCCTGACCAGTCAGTCATGTGAAGAGATCCCAGTGATGCCCTATGACTCGTTGGTGTGCTTTAGGATATATGGCAATGTAGCATTAGCTTCAGTGATGAGGGTCACTTTTCTTTTGATTAATATTATTGCGTAGCACTCTGTTAGTGTTTACCACCTACAGTGTTTACACAGCAATTATCAAAGTGTATAGAAGTGATTATCATTCTTTGATACAAATTAAGCTTGAACTTCTACATTTTCATAGATTTTAGTGTCAAATTATTGGTAAACTTTAGCATACAATATAAATGTAAAGAGTGTCTGGAATTTTAAACTTTCGTTTTTGTTCCTCATATACATCTGTTTGAAGTTAAAAGATGACACATCAAAGGCAGCCCCTTTTAAGCAACTCTGGTGACCAAACAGAACACCCCCCCCCCCCAAAAAAAAAGGAAAATCTGAGACACTTTTTTTATTCAATACATAAACTTCAGTTTGCTGCAGGTTTGAAGCCAATATGTTCACACTTGAATAAGCTGAAGTGATATTTGTGTTAAATTATGATGATCAATTGTGTAATTGTTAAAATTTAAACCAAATGACAAAGTGAAAATGAAATGAATAGCATCCGCAGTTTGTTACCTTTCTGAAAATGTATAGTTTACAGTACTTTATATTTGAATCCAAAGTTATCTTCAGTAGTTTGTGAAAGCCACTGCTAACTTGCCAAATATCCTTTAGGGAGCTACATCTTCTGTAAAGTTATCCCCGATGAATCCCATGAGTAGTTGGTGTCCTTTAAGTGATCCACATCTTCTGTAAAGATATCCCTAATGATTCCCATGACTGGTCGGTGTCCTTTTAATAGTGATCCACATCCTCTGTGAAGATATCCCCGATGATTCCCATGACTAGAGCCAATGATTTTCCATTTTTTCCAAAACCAAAGTGGAATTTTGCATTTTTTTTTCATCCCTCAAACGGAATTTCATATTTTTTCTCATATGAATTATATATAGCAATGAAACGGAATTTGAAAAATTTTTGCTGATTAAGCTGAATTCCTCTTTTTCTGAAACGGAAAATCATTGGCCCTACATGACTAGTTGGTGTCCTTAAGTGATCCATATCCTCTGTAAAGATATCCCCGATGATTCCCATGACTAGTTGGTGTCCTTAAGTGATCCACAACTTCAAGGCTTATCTCATTTAATGTATGCAATGTTTCCAGGTATAGAGGACTCTGAAGAGCGTCAACAATGCCTAAGCCTTGCTGCAGATGCTGGTCTGGACATTCCGTCTATTACTAAAATGGTGGTGGAAAATATCCGCAACCGTGATACAGGAGGCATGGATATGGACACCGAGGGACTGCTTGAGAACGCCACCAATGAGGTGAGCCCATCTCACGTATAGTTATATGTCACAGAAAAGTTTCTCTTTGTTAAAATACAAACTTCATGAATTTAAATTATTTAGAGCCATTGTTAGTACTATCAACAGATTTACCAACTCACAAGCTTCCTAAGTTCACAACTTAACTTTCAAATGTCGCTTGAAAATAAAGCTTCCTCAGATATATATATATATATATATTTTTCCCTCAGATATATGCATCGTCTTGTAAAGTTCTGTCAGAAGCTTTGGAAATAATAGGCAATTGAGCCAATGTAGGTGTCTTGTCATTAAATATATAGTCTGTCAGCAAAAGATAAGTTACATTTTAGAGTTTTCCAAGGAGATAAAAAATGTATTGTATGACGCTAAAATCCATTGTTTTGTTTCCTGTAGGATGACAGGCAGAAGATCAAAGCCATTGATTGGTTGGTGTTTGACCCGACCCAGAGGTCAGAGGCCATGAGACAGGCCAATGCTGTCATGAGGACATTCTTAGGTGAGCTTGACATGGCATCTGTAGAGTTAAAACTTAAACTGATGTTGTTCTGTGGATATCTTAAAAGACATGATGTATTGCAGTGTGTGTCAAATTTCAAACATCATTCTCATCAACCAAAGCTACAAATGACCACATCTGTGGCTTAATGGTATAAGACAATCACATGAAGAGCAAACAAAGCATAGAAAATTGAATCAAACTGGCCACCAGGCCAAAGCATTGTATATTTCCTGTCAGGTACAAGTCTTATCATTGTAAAATTTCCTGTCAGGTATAAGGCTATCCACATGGTGGCTAACTTTTCACTGTTCACATTGCCCAAAACATGCCTGGAAGGATATAGTGGTTTCCTTTCAATTTTTACTTGAATTTCTTGAAAATAGAGAATACTGTAAATTGCTTTATTTTCGCGTGTTTAAATTTTCACGGTTTTTCTATTTTTGAAATTTCACTGTGTTTTTAATTTCACTTTTTTGGACATAATTCCTATTCAAACAATGTTAAATTACTATTTCACCGTGTTTTTATTTTCACGGTTTTGTACCATCAGCGAAATAAGCGAAAATAAGAATACAGCGAAATTAAAGCAATTTACAGTAGTTTGAAAGAGAAATGTATAAGACATGAGGGTACCATACCCCAGATCAACAGCTTTATTTACATGGGAGCAACTCACACAAAGGAAAGCTGTTGATGAGTCTTGTTTGAACTCTTTCCTGCTCAAATTGCCAAAAATGCCCAGATTTCAATTGTCGTCTGCCTACTTAAATTTCTTGTTGCTAGAAAATGTTTTTTGTGATATTTGTGTGTAAGGTCATTCATGATGGCAGGCCATGATCATGGCATGCCCTAATCACTAGTTCACCTTGGCACAGGTTTGGCATATTGTGCCCAACCCACAGCAAGGAAGGCTATAAACTCAGTTGCACTTTGATCTTGAATTTTTAAAACCTGAAAATGTTAGATCGAATATATTTAAGAAATGAGGGTCGATTTTGTCATTATGCCATAACACACACAAAGGTGATTCTCATTGCTTATATTTACATTTCCCTCTTAATTTTTGTGCTCAGTTACTCAAAATTTAGAAATTGAATACATAGAATTGAGAGAAACGACCAGAAACTGATTTGCCCAGCATGTTTAAGTGTTAAGGTGGCACAAACAAAGCTAGGCACTTACAGGAGTGCTGTCTTCAACCCGCTCACCTGTTTTGGTTTTTATTTTTAGACCCATAAAACTATATAAATTCTTGTTGCTTGGGATCTTTACATTATATATACACAAAGAAAACTTTTTAAAATCCTTTTTGGGGGCGAAAAATGGACATTTTACAAAAGGGTTCGATTTGGAGATTTTTCTCGGGATTCTTGAAAAATAACGTAATTAAAAACTCAAAAATTTGCAAAATGAAATTTCATAGTCATGTTCAGGTTCGGTTCCTTCACTTTTTCCATAAATGCAATAGATAAATTGTAATCGAATATTAATTTTGATGCTCGTGAAGATGAACACTTCTTCATGTTTAGGGGGCGTAAAACTGCCTAAAAAAACATATTCCTAAACGCAAGGAAGTCATAATATGTACCAAAAAGGGAGAGACTATTTTATTATTATCATTATCATCAAGCAGTCATAATATGTACCAAAAAGGGAGAGGAGATCATCATCATCATCATCATCATCATCATCATCATCATCATCATCATCATCATCATCATCATCATCATCATCATCATCATCATCATCATCATCATCATCATCATCATCATCATCATCATCAGTCAAATACTTGCAGAAAAAAGTGCAATTTATATTTTTACCCCCATGGCTCTGTAAGCTGACCGTGTATTGCCGACATATCCAGGAGTACATGTGTCTGTGTACCTTCTAAATCCAGTAGCTTTTCAACAAGTTGACATACAACTTGTATATCTGAAGCATCTTATCAAGATCTGGGATGATTCTTGCCCTGGTGACTTTGACCCATTTTCAAGGTCATAGGGGTCAGCATTGAAAATCCTTGAAAATCCTGGTAAGGACTATATCTTGATAGCAAAGCTACAACCTAAAACTATATACCTGGAGCAGCTTATCTTGGCCAAGTTTTCTTCCAATGACCTTGACCCATTTTTCAAGGTCACAAGGAACAACATAGAAAATTTGAAGCTACAACCATCAAACTTAAACACCTGAAGCATCTTATGAAGACTTTACATAAGTTTGTTGTCTGGTGACTTTGACCCTATTTTAAAAGTCAGGTCAATATTCAAAATTGCCTTAAGGTCATAGATATGTACATAATACAATACGATACAGAAATCCTAACACCCACAGTTTTTATGGCTGTTGCAGCATTAAGGAAGCACAGTGCAGCACGGGAAGTGTTCAGGAAGATCCCAGCTGGCTCTATAGATGTCATCATGAAGAACTGGCTGGCACAGGTGAGTTCATAGCCCATATGGAAGCACAGTCTCAGCCACCAGTGATGTGGTTATTAAGTAGTACATGTGTCTACAGTCCACCAGTGAGGTAGGTATGAAGAGGTAAACCACAACTGGTGTACTCATTAAACAGTACACTGAATTATTATACCTCCCTCAAATGAAGTTGGAGGGGTAAACTGTTTTCAGTTTGTCTCATTGTCAAACTGTCCAACTGTCTGTCCAGAGCAAAGTCCTTGACAGCAAAATCTCTCATGATTGACAGGTCACATGATGGGTGGTCTCTAATGATTGACAGGTGACATGGTGGGTGATCTCGTTGCGACTACCACTGTATATAGAAGTAAATTTGATCTAAACCCAAGATTGTAAAATTAAGTCGATTGTCTTTTGGTTTACTTTTGATGCCTGTTACAGAATTGAAGCTGATCCATGAGGCATAACATGATACAACTTACAGAATTTTCAGGAAACAGCTCTCGGATATCAATCTGAGAACTTCGTTTTCAAATTGTAACTTTTTGGGAGTGAATTTCTCCAACATGCTTTAAAGAATGTTACAAAGACATTTTGCTTGTAATTGCAGCCACTTCTCTACATTACTGCTACCTTAAGAAAAGCAGAAATGCATACTATGTACCTGTAATATTTGATTGTCTTTTGATCTTTGTAGACGGGTAGCACAGAGCTGTCAGCAGAAGATGACAATGCCATCCGAGAGTACCTCTGTATTCAAGCATATCTGGTGAGCGTATACCTAACATGCCAACAGTAGAACCTGGTTTGCAGGACCAGCCTGTGGGATCACCCAGTGGTGGTCTCCAGAACAAGGTGGTGCATTATGGGAGGTTAAGCAACATGAAAATTACAAAGTCAAGTATCCTGGCAGGTGGTCTTTTAAGATGGGGTGATCTCCTGGGCATGGTCTTTCAATACAGAGACCACTGTAATTGAGTAATTGAAATAACACAAATTTAAAGATTTGTGCTTCTTTAAATGGCTGAGAAGTGTGGAAGAAGATGTAGAAATCTGCTTTCTGGCAAATACGCTTGCCAATACCAGAACACTGAATCTTCATGAGTGAAATCCAAATTAAACTCATTACTATTATTTCATACTTCCCCTGTTTAAATGCATTAATAATAACAGTTAGACATTTTAAAGGTAAAAAAGGGGGGTTGAGAGAGGACCAGATGTCATTACTGGTACTCACTGCTTGTACAGTGTGGTATGGCACATTGATCGAGATAAGGGGAGGCCAATAGTGGTTACTGTTATAAAAAGTTTGCTGCAAATTCAAATCATATGTCAAGATTACCCTTTATAGTGCTGATTTAAGACTGAGTCAAAAGGTTTCCTTGGGACACTACGCAAAATGTGTGCAGTGTCCCAAGGAAAGTTGTTGACTTGGACTACTTTTTGCTTCAGACTAGGCTTGCTGGTATCTGCGTGAAAGGTATCTTCATGAGGAATTCAAATGTTTTGACCACTATATGTTTAACGGTTATGAGTAAACAACAACAGCCGTGATTAGCATCTTAAGGGTTAACATGATGAACCAGAAATAAGGCACTACCATGTCTTTCTCCTATAAGAATTGAGGTATTTTGTTGTCACTACTTTGGCAGAAAATATGGCACAAATGCAGAAAAATGTGAGTGTATTCTTATTGCTTTGACTTTATTTACTCCCAGGATGCCCAGGACTCATTCAATGACTGGTTTGAACACTACCATCATGGCAAACCAGTCAAACCCCCGGTCCAAACAGGAGCTAACTTTACAGAACGTGTAGCGTATGAACACAAGGTAAAACAGTACGAGGCTGAGCTGGAGAGGTGGCAACATGCGCTGATGCTCCAGACTAAGGTGAGAACTACAGATAATTTATTCAGAAAACATACATGCAGTTCAAATTTTTTGGCTCAGCTGATTTGTCAATCAGCTGTGCTTATATTATAGTCCACCATCTGTTGTCTGCCTATCCATTGGTCCATCCATTTGTCTGTAAAATATTCACACTTTCGACTTCTCATAAAATATTGGCTGAATTCACTTCAAACTTAGTGGGAATGTACATTAAGTGCATCTCTACCAAGTTTCTGGAAATCATGCTGCAATAATTTTTGTGACTGTGTGTTTTTGCTTTTTCAACTTATTCCAGTTTTAAAGCTGCAACATCTTCAAAAATATGTTTAAGTTTAGTCTATACTTAGTTCAGCCAAGTTCATTTGGTAAGGACTTTTTTTTTTTTTTTTTTTTAAATTTTGAGTTCTCTGGCTTTGAATTTTGATGGCAGCCATTGTATCTGTGTACATGAGTAGCATTGCATTATATTTGGGTAGTTTGCTTCTTACACGCATATTTACCATTGAACATGTATAGGAATGTACCTATGTAGTTTTTAGGTGGGGCTCCGTAAGGAGACCCCCTCTCATGTACATTGTACATAGTAGACCTAAAAAGTTCAATATTTGAAAACCAGGAACTATTCCTGTCGTGTTAATAGTCCTGATTTGTGACAAGACTTTATTCTTAACATTTGATATCGGCAAAATAAACAAGACTGATACCTGAAGGGTTTAATAAGAGAAAATACTCCGTCACCACTGGTCACAATTGCTGAAAATGCCTAACTGTTAGCTGAAAAAGCCTAACTGTGAGAAAATGTCATCCGGCGAACGTATGTATTCTGGTGCAAACAAGAAACAGATTTTAAAAAGGTGCAAGTTATTTTCTTTCATTTGTGCTCTTAATGGTAACACTGGTATTACTGCTCATTGCTGATGTAAAATGTAGATATTCTTTATCGATCTATGCACATTATCAGGACCTTTCTGTTAAAAGAAGTTCCGTATCTTGCTTGTATTCGTGGGTGAATGTGACCTCAATTCTGTGAACACTGAACTTTTGTCAGCTCAATGAGGCTCTCCGTAGGTTTTTGCATATCCAGACAGTTACCAGTCTGAACACGTCCAAAGATGCATCAGACGGAAAAAATCCATTGAGCATTTGTTACAGTGATCTAAAAAGTCCACGAGAAAATGTAATCAAGTTATCACTTCCCCTTACAAGTCTTGTGCAAGTACGCTGTTTTGGCGCAATAACAATATGTAAGTGCTTTAAAGTTGCATTCCGCGATATTTCATACACGTACCTATCCACGTAATTCATCACTAATCATGCGTCGAAGGACCGTTGTGCCCTCGTTTTGGTCAATAAACATGATATTTTGGCGGCAAGAAAGAGTTTTTACATTCGACCATGCAAGTGTTGTTTGTAACGGCATTCGGCCATGCACAACGGTTCTAGGGCAATTCCTCGCTGATGAGAGATATATTTAGAACCAGTTGGCTCTCGCCGGTCACGTGGCGTGCGCTATATTGCGAGAGCAAAGCACAATTGCATGCAATCGCCACGTGCTGGCAGAGCCGTCTGCGGAGACAGAGTGAAACTGTGAAATACCACTATTTTTTTGGTCGTCAACGAGAATAGAATTTTTCATGTCATTAACTGTGCTTGATCATATTTTAATCATGCATGTTCGTATCGCAAGACTCAATGATAAATGGACGAGTTTGTACGCTCATCGGTGCCTATGTTGTTTGTTCAAGCCTACGGCCTTTGCATCGTTCGAACTTGAAGACGACGGCATGCAGTCTTACATAATGTTCCGGTGTCAATGACAATGTTTGACACATTTATTGACGAAAAACAGCAAATAAAGCTTTTATGTATGGTGATCATTTTGACGCTAAACTTGTGCATGTTTTTATAAATTCAAGTCGCGATCGTTTGCTATGGATTGTGTTTGTGTTCAATTGGTATATATTTTGATAGACATATTTGTTTGCGTTAGATTACATAAGTGTGGAAAACGAGCAAATGAGAACACACATGGTCGCAAACAATAACACATGATTGTCATCTTCACCGTTCACTGCAAATACAGATTCAACTTGGAACATATTGACCTCAAATCTCAGGAAACTAAATTTTTATGCAGTGAAACAAACGTCGTTTCCAATTTCAAGATTTGTCTATAATTTGGTACCAGCAGTTCTAGGATGCAGGTACCTCCGTTCCATTGGTTATTAATGTTACAGCAAAGATGGTAGAAAAAGCCTTCCTTGAGGGTCGGTAAGGGGTTTCTCGTACTGGCGTACTGTTTTTTTTTTTTTTTTTTTATTTATTTACCGTACTGGAAGCCGTCTTGTTTTACGTACTTCGTACTATCCAAAATTTTGAAAGATTTTTATTTTCCGTACTGCGTACTTTAGAAGAATAATTACCTGTACCAGCGTACCGAACCCCCCCCTTCTCCTTGGTTACAGTGAGCAAAACACTATCTTCATGCTTATCTGCAGAGAGAGAGAGAGAGAGAGAGAGAGAGAGAGAGAGAGAGAGAGAGAGAGAGAGAGAGAGAGAGAGAGAGAGAGAGAGAGAGAGAGAGAGAGAGAGAGAGAGAGAGAGAGAGAGAGAGAGAGAGAGAGAGAGAGAGAGAGAGAGAGAGAGAGAGAGAGAGAGAGAGAGAGAGAGAGAGGAGAGAGAGAGAGAGAGAGAGAGAGAGAGAGAGAGAGAGAGAGAGAGAGAGAGAGATTCCTACCAAAAATTTTGTTTTAGGATGTTTGTTTTATTGACGATGCACTGCATTCGTAACAAATCAAAATCTGTATTTCGTTTTTTCTCTCTTTCTCTTCTTAGATCTTGTCAATATTATCGTCTGAATAATTTTCCTCGCGGTGTTCCTACCAACTGTACACTATAGTAGATTGTTCCAATGCAATTAAGCAATCATATATTTCGAGTTTGCATCATGGTATTATACATTTGAAATCCTCAGTACCGTACTGGACACCATAATAGTCGCAGCTGGAGGGGTAAAATAATTTTTTCAAAGCCATACCTGCGACTATTATGCCGACTACAGTCTAAACTTCCTGGGGACTTAGCCTGGGAGGAAGTTTTCTTGACGATGGAAAAGACCGGTGGCCATGTTTGTTTACATTGCCGGTGTACATACATTGTGATCGTCGTCAAAAAGTCTCAATAATGCAATAAAATGTATATAACTATAGGCTTACCCTTACTATAATCTGCGTATTCTTGTTCATAGTTTAATATGCAGACAGAAAAACGGGGGAAATACGCTCGATCAGTGTTCATAAGACAAGCATGCAAGTTTGCCATGTGTTAGTCACATGACACAGTTGTGTTTATGCAATCTCGCGAGAGTCTCGAAAACGAGATTAGTCATGGCGGCACCCTAATGGAAACGCATGTGGATCGCAGAGCTAATAGACTTGACCGGGATACGAAATTACTTGGACGAACGGGTTTTAGTGCGCATGCGCAGAGGCTAGGTAATTTCGTATCGCTACGGCTTTTCGGTCGTTTCTATTCTCATGCATGGATATTTGATAAACTTTCATTAAAAATGCACAACAAATGTTATATCTAAACCCAATTTTTGGTAGATATACATCATAGATTTGTTACCAAACCGTGTGTTGAGTTTGATGTCCGTATTTAACACCATTAATGAATAACTTTCATTATTGTTTACATTTGAGAATATCGATCTCAATTCTCCTTGAAGGACTGCCTTTTTACCTTCAGTATGTCAAAATTTGTTTATCTTTATCTAAAGGATGACCGTGAAGGGGATATACAAATAGCTAATAATGTGACAGGTTTTAGATATTTCTTTAACGGTACCTCACACTTAACTTTCACTGCGTTGTAAAGTTAATGGGTTTTGCCACTAAATTTCTTTCATTTTTACTTTTTTGCCTGTGTCAGCTGTGATTCTCAAATACTTAACTCTATTCTTACAATAATTCCTTAAAAGAATATTGATGTGAGCAAATTGTGATTACTGATACGGTGACAAAAATGAGTGGCAAGATCAACATTTGATCTGGAGGTTTGGGCTGCATTTTTACTTTATACTGTTATTAAGTTTTGGACCTAAATTGTCCATTTTTTAAAATTCCTTTTTGCCATTTAATTTCTATTTCTTACTTTTCTCTCTCACTGTTGTCTTTTTTATTATTGAACACTTGTTCTTTTAAAGGAGAAAAGGCATCAGATTACTGAAATACTTGGGGCATTAAGGCACTGACATTCTCATTACTCACAAAAAGGGCAAATGGAATATTACAGAATAACATTTTTTTCTTTCCCCTAACATAACAAATTTTGATATTATGCGAATTCATTTTACAATGTCAATATCATAAAATAATCAACTAAAGTGGATTAATTAATCTACATATGGGGACCTTCCAGGTGTCAGAACCCCCCCCACCCCCCCCCACCCCCCACAAAATGAAACATATTTCTTCTATGTGGATTTACCTCCAAGACAGGTGGTGAAACAGATGTTTCACAGTAGAATGATATCAAGGACAAACAATTGCTGCAAGCACAAGCATTTGTGTACTGCTTTCGGAGACATTTGTGTTGTGTGTTTTAACCTTTCATTTTTGATGATTAATGTTATATGGGCTTCCACAATTACACCAATTAAAGCCAATAGACAAAAACATGAAAGTAAGTAAGGAAGTGATTTCATGGACATAAAATACAGAGGTCAATACTGACCTATATGTCGTACAACTGTGTAAGGTTTGACAAAACTGTGCCAAGTAAGCATGATATTAATAGTGCGACAGCATGAACACACTAAGTACAATGCACTACAGAATATCCACATTAATAATTATTTTATTTCCACAAGACTACACCCATGTACCAGTGTCTTCTTCACATGTGAACAGACATGTATATGTTGTGTTGATAACTAATAGTAAACAGGATTCTCCATTATTTTGTAGATACAGTGCATGTACTTGTACATTGTGTGAAACATATACATCTCTTGTGTATCATATGTTATTGATAACGTACATGTAATTGTACTTCAGTCATATTATATTCTCTGTCATTTCATGATGTTGATAATTAAAGTACATGTACTTGGACTTTCAGTTCTTCTGTACTATTATAAAGTTCATGTACTTGACTTCAGTCAATTTTATATCATTCTGTAGCTAATGATGTTGATAAACCACACATATCTGTACTTCAGTCATATCCTCTTGCATTTCATGATTTTATATTAAAGTACATGTACTTGTACTGTCAATTCTTCTGTACTTCTTAATACTATTATGAAGTTCATGTACTTGTACTTCAGTCAATTTTATCTCCTTCTGTAGCTGATGATGTTGATAAAGTACATGTACTTGTACTTCACTCATACTTCGCTCCTGCAACTGATTGTCATGAAGTACATGTACTTGTACTTTCATTATCTGTACTCGTACTTCAGTAAAACTTATCTCATGTAGCTGATGATATTGAAAAAGTACATCATGATGGTGATACATGTAGTTTCAGCATTTGCTATCAAAATCTGTATTTCTTCATACTTCAATGTCTACAAATTGCTATTGTTTTACATTTGAATTGATTCGCTTTGCCAAGCACATAAGATTGTTATAAATAATGTTAGGTGCTTGTTGCCCAGTGTGCCCCACGGGGAGGGGGAATCAAATCGCACACCATAAAAAAATTGAAAGAAAATCTTAACACAATTACATAATTTTTGAAATTTTGCTGAGGACTTTGAATTACTCACATTTATTACTATTACTTTATTTACATATATTAAAAGAATCCAGGTAGATGTAGTCTTCTGATACAAAAAAAAGGCTGGTGATCACAGATTAGAATTTAACCAGGCCAAAGCAGTGCATACTCATCTTTTGTACACTAAAAGGGAGAAATAAAAACATTGAACACTTGGCAAAAGGCAAACAACAAGAACAGAAATAATTAAAAAAATGGTAATTAAGATAACACAAAAAGAGATGACATAATTATAGAAAAAAATATAGTTTGCAGAAGTCCTCAAACAAAAATTTAGACAAAACTTACTGAAAAAATAAAATAATAGGAAAAATGAAGGTGCAGGTCGACCAATTGAACAGAAATAGTCTTTAAAATGACTCTGGATAGGTTACAGAATGCACCAAAGAACGTTTCTTCAAAATAAGTGATAAGTTTGAGAATGCACCAAATCAATTTTGAAAATAAGCGTTATTAGTGTTATTGCATAAAACATTGCAAACAAAATGGAAATGTTAAAACCAGTAAAGAAAAATTCCTTGAAATCTATTAATATGTAAATAATATTAAATGTCATTTAAATCAATGGGCCGGCATCGGGAATGACTGCTCTGTGGCTGGCTTAGGCAGGGGAGGCTGGGTAGTTGCCTTGGGTGCTGGAGTTTGAGTGCACTGAAGGGACAAGTGCAAATGTTTCTCTGGTGTGGGCAGCTCTGGAAAATCTGAAAAAACTTAACTGAAAAGATGTGTCATGATCAATGGCAGAAAGTGCATCAATTATATCTAGTGCTAAAATATCTACTCCCTGATACCCCAAATGAATGCCATCAGGTGCCATTATGGTTCTCCATTGCTTCTTTATATAAATACCTGGATGTTGAATTATCTTTACCCCTGGTGTATTTGATGTCCACTCAGTCACTTCCAGATTGTAATCTGCTGCCCGCTGGTTGCATTGGTCGAGCCACCACTGTTCAGCTTGTTTACCACCTTTCTTCAGGTTTTGGCCCAGAGCTGTAGGTACTGCCGATATCCAGATAGCAAGGCTGAAAGTCAAATATTAAACTTCATTAAAAAAACACAATTGGGGAAAACATGAAAATACATCAAATAAATACACTATATCACAGACCTATTAAAGAAAGGCATACAATATATGGTACAAAATATGACCCATGTAATAATAATAAGAGTCTGTGGCACCCCGTATATCTGCCAAGGTCCTAAAAAGGAGGCCCAATTTTTGTTACACTCAAAGCCAACCTTCTCCCTTCCCCTCTGTCATATCCCTACTCTGGCTTCTGACTCCCTCAAACCTAACACACTACTTCTCCTTTCCCAACACTTCACCAGGAAGCCCTGAACTCTAACCCTCCTCCACTGCCTGGCATCCCTCCTTTGAACTCTAACATCCAGGCTAACCTAGTACGTTCTGCAATGCTCCGAACTTGTTCTACTCCTATGTATGCTTTCAAAATCGAGTTAAAGGTGAGACAAGTGAATGAGTGATGCCATCCTGCTCCACTAGCCAACCGAGACCTGATCATAAAATATGAAAGTAAATTATACAAATAATATTATTACCTAGGACAAATGGCCCAGATGTCATGCACCAGTCGCTGCATCTTCCTGAGCATTATGCGGGGACCATCAGTTGGAGTGTTATTCGACCCCACATGCAGCACAACAGCCTGAAACATATGCATACAAATATATAAATATATATAAATACCCCTTTTAAATGAAAGAAAAAGAGAAAGAAAGATATGGAGTGAAAGAAAGAAAGAAAGAAAGAAAGAAAGAAAGAAAGAAAGAAAGAAAGAAAGAAAGAAAGAAAGAAAGAAAGAAAGACAGACAGACAGACAGACAGAAAGAAAGAAAGAAAGAAAGAAAGAAAGAAAGAAAGAAAGAATGTACACATGCCAGGAATACTCAACTGACTTATGATAATCAGTCAATTCTCAATACCTGCCATTTTTTCTTGTCAGAAGTGTTGAGTGTTGTGGCACAACTGTTAAATACAAGTTCACATGTTCAGTACTATGCCAGGATTATTCAATTCTGTGCAAAGTGTCAAAAACATTGGGATTCAGTGTAAACATAAATGTCAGACAAGTTACACTTTTTGAGTAGAGTGTCTTGAAATTTTGTGTGTTTGCATAATTTGATATGCTACAACTTAGACTCATAGTTCATTGTATTCTCCTATGCCACAAACCTATGAATATGCATAAATTAAAATGCTGCAACTTTGGCCCCTATTAAGAGCTAATTTTGCCAGTGGTGTGTTTGGTCTTAATCGGAAGATTCCACTATACATGCAAGTCTGGCCTCATGATTGCTTGTTTCTGCCCTTCATCATGGTTACACAAAATCAGACTGTTCCTCCAAAAAATTACATGCAGGGCTATAAATATATTGTGACCTTGTAAGGATTCATGATATTAGGTACCAATATCTCACCATTTCCAGGGGTATAAATGAAGTTGTAGTCCAGTTCCATGGGCAACAAGGACATTTTTCAAAGTTGCCCTACAACCCTTAAGTTGTCCAGTTTTCCTCAACACCTGATTTTTTTATGACCATAAAATTATTTGTGTTTTTGAAATAATTGTGGCTTTAGCCTTCCAATGAAATGGCAATCGTAGAAAAACACATACTGACTGAATGATCCATGTTAAAATTGTAAGCATATTTGTTATACCGTGTCCAGTTTCTTGTTCAGCTGCAAACTGGAGTATTCTGAATATTGATTTCCATATCTGGTACATGGATAAGTAAAAAATCTGACATATTACATGATATATCTTGTTGGTAAGGTGACTGAAGGGACTTAATAAGACACATTAAAAGTCTGTTATATTTCTGGTAGAAATGTATATGTACTGTAGGAAAACCACTAAATGGTACAGATGTATTTAAGAAATATATACAAACTCCATTACAAAACCATCATTTTTTTCTCATATTTTTAGTCTACCTCTGTGTTGGTACTTTGTTATCAAAAGACATACATGGAGCATGTCAAAGCAACATTTACTGAATATAAATTGTATACATATATATATATTTAGTGGCCTTCTGTGGGAATTTTTACACCTATGGTATTGCTATGGGGTGCCTATTTGTAGTGATAATTTTGACTTTGTGTGGTTTTTGAAGTTTACAGGCCATTTTTTTCTTTACCTTTCACTGATTTTGAAATCACATATGACCAAAACCATCATTTAATTCTGCCCCCCTCTCCCCTACATATGTTATGTTCCTAACTGTTAGGGATGAAAATTATGGGGGGGGGGGGGGGGGGGGGTCCAAAGTACTAATTCAAAATTTATAATGATATCAACTAAATTTGGAGCAGAGTAAAGTGGGCTGTTACCTTGAAGTTCAGCAACTGGTCCCTGATCTCTGGAAGTAGATCCTCTATCTTGTACCCACTATAGGATTCAGTCTGGAATACGCAGTTGGACCCGCTTGGTAACAGGTACTCCAGGGACTCTTGCAGGTGCTTCACCTGGGATGACCCTGCAACTAAAATTGGAAAACTAGTGGAACACATACTGCTTGGTGAAGACGACATGTACATGCACAAAGTATCAATGAGAATATAAAAATATGCTCCTAAAAAGAAGGCAAAAATCTAAATGCAAATAACATAAAAATCAAGTATATACAATATGTTCAGGTACAACCTGATAAGTTGGTAAGCAATATATGTCCAAAAGGCAGTCAGATAAACACTGTGAGAAGCTAACAGTGACTGATGAGATGGAGATGCAGCATGAGAATTTATGTGTGAGACTCTATTTTCTCAAGAAGGCAACAACAAAGACAAGAGACTTGTTAAAATGAAACTGTATAAGTCATAATAACGGTATTAAAGTTGCATTAAACAGTTTGTTGGTAACCAAAGAATATGCTATTTTGCCCAAAGTAACCTGTGAAGAGATAACAAAAGTAATGTTCACATTACCTATATACAAATGTAGTGTTCAAGGAGGACTTTAAAGAATTTTAACTGCTGTAGTTTTGTATGCACATTCTAATCAGCATGGCTAATCAAAGTAGGTCTTGTATTGCAAGCTGGTGAAAAAATTGCTAATCACAGCAGCTTGTTTATACAAAATAGTTATCATAACAACAGTCTAGCTCACACACAGTGGATAATGCCTAATACACACTATGCAATTCCTGCTCTGCTGCACAGACTGTGAAAACTCCTCTGAATCAAGTGTCACCCAGAGTAGGTGTCATTTCACAGCTTGGGTTGTCAATGCCACTTTCAAATAACAACAGAGGATTGTGGTTGCATGTTCTTTTCTGTTATATTTTTAAGACCAAACAAGAAGTTCTGTCATTAAACTTCTTAACTGACTTTTATTTACAAAATGTAGAGCAAGGCCAAAGTTAGGAAAATACAGTACATGTATACATCATATACAATACAGTGTTATATGTCTTGAGAGACCACCTCTTGGGTGGGCCAAAAAGTAGTCACATATAAAGCATGTGGTCTCTTAATGGAGGTGTAATGCCATAGAAAAGATAGAGCTAGGAACTCACATCAGTTTGTGACCCTAAACCTAAAAAAGCTTTGCATGTATACCATAAATAGAAATGGGGTACAGCTATCCGTCATAACAAAATTTGTTTAAATTGATATAAATTTTTTGATGATTTTTTTAAAAAAAATAACCCTACACATAATATAAAATTCATGCTATTTAAACCTAAACAAATAAAAAATCAAACAAGTAATATTTTGTGATGTAAATTTTTCTTGTTGAGTGTAATTTTCACTTGTTTTATTGCAAGCCAAAAACTGTGGAAAAAACTGTTATTTTAACATTAGTTTAAAATTTTAAAAAAATGAAACAGAAGTAGAGTGGTAGTTACATGCTAAAAAGTGCAGAACCCAGGAAAAAATGAACAAATTGAGCCACTTAAAAAGTAAATTCACAGTAAATTGAATAAATCCAATGTATCTTATTTTAAATATTTGTACATGGTTTTGCAATAAATAAATTCATTAAAAGAAACAACTCAGTTTTTTTTTAGAAAATAACATTGATAAAAAAAATTATATATATATGTGCAAATAAGAATCAATATGGAATTATAACTGCCTGTAAATATATGTAAAATAAATATATAATATAAGTAAGAAATAATTAATCAATTTTGAGTATAATAATGCATAAGAAAGCAAGAATTTACCTTTTTGACAAGAACATGTAAAATATGCATGTGATTTTTGTGATGGTGTGGCCGAGTGGCATGTTATCATGAGATAGAAAATAATCTATTTGCATGGTCCTTAAAAATCCACAAGAAAGCAAGAATTCATATTAATGACTTTAGCTGAAATCAAATCGACCAATGATCTTCAAACTTCACTTCTTATAACTGGACGAATACATAACAGACCAAAATCAGAAATCCAGGCTCACCCAATATTTATGTCACCAGCTACAGACAACCTTCAGGTGACAGTGTGTAAGTTTAAACTGTGTGTGGCTTCGCCCAACACACAGTCAGTTTGTGGCAATTCAGAATTTGAGCATCAGATAGCAACAGGCACTTAAATTTGTCCATTACTCACCTGTATCTCTACGCAATACCTACATGTTAACACTGTACATTTTATTTAAATCAAAAAAGTGAAACCAAAGTAAAGTTGTAGTTACATGCTTAAAAGTGCAAAACCCAGGAAAAAATGAACAAATTCAGGGACATAATAAAGTACATTCACAGTAAATTGAATAAATGTTTGCAAATAAACATGCTTTTAAGTCAGGGTTCCTAGCATTTTGTGTAAGTTTATCCTGAGATTAATTTCCCTGATAAGTTTCCTGATTTCCATGACAAGAGTGTTATGGTACAAAAGCCAAATATAAGAGTGACAACCCTCAAAATATAGACAATAGGTCTCAAATAACTATTGGAAGACATATTTGTCAGGTTTATGTTCAGTAATGAAAGTGTGTTTTAACATGTCAGTTAATTCCAGATTCATTTTCTGTAATTTCAAATCAAATATAGTTATATAGGCAAGTCACTGACTTGTGGTTGAGTTATCAGAATGTCAGGCATGTCTTTCATTCATATATCAGCAATAATTCTTTTTTTTTTTTAACTGTAGTGCCTATATTTTGGTATCCCCTGTCCAACTGCCAGGACCCTATTACATAAAATACCAAAAAATTGGTATATGGCACTTGGGCAGTGTTTCTGTAAAAAGTTGTGGCACAACCAGAGTTAACCAGTAGCCTGTCAAACCTTGTTTGCTGAGGACTGGGGTGATTTTCGCTTGTTATATGATAAAAACCGCTCAGTGTAGGTGAAACTGTAGCAAGGCGAAGTTCATACCGGAAAGCTACGAAATTACCTAGCTATTGCGCATGCGCAATTTCAGGACCCAAAACCCGTTCACATGTAATTTCGTAGCGAGGCAGAGTCCATTAGTTTTGCATGTGGATCATCCACGATGTTTTTGCAGCGAGATTTAAGAAATTTAAATGACAAAATTTTAAAACAAATACCAAAGTTTGATAACTCATAATGTTTTTAAGTAGCTGTATGATAGCATTTACCCGCTGATAGCGAGAATCTGACACAAAACGACAGTTTCAACATGAAAGTGAGGAGCGAGATTCTAGTTCACTTTTCACATACCGAGACAAAATAAAAAGGCAACACAGGTGGATGTTTTTAAGTTTATTTACTTTCATTTTAACTTTATTCACCAGCTTTAAATCATAGATTTTTGTTCATTCCTTGTCATGAGCAGCCTGGTTATACTTCTTCATGGTGATATCAGGGAGACCGTTTTTTTTAATTTTTTTGGGGTGCGACTATTGTGCCGCACATACCTTGAGGTGTCTTATTCCCCCTCCACTGTTGGGGGTGCAACTTTTGTGCGGGTGAGACTATTATGGCGTCCAGTACGGTATTTTTTTTTTCATCGCAAATTACCAAAATAAAAATGCGAGATAAAAACAAACAAAACAAACAAAACAAACAAACAAAACAAAAGAAAAACAAGAAAAACAACAAAACAAAACAAAACAAAAACAAAACAAACAAAAAACAAAAAAAACAAGAAAAAAAAAACAAAAACAAAACAAAACAAACAAACAACAACAAGAAAACAAACAAACAAAACACACACACACACACACACACAAAACCCACAGCAGATCTAGAAAGGACCAGATGAAATTCTGAATTACTTGACTAAAATGTTTTGTTTGGAAAAAATTGTTGATACCTTAAGTTTATGTACATCAACTTTTGTTCTGCATATGACTTACAAGAAAGAACGATAGATAATTCTGTGCTGGAAGTATGTGCAGAAAAATGGGATGTTATTTAGTTGGACTTGTGTGTGCGTGTTTTCGGAGAATGTATACGGTCGCGACCGATAATAGCAGATAGATATGGCTGAAGCAGTGACCGAAAGAGTGAGAGAATGAGGCTTCTTTGTATAATAAATTTTATGTTTCGAAACGTACAGTTCCTCATCAAATTTTCATGTCGCATGTGCCATTATACCGAACACAGTGTGACACCCGAGGACCCGTTCAGACCGTTGTGCAGTATACCGTTCTGTCAATGGAGACAACGTTCAAAGCTTGTTCTAATCCATTGCAAATGCATTTGGCTAGTGTGGTACACAGCAATGTGAAATTACAAGTACAATTCTTTCTAATTTTTCAAAATAAATTCGTTATATTGTCGTCGAGAAATGTTGGTAAAATTCTCTGTCGGACGAGGCTCTGAACAACGTATTGCAACTTCCCACACAAGTGGCATGCAGACAAATGTCTTAAGAAAGAAACTCACACATTATACCTTGCACAATCTTATAGAAATACAGAACTGATAAAGTCAAGTTCATGAGAAAATTTTATGGTGCCCCTAGGAAAATTGATGACGAATAGAATAACATAAATCTTTGACATCGTAGACAATAACAGCTTGATAAGTAGCAGAGGTCGCGGGCACGTCTTCCTCGCAATATGTGCAGTCAAGAGCTGCCGATGCAGACAAAATTTTATCTCGAAGTTAGCGGGAAACGTAGATAATATGCCCATTTGTTTGTTGTTTTTTCTCTCTCTTTGTCTCTGAAGTTGCCGTCGTCTTTACTGATCTTAATTAACGGCACTTTTGTCCCATGAATTTGATTACCTAGCCACTCTTCCCCCCCCCCAAAAAAAAAAAAAAAAAGAAAAAGAAAAGAAAACTTCATCAAGCTGGAGCGGTTATAATATAATAATGATATTCGGATTCAATCTCAATTGATTACAAACACGACTTATCAAGTATCCATGACGACTTGAATATAACAACTTCAAAGAAATGGGCGGCTCCTGTGATCTTTGATTTTTTTTTTTCCCGGCACGTGTGACAATTGGGCACAGCTCTGAACGTCAGACCTGTTCAGAATGAATGTAGCGACATCATCATCACTTGCTCGCCCAAGGCTGACCTTGTCCTTCTTTTACAACCCGCTATCGCTCCATATTTTCAACACCGATGGAAACTGTGTGTGTCTGTCTTATTTTGTCACGCGCGGCTGGGGCACGTTTCTTTTCGCTGTGAGTAGCGTAATTTAAATTTTCTTGGTCGCACAAGCAGACGAAAAGCCGGCTCAGACGGAAAACATAAGATGTACGCATGCGCGAGATCTGTATGTAAATGACCCAAATGACGTTGTCCAGGAATTCCCTGCCGCACTCTGTTTGAATATTCAAGTTCCATCGGTGGAACCAGAAGAAGACTTGAGGATTACTCGGTAGTTTCACAAGTAAGTGTGTGTGCTTTTACCTCAGCTGACTTGTCAGTCAGCTGAGGTTTTGTGAGGGTCCATCGTCCGTCCGTCGTCCGTCCGTCCGTCGTCCACAATTCACATTTTCGACTTCTTCTCAAAAACCGTCTGCCAGATCCACGTCAAACGTGGTGCAGGTGTGCCTTGGGTGGGTCTCTACCAAGTTTGTTCAAATGGTCACGGTCTAGTGATTTTTGGATTTTTTATGAATTTTTTTGTTCTTTTTTGGGTAAATCTTAAAAAATCTTCTTCTCCGAAACCGCTCACCCAATTCCTTTGATATCACACAGGAACACTCCCTGGGACTTGTAGTTCTTAATTTGTTCACTAGGTGGCGCTGCAATTTTTTTCTTATTTTTTATGAATTTTTGTGTGTTATAGCTATTTACGACTTCTTCTCCAGAACCATCACTCAGATTAAGCTGAAACATGGTGGATATGTTCCTTGTAGAAGACTCAAACAAAGTTGTTCACTATGTGGGAATGCTGCAGATTCCTGATTTTATATGATTTTTTCAATTCGGGTACTTATCGGTCAATGCAGCTTTCCTCTTGATTACTATGGAAGTCAATGGGCATTCTAATGCTAATTCACATTTTCGCCTTCTTCTCCAAAACTGTCATCCAGATTAACTTCAAACTTGGTGGCAATGTACCTTGGGTGGGTCTCTACCAAGTTTGTTCAAATGGTCACGGTCTAGTGATTTTTGGATTTTTTATGAATTTTTTTGTTCTTTTTTGGGTAAATCTTAAAAAATCTTCTTCTCCGAAACCGCTCACCCAATTCCTTTGATATCACACAGGAACACTCCCTGGGACTTGTAGTTCTTAATTTGTTCACCAGGTGGCGCTGCAGTTTTCTATTTTTTTTATGAATTTTTGTGTGATATAGCTATTTTCAACTTCTTCTCCACAGCTGTCTCTCAGATTAAGCTGAAACATGGCGGATATGTTCCTTGTAGAAGGGTCAAACAAAATTGTTCACTATGTGGGAATGCTGTGGATTCCTGATGTTTAACGATTTTTTCAATTCTGGTACTTGTCGGTCAATGCAGCTTTCCTATTGATTACTATGGAAGTCAATGGGCATTCTAATGCTAATTCACTTTTTCGCCTTCTTCTCCAAAACCGTCATCCAGATTAACTTCAAACTTGGTGGCAATATATGTTGGGTAGGTTTCTACCAATTTTGTTCAAATGTTCATGCTCCAGTAATTTTTTTATATTTAATGAATTTTTTTGTTCTTTTTTTTGGACAAATCTTAAAAAACCTTGTAAATCAATGGGCATTCTAATGCTAATTCACAGGACAACTGACACGAAATTTACTGTTTACTTGATAACTTGAGATCTGTTTTGAGTTAGCTAAACATGTTAATTATTCTGTATGAAGGTCATGCTGAGACAGTACATAAATGACCTTGACCTTGTTTGTATGGTCACAGTGCAACGTACATCAATTTTACTCTTCATTATAACTTGAGAACTACTTGAACTTCGATGTTGCACATGTAAGTGTTCTTCTATAAAGTTCAGACTTACTCAGAACATGGTGTCCTTGATCCTTTCCCAAGTTCATAGAGCTGCAAGTGTGATGAATGTCAAGATCAGCTGAGGCACGGGCTGTTCACACAGCCCTCTTGTTCATATTTCGTTGTTTTATATTGTGTATTTTACACGAGCGAAGATGTGTTTGTATAAAATTTGACAGGTTCCCTGCCACTTGCGGTGTCATCGCATCAATGTGGTATCCACGTGGTCATTACCATGTTGACCATCACATGAACATTATGGCAATGTCGCTCATCACGAGCACATGCTTATGAATATCAATGTACTCACTCAACCTTGCGCTCGATAAGGCTACTTTGTTTGATGCTAAAACTTTTTTTTCTTCGATTGATATACTGTATAGGGAAACTGTGCGCCAGAACAGTCACGGAGAGATGGGAAAAGTTGTGTTTTAATGGGAGGGAAAATGGCGTCAGTGAAACTATTATTACAGCAAAGCAAAACTTATATAATTTAAAAGTTGGTTTGATTCATTTACATGTTGAGCTTTAGATTTGTCACATCGTAATCATACATAACTTGCCTTTTTTGAACGATCTGAATAGAGGTTGAAATGTATGTATGTATGTATATATATGTATGTATGTGTATATATATATATATATATATATATATATATATATATATATATATATATATATATATATACACATATATACACATATATACACATATATACACATATGTATACATATATGTATACATATATACATATACAGATATACATATATACATATATACATATATATATATATATATATATATATATATATATATATACATATATATATATACATATATATATATACATATATATATATATACATATATATATATATATATGCATATATGCATATATACAGCTGAGGTTTATGCATATATATATATATATGCATATTTTAAGTGTGATTAAAACCCCATCTTCTGCTGGGATTTTGGTGTGATTTTTACCTCAGCTGACTTATCAGTCAGCTGAGGTTTTTTGAGGGTCCATCGTCCGTCCGTCGTCCACAATTCACATTTTCGACTTCTTCTCAAAAACCGTCAGCCAGATTCACTTCAAACTTGGTGGAGATGTGCCTTGGGTGGGTCTCTACCAAGTTTGTTCGAATGGTCTCGGTCCAGTGATTTTTGGATTTTTAATGAATTTTTTTTTGTCCTTTTTTGGGTAAATCTTAAAAAATCTTCTTCTCCGAAACCACTCACTCAATTGCTTTGATATCACACAGGAACACTCTCTGGGACACTTAGTTCTTAATTTGTTCACCAGGTGGCACTGCAATTTTTTCCTAATTTTTTATGAATTTTTGTGTGTTATAGCTATTTTCGACTTCTTCTCCAGAACCATCACTCAGATTAAGCTGAAACTTGGTGAATATGTTCCTTGTAGAAGGGTCAAACAAAGTTGTTCACTATGTGGGAATGCTGCGGATTCCTGATTTTTAAGGATTTTTTCAATTCTGGTACTTGTCGGTCAATGCAGCTTTCCTATTGATTACTATGGAAGTCTATGGGCATTCTAATGCTAATTCACATTTTTGACTTCTTCTCCAAAACCGTCATCCAGATTAACTTCAAACTTGGTGGCAATGTACCTTGGGTGGGTTTCTACCAATTATGTTCAAGTGGTCATGCTCCAGTGATTTTTAGATTTTATATTTTTTTTTTTTTTTTTTTTTTTGGACAAATCTTAAAAAATCTTCTTCCCTGAAACTGCTTACCTTAATGCTTTGACGTCACACAGGAAGACATCTAGGGACTCCTTGTTGTTAATTTGTTCACCAGGTGGCGCTGCAGTTTTTTTCTAATTTTTTTGTGAATTTTTGTGTGCTATAGTTATTTTCGACTTCTTCTCCAGAACCGTCGCTCAGATTAAGCTTACACTTGGTGGATATGTTCCTAATGGAAGGGCCAAACAAAGTTGTTCACTGTGTGGGAATGCTGCGGATTCCTGATTTTTAATGATTTTTTCAAGTCAGCTTCTTTGGGGTAAATGCACCTTTCCTATTGATTATCATGTAAGTCAATGGTCATTCTAATACTAATTTACATTTTCGACTTCTTCTCCAAATCCATCATCCAGATTAACTTCAAACTTGGTGGCAATGTACCTTGGGTGGGTGTCTACCAGGTTTGTTCCAATGGTCATGTTGCAATGAATTTGGATTTTTTGTAATTTTTTTTCAAAAATCACTACAAAAGTTTTTATAGGAAAACTTAACATAGGAATTTCTTGTAATGGTCATAACTTTAATAATACTGACCAGATTTACTTCAAACTTGGTGGGGATGTGCCTTGGGTGGATCTTTACCAAGTGTGTTCAAATGGTCAAGCTCTATTGATTTTTGGATTTTTCATGAATTTTGTTGTTTTTGGGGGGGGGGGGGGGCAAACCTTCAAAATTCTTCTCTGAAACCGCTCACCCAATTGCTTTGATATCGTTCATGGACACTCCCGGGAACACCTAGTTCCCAATATGTTCACCAGGTGGCGCTGCAATTTTTTTAAATTAATTTTTTGTATGGATTTGCTATTTTTCACTTGTTCTCAGAACCATCCCTCAGATTAAGCTGAAATGTGATGGATATATTGTTGTGGAAGGGTCAAACAGTTGTTTACTAGGTGGCACTGCTTTGGATTCCTGATTTTTAAGGATTTTCAATTCGGGTACTTATCGTTCAATGCAGCTTTCCTATTGATTACTATGTAAGTCAATGGGCATTCTAATGCTAATTCACAGGACAACTGACACGAAATTTACTGTTTACTTGATGTCTTGAGATCTGTTTTAAGTTAGCTACACATGTTAATTATTGTGTATGAAGGTCATGCTGAGACAGTACATGAATGACCTTGACCTCGTTTGTGGGGTCACAGTGCAACATACATGAATTTTACTCTTCATTATAACTTGAGAATTACTTGAACTTTGATGCTGCACGTGTGGGTGTTCTTCTATAAAGGTCAGACTTACTCAGAACATGGTGTCCTTGATCCTTTCCCAAGTTCATAGAGCTGCAAGTGTGATGAATGTCAAGATCAGCTGAGGCACGGGCTGTTCACACAGCCCTCTTGTTTAAGGTCCATCTTCCTGCATACCCTTGGAATGGAAAATGACAAACTGTATGTATTAAATGTACAGGGTGGCCTTTTACAGATCAAGGGTAGAAACTAAACCAGAGGAGAAGCACTTCCAGTGATGAGGGGGCTAACAATTCTGTTTCTATTTTGCACCACCTGATTAAAGTGTACTGGAGCTCAAATGAAATAATACAGTGAAAACTCAAAGTGACACTCAGTTATCTGACATATTCATTATAATGACACAAATTTGAAGGGACTGAAGTTGTTGTTCCTTTGTTTTTTGACTCATTAATCTGAAATATTCAGATATCTGACTCATTTTCTTGGAAAAAAATAGTGTCATTCTTACAAGTTTTCATTGTGCCTGCTATGTGTTGACCCTGACAAACATTAAAAATGTAGCAATCAATAAAGCAGACTTAGTGACATACAATAACAACTCAGTATAAGACTTCAAAACACACATCAAGTTTAATTTGTGAGCAATGCGCCGATATTCAAAAGCATGTGCTGATGGTGAATGACATCGCCATAATGTTCATGTGATGGTCAACATGGCAATGACCGCGTAGATACCACATTGATGCGATGACACCGCAAGTGGCAGGGAACCTGTCAAATTTTATACAAACACATCTTCGCTCGTGTAATATGTACAAGGTAAAACAACGAAATATGAAAAACACGCACTTACTTGTGAAACTACTGAGTAATCCTCAGGTATTCTTCTAGTTCCACCTCTTCGCAGTGGCTTCAGCAACAGGTCTTTTCATACGTCACTGTGGCTGCTTTACATATGTCATAACACATTATGCGTGCGCATAAACGATCTCCAAAATACGCTCACTCCCACCCTAGAAATAAATTTTTGTTTGATCATACACAAACCTACATGTATTGAAATGTTAACAAAATATTCATATTAAGCCCGGTAAATTAAGGTCTTACAGATATTACTATCATAGCCATGAATATTAACTCGCAAATGTACCCAAATTTCATATACATGTATATGTATATTATACATGTAAACATATGTTCATGCCCTAATGAAAACAAAGGAAAAACAACAAAAAGCCCCACCTCCAGGCTTTAAGCCTTGTTTCTGGTTGTTGCCACTTTCGACTGAGTATCCCTTGAAGGTTAAATGAGCTAAATGACTGTTAAAATTAGCATTTCCATCTTTTCCATGTAACCAATTAAGTGGATTCACTTAAAAAGTGGTGGAGATGTACCTTGGGTGGGTCTGCCAAGTGTGATCAAATGGTAATGATCCAGTGATTTTGGAATTTGTTATGATTTAAAAAAAAAATTAAATCTTAAAGAACCTTCTCTGAAACTCCTTGGCCAATTACTTCAAAACTGCATATTGACACCTCTGGGAACCCTGAGATCTTAATTTGTTCATTTGATGGTGCTGTGATGTTTTTTCTATACTATCATGAATTGTTTTGTGTTCATGCCATTTTTTATTTGACCTCACCAAAAGCATCCCTCACATTAAACTGAAAATTAGTGGAAATGTACCATATGGAAGGGTCGAAATTTTTCACTGGCTGGTGTGACTGCAGATGCCTGAATTTCAATGAATTTTTAATTTCAGGCAATTACTGTTTAATATGCAAATTCCTATTGATTACTTCAGTGCTCCCCCTTTGTAAGGTAGCTCATTACAAGGTGGATTCTTAAATACCTTGGCAGCTCCCCTGGCTCCCACTCTATCCCTTTTCCTGTTGCCCAGTGTCGTCAATTTTATCAGCTGCAATGTTAACAAACTGTTAAAGGTTTTATAAAAGTTTCATGTCTCTGTAGGAAAACAGCTTTGTTCAGTCCGGTCCACGGTTTACATAAGGCAGCTGCTTCTTTCCTCTGATAGTAGCTCCCTTCCCCCCTCCCCTTTGAACTTCAGATGACTTAATTTCAAAGAAATTGGTCATATGTATTGCCCCAAATATGTGATGAAATCTCTCCTCCAACATGTATTTTAATCACAGGTTCTTATCAGCATGGTCTTAACAGTCTGGCACGATACTATAAATTGCTTAGTTTTCATGTGTATAAGTTTTCACAAGTTTTCAAAAGTTGACAGTTCTGCAGGGTCTTAACTTTTCAATGTAGACAAATAGCATGAGGTTCTCAGCCATTTTTTCAACTTAACACATCTGGTGTAAAACATGTTGTATTAAGCACCAATCACTTGTTTTGATGAGGAAATAAAACTAAAAACTCATAAGTTCCAGAATTCTGTGGTGTTTTTAAATTTGCAGAATTAATTCAAGTGAGAAAAATGAAAAAATAAAAATCCCACAAAACTGAAGAAATTTGCAGAAATAATAATTGTCATGCATTGTAAAAATTTTAATTAGTTTTAAGTATATGTACTGCTGCTATATAACACTCATCAGTGCATTGTAATGTATTTGCCTGCTGCTTACAGACCATCAAGGACAGGATCTACAATGTACTACTGTTTGCCAATGGAGGCTGGCTGGTAGACCAAAGAACGGTACGTCATTTCCTGCTCCTCATTCAGTAATAACGTACCTGTGGCAGGATGGGTCTTTGGCTCAACACAATAAAGTGATACACAATTAACAGAGACTGTTTTGATTATCAAAGTTAGATTAGATTTAGTGATTTGATGAATGTGTAATGTGTAGTATGTAGATTGATGGACATCCCATTAGCTCTGGACATGGAGATATCCAGTGTGTGTGATTCCATTGTACATAAAGAAGTTATTCTTGACACAGTTATGAACATATCCCATGACAATTTGCTATCTTTATTAAATGTTTCTGATTTCTATCCAATTTGAGAGCAATCTTCTATCTTGATGCCAGCAGACAATTGTCACACTTACACACACTGAGGTTTTGAACACAGCTGTGAGGATTTTCACAGGGAAGGTGGAAGGTGTGGTAAAATGTCATGGAGCTGTGCATGGCTTAGAACATTCCTGTCAGTATGAGCTGTTCTCCAGTTGTTTGTCAGTAACCCCCCACCCCCACCCCCAGTTTTCAGCTTGTCTGACTGTCTGTCCATAGCATTATCCTCACAAGCCAAATATTTCATCAATCACAAGCCACATCTATGTACCTCAATTGTACCTTTTACACTATTACCCTCTTGACCTGATTACATTTTGGTGACCTTGACCTAATTTTCAAGGTCACAGAACATGTGTGCAAAGCAGGGGGTATCTAGTCTCTGGGCAATGACTGGTCTAGCTTGATACATGTTTATGGAGTACTTAATTTCTTCAGCCCTGTATTCCTTGTGTCTGATATTGTCTGCATCAATGTAGTGAGGATCACATTAAAGAGAGAATCTTACATGACTGAGAGTGAGTTAGAATTTTTCTCTCATGAGGGATCGTTGTTGGTGGGGACAATCACGAGTGACCACAGGTCACGAGTAATTATCCACACCAACAACAATCCAGAGTGAGAAAATTAGTAACTCACTGTCCAGCCATGTAAAATTTTGTTTATTCTACGTTTAATTGGGTATTCATCGCAAAAAATATGCCCTAGGCCAACTTTCGATGCCAACCTTGTGTGCCCTGTTTGTTTATGTCAGTCGCAGTTATTCCACGTCACGCGTGACATATAATCAAACATGCTCACACACATTTGATTTTGTCTAATGTCTTGGCATCACGTCACTATTTACTTGTAACAATGTTTAGGTCATGCGATCTACAGTGAGTTACTACTTTTGAATTTCACTCTAGAAAATGATAATTCACCCTGAGACATAAAATAAAAGAAACTTTCACATGAAAAGTAGATCAGGTGTATCAGGATGTAGCATGCCATAAGTCATCAGGTTTCTCTTGCTCAGGTAGGTACTTACTATCCATGTCACCCCAAGGAAAATATTGACTTATTCTTAATGCAAGTATAAAAAGGTGAGATTGGTAATTGTTCCTTTGAGCACTGCTTGACAAGATTCACAAATTGGGGTTAACAAGGCAACTTTTTTTATTAATTTAATGTTAAGAATTTATCTTTAAAAAGTACAGGGCAATTTTTAATTTTTTGCATGGAATTGACATTTAAGAATAACCAGTGATTTTGTTGAACTGAGTGTCCAGACAAAAGTACACAGGTACTGAATTTCTGTTTTGCAGGATGGCCCAGAAGATGAGAATCGGACCCACCAGATGGCAGCACTGAGACAGCTCTGTTTACCCACCATGTGCTTCCTGTTACAGACTGTTCTATCCACAACAGATCAACACAAAGAGTGTGTGCAGTTGGCAGATATCATAGCCTCTGAGCAGTACCAGCTGTACAAAGTAAGTATATGTATGGCCAAAATTACACCTGAAAAACTGCACTGCAAAACTGCCTGTTCTCATGACAAGTTGTGCAAAATATAGCCCAAAGTTTTTTTAACTAAAAATTGCACACCATGAAATTGCATCTGAACAGATTAACTCTTTAAGTGCCAAATTTTAGACTGAGGCAAATTAAAATGTATATAATTTTTAGACTATAAGGCCTTGCAAGGCTGGCTGCACACATACCACAATCCAATGAATGGGACTCGGGTTCACAAGTCATACTTCAGGAAACCCACTTCATGTAAATCAGCTGCACATTGTGTACATTATCATGATTATGTGTCATTTGTATGTGGTCTGACAATATACTTACATTTGTTAGTTGCTGAAAATGATGATGAAACTGTCAGATAAAGCCCATCAGCTTTGTGTGGACCATGATTTTTAGTCCTGATGTTGCTTCTATTTTCTCCTTAATCCCTGTCTTCAGCAATGCTGCACAACTCTTGTATGATCTGACACAGAATCCCTGTCATCAGCACTGCTGCACAACTCTTGTATGATCTGACACTGAATCCCTGTCTTCAGCAATGCTGCACAGCTCAGGCATGATCTGACACTGAATCCCTGTCTTCAGCAATGCTGCACAGCTCAGGCATGATCTGACACTGAATCCCTATCATCAGCAATGCTGCACAGCTTGTGTATGATTTGACACTGAATCCCTGTCTTCACCAATGCTGCTAGCTGAAATAATGAAAACACGCAAACATCTTTCACAGTACCATGTCTTCAGTCAGGTGCAATATTTGGAATCTATAGTCACTTGAATTTTATTATGTGGTGCAGGGGACCAAAAAGGGTAATACAATACTTGGACCATTCAAATTTCATATAGTTTTATGCTCCCCCCTCCCTGGAAGTTTTTGGGGTATACTGTTTTCAGCTTGTTTGTCTGTCTCTGTCTGACTGTACTGGAGCAGAGTTCTTGTAAACAAATAATCTCATGATTCATGGGCCACATCAAAGTCAAAATTTACCTGAATTGTACCTGGACACCAGTTTTTGACCTGATTATAGTTTGGTGATCTCGACCCTATTTTCAAGATCAGAGGACCCTTATATGTGCAAAGCCTTCGGCTCCCACCTGTTTCAGTTCAGCTTGCCTGGCAAGTCAGGTTTCAGCTGCTGGGGGAAAGCAGGAGCATGACTTGTCAGGCAATGCCAAAACCCGGTTATGTTGAAACCTGGACTATTTTCGTATGGACTGTACCTTGTGCAAGTACAGAGCTGTCAGCTCACTGGAGGGCAAGTTCAGAGCGTTTCTTAGTGGTCTGTGCATGTAACAAAAATGTGGTGATCTGATGGCATATTTTTCTTGAAGTTAAAGAAAAAATGATGCAGACAGCATGTAAAAAGTCACACCACGTGACATTTGCTGGCAATTTTTAATGGAAAGAAAGGCTGAATGCTGGTACATCAGTGTAAGGCCCCTGAGGGTTTTAATTGACTGAAATTCTTGATTCTGTTGCAGGTTTTTACTAAAGAGGAAGTACAGAAATTTCTACACAAGCTGCGAGAATCCTCAATATCCCTCTTAGACAACAATTTAGACCCTCTTGGCTATGCTTTATTCTGACACAGTGAAAGACAGGTTCAAGAGACAGAGATATAACACGAGGGAATCAACATCTACATACGTGTGTATGTGGATACTGTGCCTGAACAACAGGGGATCAGCAACTGCCTGTGTATGTGGATAGTGTGCCTGAACAACAGGGGATCAGCAACTGCCTGTGTATGTGGATATTGTGCCTGAACAACAGGGGATCAGCAACTGCCTGTGTATGTGGATACTGCCTGAACAACAGCAGGGGATCAAATCCTGCATGTTTATGTGGATATTGTGTCTAAACAACAAGGGAATAACACCTAAATGTGTATGTGGATATTGTACCTGAACAACAGCAGGGGATTAACACATGTATACATGTGTATGTGGATATTGTGCCTGAATAAGTTGGTTTGTCATAAATTATTTTTTGGCAAATGAAATGATAAGAAACAGAAGGCCAACATACTGAACAACAGTAGGGGGATATCGCCACCATGTGTATGTGGATACTGTGCCTGAACCAGCCAGTCTGTCATAGTGAGTGGCAAATAGAATGATGAAAAACAAAGCTCACATATAGTGAACAATTCATGTATCCACAGGAACGGACTTCACACTTTGAAACATGATGAATGTCGGAAAAATATGACTGTGAATATCCCAGGAACATTTTTTTTTTAATTCTGGTCCATTCAGAAGTTTGCTGTGACAAATGACAAGACAAGTTCTCAGATGAACTTAAGAGCAGCTGTTGATTTATGTCAGGAGAAAACTTGACAAGTGAAGTATTCAGATGGAGAGTTGGGAGCACAAACTTGCATGACTTTCAGGAGTCATATCAGAGAAAAAGAAGCAATGTCAAACAGCTGTGACTGTTAGATGAGTGCTCCTAGTGAAGTAGAAACATGCAGAAAGTTATGAGAGAACTGCCATGAAACCTGCCCTTTCAGGTCAGTTTTAACTATCCAGTGTATATGCTGATCTGGGACTGGTATGGAAAAACTGACAGGAGCATGAATCATTATTCGCCGCAGATAAGTTTATGGCTTGATATGTGGATTTGTTTCTTTCTTCTGTATGAGGGACATAATCAAAGGTCTCAAGCCAGAAAGCAATATGAGGGCAATACAAGCAGTCATAGTTAGGAAAGGAAAGATCCTTCACTGAACCATCACAGTAATATTGAAGCCAGGAAGACTTGGACAAAATGATGATGTTAGAGAATGTGAGTCTCTCATAACTGCTATAACTTCAAAATAATTATCAATTTTCAAGTTATTAGTTATTGCAAAAGCAATACATTTGGCCCTATTTTATCAAGGACCTGCCCTTGCATATGAGTACTGTCTTGTTCAGTGATAGGAGCCAAAGCAGCTCCGCAGTTAATGTGAATATCCTGCATTATGTCTTGTCACACACATAATAACAAGGGAAAGCTGAGCAGTATTGTTTTGGACATTTAGATCAGCTAGGTTGGACCTTTTTCAGTTGCAACAACTTTTACATAAATGAACCATTTATGCAAACTAAGAATGGACTTTTGCATAAAATAAAGTACCACAATAACCACACGAGTCCAGTGTCAACTGTATGTTCCTAGTATGCTGTAAATTGTTTTATTTTTGAGTTTATAAATTATCATGGTTTTTGTATTATTGACATTTCACTGTAGTTTTGATTTCACTGTTTTGGACATAATTCCTATTCAAATGATGTTAAAATACTGTTTCCTTGTGTTTTTATTTTCAGGATTTTGTGCCATCAGCTAAATAAGCAAAAATAAGAGTACAGCAAAATTAAAACAATTTACAGTGTTGATTGAATGAAAATAATGTTCATATAAAGGCATTCTTTAAAGATGACTACATGTTCGAATTAGTACACGGAATAAACTTGGAGGATACAGTCAAGATCAATGTACATTTTTACTAAGTCTGGAAAATGTTGGTCAATATTTTGCCAACATTTGGGTGAAAACATTTTAGACTGTTCTTTTTGGGTAGAAGGGGTTTCATAAATAGAGAACTCTGTATACAGGTGTGAAAATGTTGACAATTTTGCGTGACCCCTTAAAAGCAGATTTGTTCATTTCTCTTTCCAGTTGTCATCCAGTTGCTTATACTAACTGCAATTACTCTCTTGCATCCAGATTGCATTGGTTAGTGATGTGTAATGCAAATTAACCAGACAAATGTCAGGTGGCTCTGGGCCTCGCTGAAAATATTTTTTCAGTAAGAAGTTTGGATAGCAGTTCGATGTATTTCGCCCGTGTCAGGGTTCATCAGGAACTGATCCAACACTCTCCAGCTCAAAAAGGGCTATGTGCCAACAGCCATTGCTGTTATTTTTATAACCCAGACCATTATGAGTCCTTGGTGATGGGAGTTTTATGTTCATTACAGACTGACATGGGAAAAGAGGTTATCCGTGAGTCGCATCAACTTCTAGTTGGAATATTTATAGTACTTCTGATGTCACGTGCAGGATGGTGACGTGTTTCAAAATAGAAGGAAAAAAGTGTAGTGAAAGTGCGTTCACTCAGACTCTTGTGTAATACAAGATCCTTGGAAAATTATTTTTCTTGGATTTATTCATTCCAAAATGTGTTACCTAGGATTTATAAACCACAAAGGTGGGTTGTGATTAATATGATGTGCAGCATATAACATTTGAGACAGGTGTTGTGGGTAGAAAAATCAATTTCTGACCCTAGATAGAAGAATAGACCAGAAAGCTGTAAACTTTAGCATGAGACAAGACAAGTTTGTCTTATTTTCCAATGACGTTGGCACAGAAAGGTTCCATCATGCATAACTGGTGGATCCAATGGTGTTACCTCTTCAACCTGAATGTTTTTGCTTTTTTCTGCTTGGGTTCAGATATGCTTACTGTGTAATACAATCCTTCCTTTGAGAATTTACCATCAGGGCAGGTGGTCATACAAGGCAGGCTGTGTCTCAATCGGGAAACAGTACCCTGTGTACGTCATAAATGTGATCTTTTAACGTTTTAAGTGCCAAATTTTGGACCGAGTCAACGGCTTTTTCTCTGGAACTAGAGGCATGCTGGTACTGGAATGAAAGGTCTTTTTATGAGGAATACAAATCTGAGATCCTAATGATAATTCAGACTAGTTTGACTTTAGTAGATAGACTTTAGATGTGATTGGCACTGAAAGAGTCAACACAGGGGGTCTGTCAAAGGAGGTATTTTTGTGCTCTGGTATTACAGTTCTGTTGGACACTGCATTCCAAGTACTGACAGGCAAGACATTGACACTACTCAGCATGGTGGCAGCACCTGCATCCTGTGTCACATGATATTTTCAAGCAATGAATGAAGCAGGTTTTGATTACTTTTGAGATGCTTCCACCAGCATTATAAGGTGGATACCAGGCATAGTTTTGCAAGAAATAAATTTTAGGGTATGCAAAGGATTCATAATAAATTACAAAAAAGTTAAACCTGTTGTAAGAGGAATCAAGGGACACTGCCCCGAGACAAATTTTAAGTTTGCCATGCTCTGAAGCAGCAGTATTAGGGTACGCACACATACTCTAAGAGGATTTTAGAACACACATTTTTGCCCATTTTACCCACTGGTGGAAACCCTTTCAGGAGGAAGTTACCTGTGCACAGTGACACCTACAGGTGACTGACTACACTAGGCTGGCGCCCACAGTTGCAGTTGGCTGGGTGTGCATCCCAACAAAGATAATCTGCAGTTGTGAAAACATTTTCAGCATGTTGTGGCATCTTTTTTTATCAAGTTAGCTGAGTCAGTTTTACTGCAGACTGGTACACAGTTACTTTATTGGTGGTCATGTAGGTGTACTGTCTGATCGAACAGGTGAGAATTCTACGCTGAAGGAGTACAATGCAATGACCCTGGTCACAGAGCACAATTCATATTCAGTTGTATCTATCTCAGTTTCATTTTGCAAATTTTTTCGAGTTTTTAAGTACTATATTTTTTGAGAATCCCGAGAAAAATCAAACCGTTTTGTAAAATGTCTGTTTTTTGCCCAAAAAAAGGATTTTGAAATTTTTTCTTGGTGTGTATACATAATGTAAAGATCCCAAGCAACAGGAATTTATATAGTTTTACAGGTCTAAGAATAAAAACCAAAACAGGAGAGTGGGTTGAAAACAGCACTCCTCTTTGTTTGTGCCACCTTTAGACACGCCCATTCTGCCAGCCAAAAATAGTCAGATATAAAACGTCTTAAAGTGGGGGAAAATTAGTAAAGAATCTAGACTTGTACCATCAGAAATGTGGTCACAAAAGCCAGGTGGTCTCTCATGACAATGGTCAATTGCAGGCACTACTGCACCTGTATAAAGCCAGCAACCAGGTGTTTTGCATTTCAATTATGAAAAACATGTTTAACTGGTATTTATATATAAAATAAATTCCTATTTTTTTTGTGACATTTGTATACATAATGCCATTCACCAAATTTTAAAATGTGAATTTGCTGAGTTTTTTAGACAAAAAATGCAAATATGTAAAATATAAGGATATAACACTGTAGGCTACTGGTTCTGTTCAGAATGGCATGTTAAAGATTTATATCATCAGATGAAGAGTAAGCTGTAATCAGCAATGCCAAGATCATTCCCACAGAATTTTTCCAATACATCACCATTTTGATTCAATAAAATAAGATAAGCTTTACAAGAACAGACAGTAAAAAGCTGGTCCATTGTACACCTTTGAATTAAATTATGCAGCGAATGATAAGTATGTAGTGTACATTGTGCAGGGTATCTAAAAAATAACCCCCCAAAAAGCTGGAGGTAGACATGGTAGCTAAAAAACAAACAAAACAAACCACTCAGACAGCACGTGTGAGGCTTTAGACCATGTCTGCCACAATGATGAGCACCAGCAGATATCACTGTTTAGCACCTGTTATATTATTGCATTGTTGGATCTGGTCAGTGCACAGAAAGCTGTAAATTAATGCCCTCTCTTCCTCCAAAAAGGATTTTATGGTGTTGGAGACAAACATGGTACTTACCAGCACTATGTACATGTACAGAGTTTATGATATCGTAAGAACCATCGAAATGAATTATTGTAGCAGATTACCAGTCTATTCATTCCATTTATAGTGTTGACATCACAGCTGAGCTGTATAGAGCGACATGCAATATGATTTAAACAAAGTCAGCTTAATAAATATCTTTTGGGCACATGTAAAACTTCCTCCGAAGCATGTTAGCTCTGATGCAGAGGGACTCATATTGATGTTTAACGTCCATTTCATCTGAGAGGTTATTGACAAGTATGCGCCTCAGGTATTTAAACTATTTAACAAAGACAAGTTTTTCTTCACATAAAAAGATAACAGGCTCAAAAGTAAAGGTGCAGGCTGGTGGCTTAAAGAACGTGCACTCTGTCTTCTTGGTGTTGTCTGTGATGTCATGCTCACCAGCATACGCTTGACATGTAGTGACCAGATTCCTTGGACCTTCCAACTGACGGACCAATTATCACCATATCATCGGCGTAACTGAGGTTGTTTATGGAAACACTGCCAATGTTACTGCCATCTCCACTGTCATTAAGTCTTACATTAACCCTTAAAGTGCTAATCACTGCTATAGTTGCTCTCTAGTAACCATTAAACATATAATGGTTAAAAGAGTCAAATTCCTCATGAAGATACCTTTCATTCAAATACCAGCAAGCCTTGTCTGAAGCAAAAAGCAGTCTTAGTCAACAGCTTACCTCGGAACACTTTGGGTGCAAAGTGTCCCGAGGAAAGCTGTTGACTCAATTTTAAATCAGCACTTTAAGGGTTAAGATCATTCATGTACATATTGACGAGCCGGGGTGAAATCAGCCCCTTACTCCCACCTCCACCCCCACCCCGCGGCGGACGATGTTAGAAACATTAAACCGGTTTGACCTGACAGGTCCCCACTGGACACAGAACTGCTGTGTAGAGAACCAGACCATTAAGCATTTTACAATGAACAACGGTACATTTCTATCCAGCAACCTCCAAAGTAATGGCCAATGGTTTACACTGTCAAATGCTTTCTTGGCATCGATGAAGCAAGCAAAAATGGGACTTGGCTGGGAAAGGTAAGACCTGATAACTTCCTTAAGTACAAATATACACCTGTCAGTGACTCTTTCTGAAGGCAAACTGGAATAGAATATGATAAGGGTCAATGATCATTATTCTGGAAATGGCAGCTTCGCACACTGTTATGGGGTAATTATAAATGAGATATGTCTGCCTGAGACTGAAGTATGACAATACTTCATATTTGAATACTCTAGTAATTAATATTAGTTATGTAACGTTGCCTAGACCTCTGTGTCTGGGTCGAACTCTCCAAGAAATCAAGTTAAGTACACTCCCTTGATTCCTGAAAACCTGACGGTCCCGTGGCACCAGCCCTTGGTTCCTGTGGAACTGGTGGTGACTCCTGGTGCACCCTGTATCTGAAATTTACCAACCAGGAAATCCAGCTGAATTTTCAGGCTGAAAGTTACTAAAACAAGTTTCACACAGCTCCCTCCAAATGGATCTTTGCAGATACCAGGGTATGTCGAGCCAGTGGCCTCAATCTAGTGCCAAAGGGGCAGGCTTGTTTTCCCTGAGGGGAATAGTCTCGATGCATTCTTTTAGTATTAAGAGAATGCCTCGCAAATTAAGGGGACCAACCCAGAGGGGCACAATTATGATCCGAGTGCACCCTGGGTGCAGTAAAAAATTTTTTTTTTTTCAAGGGCGTGTACTGGTGAATGTGCAGTTGATGTGGATATTGGTTCCTCCCTTGTTTTCCTGCAGTTTAAAATAGAAATGCTTTGATTTCAGCTTTACACATATCCTCCTTGGTAAAATGAGATACTGGATTTGATTTTGTCATATGATCTCTCAAGTTTTAATTGAGCTGAATGAGCTCCAGACATTGTTTCAATATGCTAAATTACTATCTCAACTGAGCAGGCTTAGTCAAGGCTTGACCCCTAATTATGCTCCCTTCCTGACGGTGGAGGAGCATATATAAATCACTTTTTCCATGTGTCCGTGTGTCTCTCTGTCTGCATTTCCTGTCTGGGCTATAATTCGCTTGTCCGTCAACTTAGATTAAAGAAACTTTACACATAGATGCATCATGCCAAAAGGGTGTGTCATGTGCCAAAAGTAGGTTGCTAGGGTAAGTATCTTGGTCACAGTAACATATTCTTGCTTAAAAGTGTCGGGGCTTTAATTCCTTTACTGTAGGTCACTAGGTCAAGTATCTAGGTCACAGTGATACGATCCCGTGAAACTGCATAACACTTTATGTTTGTGCTGTAATTCTGTTTTCCTTCAAGTTGTATTAGTAAAAGCAGACACACAGGTGCATCTAGACATAAGGATGTGTCATGACCAAAAGTAGGTCGCTAGGTCAAGTATCTGGGTCACAGTGACATATTATAAAATCTTGTCTGGGCTATAATTTCTTTACTATTTAATGAAGTTTCATAACACCTCACACACACATCTTGACCTAAAGGTGTGTCATGAAACAAAAGTAGGTCACTAGGTCAAGTATCAGGCCTATGATATTCATTTCTGGGCTATAACTCGCTTGTCATTCAATTTAGATTAATGAAACTTTACACACAGGTGCATCTGGACATAAGGGTGCGTCATGTACTAAAAGTGGGTCACTAGGTCAAGTAACTGGGTCAGTGACATGTTCTTGTATAATTGTGTCAGGGCTATAATTCCTTTACTGTTTAACTTAGTGTCATGAAATGAAAGTAGGTCATTAGGTCAAGTATCTGGGTCACAGTGATACATTTATGTTGAACCACATTACACTTCATGCCCGGGCTGAATTTCTGTTTTTCTTCGACTTAAAATCATGAAACTTTACATGTGTATATCTTGACACAATAGTGTGTCATGCCTAAAAGTAGGTCACTAGGTCAAGTATCTGGGTCAAGGTGATGGTCTATTTCTATTGACTACAATCATTCCAAAATGAGACCTGTGGTTAGCAAGGTTATAAATAATCACCGAAACTAGTCTTACGTCGAAAAACCACAAAAGCCTCTTCCATATAGGTCTAGTCCCGTCAGATTTGCCTAAGGTTATTAATAAGGTGAGAGGGTTATGGATCCAGCAATCTCTGATTGCCTTTTAATTAGGTGAAAGGTCATTCAGGATAAATGTTAATGACTTCCCATTAACATAATAGTGGCCAAACCAAAAATCACAAACATTTTTGGGAAATATTTTGCCACTGTGTAAGTCTCACTGGTATTTGTTATTAGTGTGTTCAAGATTCTGAACGGATGATACTCCTGCTCAAAAAAGAGAGAATGCTACCATTGGTATAGTGGTATAGCATTTGGGCATAATTCTAGAGGGTAAATGTGCGGATCGTCTTTGATCTTTGATACCATTCGATTTAACTCTTTCAGTGCCAACTGTGCCTAAAGTTGCACTGCTTAACACAACCTGCACTGAGTTATAATAAGGTGCTTGAATTATGTTCCTTGTAAAAAGACTTTTCATTCGAGTACTAACATGCCTTAAATTACATAGAATATAATAATCCAGGTCAACAACTTTCTTCGGCATGCTTAGGGCATATTGCACCCAAAGTGTCCAGAGGAAAGCTGTTGACTGTGTACAAAATGTTGCACTGAAAGAGTTCACCACCTTTTGTGTCAAACTGTGAAGTCTGCTTTCAGTGATCCACAACCTGGGGTATGTTGGCTTCAAAGTACATCAACATACTGCCTGTCAACTCATTTTAAAGCCCCTGTGAACCTTAATGCCAGACACATTGATCACCAAATTCTGAACTTTATGCTGTTTTGAGGACAATGTCTCCTCCTTCTTCTTCTCTTTCTCTTTCTCCTCCTCCTCCTCCTCCTCTTTGTTTTTAATGAGTTTCAGTATGGAAAAAAAATTGGAAAAAATGTTCTTGGATCAGCTCTAGGTGTAAGTTCCAAACATTGTCGTGTGAATGGGGCTCACTGGTTCCACATTTGTGGTTCTACCTGTGTACGTGTTACCAATAAACAATCCATAGCTGGGTTGTTTGCTGTTCCATAAAAAGAAATGTCTTGGCCTGAATTTGAAGTGCCTCATAAAATACATTTACAAGATCTCTTGAACTGTCAAGATGGATATATAGTATGTAATATTACACTGATATCGGCAGTTCCAGGCTGCTCGGACTGGAGGGCCACTGTATGATTAGCCATGTCTATATCACTGGACGGAAGGCGAGTGTGAGCAAATGAGGGCGGCAACATGGGTATCAAAGGGGATGTATCACGGGTATTAAGCGGTGCATGCTAGCTTTGGGGTGAAAGAAAAATGAACAAAAGCAGAACTTACCACACCCCTCCTGCCCCTCTCCACTTGAAGGACCTTGTAAATAAGTGTCACAGATACAGCGGTAGACTTGATCACCAGGCGGTCATTTACGTCGTAAAATAGTGATTGTAAGCTGTGATCCCACAACCAGGAACCTCTTACCTAGCGACACTGGGATGTCTGATCAAGTGCCGCTACTTGACAACTCAATGCCTATTTGTTGTCTCCAGCACACATCACAAATACCGACAGATAAGGTAAACACGAACCGAGTCTCAACATGAGATGTTGCACTTATAGTTTTGTGCCGCAAGGTAGGCTTGCCACTACATACGATATGGTGATATTTGATGAGACATAGCTGGAGACAAAATAATTGTGATGAGAGGTGATCTTAGACTAAATAGTTAAATATGAAAATGTATTTGTAATGAATGGCTGCATATGGGAACTATTCATTCAGCGGCTTCTGTTGGAATGATGCGGAACAAAATTGTGAAGTTTGCAAGTATTCTAAGGAAGACAGTATGCGTCAACAAATAGGTCTGACCAAACCAAACGAGCGAATTGGAGATCCCCTTGCCAAAGCAGACCGACTGTTCACCAAAACATCGATACGGGGACTGACGGCCAAGAACGTACGGGAGAAAGAGCGTTTAGATCGCATTAAAAAAAGCATTGAAAATGAGAAAAAATCTTCGAAAGCGAACTATGATCTGTCGCAGAAGGTTTTCAAGCGCAAAAATCGTCAACTGCACAACATGAGTGAAAACATAAGCAAATCAAGTTCTGCTTTAGATGGGGAGGAAGGGAATGAATCGGACGATGCCGACAAGCGCTCAGCGGATTTCAAATTTCCTTCTGTTTTTACCCCTTTGACTGAAGCCAAAAAATCTCAGGGGTTTTCCGTTTCTGGACGGGAAAGTTTACGCAGAGGCAGTGCAGAGGTATTAGCGGTTTTTGGCGGGGACTTGCCCAGTTTGATGAATGTGAACAAAGACACAAATATGCCAACGATAGATGAAAGAAACAACGAATCAAGTTACGCGCCCCAGACTTGGTCACCTGACAAGAACGCGGTCAATTTGAATGCAAGGCGTGGTTCCATTCTTATTCCTGGGGGTCAGCGGGTGAGTTTAGTTGACCAAGAAGATGCTAAACGCATTGTACTTCGTCTGCATCGACCAGACACTTACGTAACTGACCCAGGTTTAATGACAGATCAAGAGAGGAGAATTTTCCAATTTCTGCAAAAAACTACAAACCAAGATGGGACAACAAGTCGTCACGAAAAACGACGCTTGAGCAGAATATACCTGGACGACACACCTTTCAGGCGCCTTAGTCAGGCTTTGAGGTTATCGTCAGTGGCTCAGCGTTCTGGTTTCAGAAATGACAAGGGGAAGCGTTTACATCTGGGGCCTGTAGTTCTGCCACCTGTGTACCTGTCGAAACCCACCAGATTAGTGACAAGACACTGGGACAAGCGTCTCCTGACTCCAAAGACACCCGTGTCGACCCTCATGCCAGAAGAGGATTGGGAAAACTTGAGATACTGTCGTTACATACGGAAAAGTTTTGAGGGTTACAAAACTGAACCATGCTTTGACAATATATGGGACTGACACTGGACTCGAACACACGTGCGCAGCAAGTCAGGTGGGGCCCCATGCTTGCAGACATAACTTGCACTTCTTGTTCAGAAACTGTTGTTACATATGAGTAGTTACTAATGAAAATTGTATCGTGTATATTGTAGTTTTATGAACAAAATTCTTTTCAAATGTCGTCTACTGTAACATTCGTAAATTTTGCACTTATCGCAAAAACGTTCAACAGGATGATGTAACCTATAACGACTGTATTTGGTGAGCAAGAGACGCTCAGTGGCCAGGGTGCACCGTAGAAAGTTATTAACCCAGACTGCGAATCACATCAGAATTTTACCATTGTCGTCAAGGCAAACCGTTTTCCCGTGAAACTGTTTTGTTTGTTTGTTTTTCTTTTTGTTTGTTTGTTTGTTTGTTTGTTTTTTCAAGTTTGGCTTTCACAGAAACTTCATTAATAGTTATATCGTGCACGATTTACCAATTATGAACACAACTGTCTTTTAGTCGGATGTTGATATTTAACCTTTAACCTTTATGTTCTTAATTTACATAATTCAAAATGCAATTAATTTGGAACAAGCTCAATCCCGCAGGTTTTCCAAATGCGCTGCAAACGCTTTGCAGGTAATATCTAACTTTTTTTTTTTTTTTTTTTACAAAATGAGTATGATACTCACAATCGTGTTGATATTGACAAAATGGTTCACGATTTTAATAGTCTGATGCATAAAGCAGGAAATTTTCTTTCAAAATGAGAGGAACAAGGAGAAGAAAAGCGTAAATAATTACCAAAGTATGCTGACAGTGTTATAAGTTGTATACATATATCCAGGCAATCGCGAAACAATTGAATACGAAGACCCAGAAAATTACCCTTTAAAACAAAGCTATTATTCCACAAGAAAAAAATCTAAATTTTATCTAAAAGTTAAAAAGAAAACAAAACAAAACAAAACAAAAAAAACCAAAAAAAAAAAAAAAACCAAACAAACAAACAAACAAACAAAAAAACCCCCAAAACCCATATAACATGTACTGTTTAGATATTTGAGAAAAAGATCCAAATATCTATCGGGAACTAAGAAGTGGAAGACACAATTTTAATGAAAAGAGAGACTTCGGCAATATTCACCCTTTACAGTGGTTTTGCCAATTCTCTGATATCATGTCACATTTTTATAAGTTAGAAAAATCTCAAATGGAACCAGAGGTCTCATCATTACTGTATTAGGCTTTAAAAAGGCTTTTGATACAGTTTGGCATGCTGGATTACTCAAAAAGTTAGTGAAAATGATGTAGACAGTTATATGTTTCGGATTATAAAAGATATATATTGTGAATCTAGTATACAAATAAAATTCCCCAAAGATCAGTCGGAAGATGTAAGGAATAAAAGAGGAACTAAACAAGGATGTGTGAGCTGCCCTACTCTATTTTATATTTTCACCTATGATTAACCAAACCAGTTCACCGACTCTTATGACCTCGTGTCTCTAAATGAGAAGAAATTTAATTGTCTACTTTGTGCTGCTATTTTTGTCTTAAGAATTTCTGATTCCTGTCTAGAAGTTGAACATGTTTTACATGTAATGTCATGTTTTAAGTTTCAAATTCTAAAGGCAAATTTGGTTGAAAGAGAACTTTATTGAGTCAGTATCTTACAACAAAAAGAACTGCCTCGATTCGTCATGGCAATGTAGGATACTGAACAATGCACTTTTTAAAGCAGTTTGCGAGAAAATCTATATTTTTAAGAGGTAAATCATTTTGATTTACTTACCCACTACTTCAGCTATACGCTAAAATTTGTTCCAAAATTGTCTTTTTCTTTCTTTTTTTCTTTCTTTCTTTCTTTTTCTTTTCTTTTTGTTTGTTTTCTTTTTTGTATTTTATATTTTGCCATAGGTATCTATATGCAGATGTTTGTATTCGTAATGTAATAGTATTGATCTTGTGTCAGATGCTCTTTGTATGTGTTATGTTTTTTGTTTTGATGTATTGCTGTAGTTTTGTAACAGTGTAGTCCATAAAGATTCATTGATTCATTCAATGTATTCTGGTCAATATTCTTTGGATGTGCAATGCATTGTTTTGGTGGATTTGTATCTATTTGTTTTCAGATATGCAAGATATTGAAAAGGTAATTACCGTAAGATGACAAGGCTTTCGTTACAAAATGATAAGCTGTACAATACTCAATAGCACTGGTCTATGTTAAAAAGACTCCCATATTATTCTTTTACAGATATTCAAGATAGGGAATTTGAAATGCCTCGCATTGGTACAATTTGTAACGAATCATGCCTAATATTATATAAACAAAGGGCTATATGGTCAATAACATATAGACAAAGTTGGAATTGTCTCATGTGTAACCTGGTTTTGAAGATCTTCAAAATTTGAAGTTCTTTCTAATTACAATAATTTAAATCACAACGACTTCTGGTCAATGATGACTAGATACTTAATGATAAAAAGTGTGTGTGTGTGCGTGAGAGAGAGAGAGAGAGAGAGAGAGAGAGAGAGAGAGAGAGAGAGAGAGAGAGAGAGAGAGAGAGAGAGAGAGAACCAGCTCATAATGTCAAAGGTTTTTTTTAATTATATTTATCTAATTTGCATAATTTTCAACATCCTCATTCCTGCACACATGTGCATTTGGCTTTTGAAACGTCGAATTTCCAAATTTTTAATCGAACGTGATAATGATTAATTAAGGTATAAGTTTAGACATGGACAGTAACTGGATCAGCTTTGGAGCGTACAGAGATTGGGTTGTGCAATTCTTTTCCTTTGGCTCAAAACTATACAGAATATATGGCACTGTTGTTCCTGTTTGTGTAATATATATAGTAACCATGCTACATTTAAGTTTACTCTATATGTTACGGAGAGAAAGAGACAGAAAACGTAAATTTTATTGTCGCACGATCCCAGCCACCACCCACTGACGGGATGTTATGATAATGTTAGTAACCTGAGTTTGTTTAAAACATTATGTTATATTCCAACAATATTTAAAGCAACCTGTGCAGCGAGGCCAATGTGGTTTTTAGCTGATTGCAAGTCAGCTTGGCTTATTATATTCCTCAACGATGCACGTTTGTTCTCAAAAACCGTAAATCAGATCATCTGCAAACTAAGTGGCAACGATATTCAGGTGGGTCTCCAAATTTGTCAGAGAGCCCATGCTCCAATGATTTAATCTGTATTTGATCTTTTAAAAAGATTATTTTAAACTGCTTGACCAGAAGCTTGGAAACGATACAAGAGAACACTTCTAGAGACCTCTGGTTCTTATATAGGTTATTTTTTTTGTTTGGTTTTGTTTGTCGACTTTCACAGAACTATCAGCTGCATTCTCAAGAAACTTGAAATGTGAATGTACCTTGACTTCTGCTGAACCGAAATTATACGCTAGGTGGCGCTTCTGTTATTTCTTTAAACAACTATTTGAAATCACACAATGATCAATAAGGGTACCTGATAGCATGCTTTCTATAGAGTTGCTGGTCTGAACGCATAAATTTGTATTTTCACCAAAGCCGTCGGTCATAAGGTCACGTTCCAATGATTTTCTTATTTTAAGTAATTTTTGCTCCTTTCTTTTTCTTTCTTTTTGTTTGTTTGTTTGTTTGTTTTTTATCTCAAAGATTTTCTGAAGCAACTCGGTCAATTGCCCCAATATTGCAAGAGACCACTTCTGTACATACATAGACCTAAACTTTTGTTGTCCAATATGTGGCGATTTTCTTTTTGTTATGTTTTTCTGTGAATCTTTTGTATTATTTCTGCAAAACTGTTCGCTCTATTCTCTTCAAATATAACGAAAACGTACCTTAACTTGTTAAATACACTTTTATTGTCTCAATTGTGTTGTTTTTAATATCCTGAAACTTAATCTATTTTCAAAAGTTGCATACTGATCAAGTTAAGCATGTAAAGGCATGCTATAATCTGCGGTTTTCGTAAGAGCGTTGATCAGATCCTCTTCAAATTTGGTGGAATGGAGCGTATAGTTATTTAAGGTGAGCATAGACTGCGTTTATAGCTTTTTTGAAGTTTTCTTTGTAGAATATCTTCTCATACAGTTGGAACATCTCTATTTTAAAAAGAAATTTGCAATGCTCATGCTAAAGAAAATTTTAGAAGAAAAAATGTATGCATGTCACAGCGATATACATATATCAGCAAACATTTAGATAAATATTCAAAATAAAATCCAAAATTCTTTGTATGCCCATTTTTTTAGATGAAAAAACGATTCAATCATAACAAGGGAACAAAAGAATATTACTTTTAACGAAAATATAACATATACAATTTACCATTTGTGTCAAGACGTCACGAAATTATGATGAAGCTGAACTGTTCACGTAGTCATTATTATCGAGAGCGGGACTTTACGACGTCACACCACGAATGCTTCACTAATTATTTATATGACGATGTCATAGAATCTTACGTTACGTAACCATTACCAAGGTATGAGCGCCAGTATTTTGTTTTAGCATGAAGCTTGAAAAGGGAATAAAAATTCCTGAAACCGGTAGCGAAATATATAACAGAAATGCCTGCATTTAGTTATTTTTACACACACACACACACACACACACACACACACACACACACACACACACACACACACACACACACACACACATGTATATATATATATATATATATATATATATATATATATATATATATATATATATATATATATATTTAACAGGGTGTCAGCCAGTTTCGAACGGGTACTCACTGTGAATGGCGTGTTTTAATCGATGAACTACGTTGCAACTTAAAAAAAAAAAACCTCCTAAAATTCATTTTCAAACATGTATACTTTCGAAATCTCAAACTTTGTCACTTTACGAAGCTAGGGTAATCGTCATCATCATGATGCACCGACATGAAATCCACTGATGAATTTAATTTTATATATATTCTGTTATAGTGAAAATAGAGCTCTAATAGGAGACATTCATGTTTAACTGAGATCCTGCTCACTTTCCTGTGTTGCCGAGGCAACAGACTGATGCTTCCACCATGATCAGGGCAAATTTGTATTATATACTACATAAACATCCGTAAATAATACTTTTTCAACCAAAAGAGAGCCCATTTCTAATCAATTTAGGCATCCTTTATGTTTCAAATATATGTTAATACATTTTCTTAAGATTATTCTGTGTTTGTGTTGTTCATTTTGTTGAGAAAGTACTTTTGACCATGCTAAATACATGGTTCTGCCCTGATGGAGGTGGCTCCCTCTTTTGCTCAATAGGTGTTAGAGTAGGACCGCATTTAGATATGAATACATCCAATTGGACGTGCGTATAAAGTTCCTGTCTGGAATCAAAACTTGAGACTTCATTAATAGATACATGGAATACATTTTCAATCCATAAATAAATAAAATATATAAATTAAAATAATGGGAGATATTGAATCCTTTCTGGAGAGGCAGTAAATATTAACTGTCCAGTCAAAAATGTTGCCTCTGGTACATAGAACTTTTAATGTACCTTTTGTTCATCTCTATAAAACAATCTGTTGTTGGACTTTCTCTTATGTGTGCATTTAGGGCATTCCACAGTTCTGCTCCTTGAGCCAGCAAAGCTCTAACCCCTTGACCAGTTTCAGAACCGGGACAGTACAACCCGAGGAAAGACTGGGGTGGGGTGGGGTGGGGTGGGTTGGGGGGAGGGTATTATACCTGTGTTTTGTCCCAGACAAGTAAAATAGATCAAAATAGCCAGCGAGGTATTTTGGCACCAAATTATTAGGACATTCGTAAACGAGCGGACATTTAAGATATTTGATACGCTCTTTCAATGGTAACCAGCCAAGTTGGTTGATTATTTCAACAGTTAAAATTTCCCGGCATTTCTTAATGTCAAGAATGGAGCATACAAACATTATTTATGTGTGTCCGCTGGATATTTTGTATAGCGCATGCGCAGTTGCCCCTAAACGCGCACCCATAGTCAATGTAGGCTGATCTAGCCCATTATAAAATTGTAACCTACTGTAAAATGACAAAAACAAAAAAAAAAATGTGTGACTTTGTTGAACAGAAAAAGTCTGCTATTCAGTCTTTTGCAAAATATAGTAGTCGTCGTCATGTCAGCCAGCCTATAAAAAATCTGCAGTCCACTCGACCACACACAATAACAAGACAACAAGATTTACGTAGCAGCAAATCTGTCTTTGCACCTACGAAATTGAACTATAGTTGAAAGGTGGAATGGCATCTGTACTCATCTTACTTTTAAGATAGATGTATTGAGCATATAAAATTTGAAATGACCGTGATTAGCAGAACTCAAAATGCTGCGCCTCTTGTTCAACATTCATTAGATCCGCACCGGTCAATACCATAATACAAGTTGGACAGATATATCTGATCTATTATATGAGTTGTTAAATTATTAATGATGTATGGTTTTAAGTGCCCCAGGTTGCACGATAAAATGCAAAGATTTTATGTCTTGCTATATTAAATCTTTAAAACATGAAATGCCCAACATAAGCATAGTTTGATATGACGTACCCGTACGAGCGTTGTCCAATATTTATCAAACGTGCAATGGTCAAGAATCAACATGTATGAGTTTAAATTCAATCCTTGTCCTCTATAGATTCAGAGACATTAAAGTTTAAAATTTGACAATGACTTCGTCAATTATCGACCCAAAATAGTTTTGAAAAGGACGGCATATCAACAAAACTTGGGAAAAATATATAATATATATATAATTATAAAACCACTGTCATGAAATTAATTTAAAGATTAATACTGGTATTTATGCTTAACCCCCTCCCCTCTGAAAATAGCGAAGCAAATTTTCGTGGATTAAAAAAGGAAAGTACTATCTAAATTATCGTTCAATATCAGTACAACTCCGCGTCATCTGAAGATTTTGAAAAGGTAATCAATAATCAATTCCATGGAATCACTTCATATATATATATATAAACTAGGCAAAATTAATAACCCTCCACTAAAAGCAATTCTTATATATAAAAAAACACATATTTTGAATATATTCAATGTTTCTTTTATTCTGTATACACTTTAGAGTAGATCTGTAGAGGAAATTCTGATCAAATGAAGTTACGCTTCATTGCACAGTGTCAATAAGCAGACAAAGTCTGAATCACAAGTTCGCAAGAGTACCTGTAGAGCGCTCAAACATGCATATGAACTGATTGCAGAGTCCCATTAGAAGTTATCACAGATGGTGCTTGGTTGCATCAAAAGTTATCACAGACTGTACTTAGAGTTAAGGCATTTTCTGAGTTCAATAGAGCAGAAATTGACTCATCACTGTGTCACATAAAGCACCTTTAAATGTCCATTCAATAGGATGTGTAGCCACCATGGTTGTCAATGCACTGTTGGCAGCGTTTTCGCATGCTGTAGACGAGCTTTCTGACAAGCGCCTGAGGTATACTGTCCCACTCCTCCAGAAGATAACGCCGTAGATCTGCGAAGTGTGAGTTAGGACCCATCTTCTGGTACACATTTCTTTTCATATGGCTCCACAGGTGCTCAATCGAGTTGAGGTCAGGTGAGCATGCTGGCCATTCCATCACCTCAACACTCTCACTATCCAGGTAATCACAAACCACAGCTGAAACATGTGGCCTGGCATTGTTGTGCATCAGCATGAAGTTGTCTCCAATGGCACCCGCATATGGAATAACATAGGGTTCCAGGACATCCGTTATGTACCTTCTGCTTGTCATTGTTCCTTCCATGATGACGAGGTCTGTCTTGATGTTAGCAGAGATGACAGCCCAGACCATGATGCTGCCCCCTCCGTATGCAACTGTGGGCTGAACACAACAAGCAGCGTGTCTCTCCCCTCGCCGTCTCCATGCACGAACACGTCCATCACTTCTGTGGAAGGAAAAGCGACACTCATCAGTGAAGAGAACATTGCTCCATCCTGCATGTGTTGTACGGACATGTTCTCTTGTCCACTGCAACCGAGCAACCTTGAGACATGGGGTAAGAAGCGGCTTTTTCACCATCCTCCGGGACCTTAAACCAGCAGCATGCAGGCTGTTACCAAAAGTCTGGGTGGACATGCGTCTTTGGTGAGGATTGGCTCTCTCCAGCTGGCTCTGAATATCAGGACCTGTGCGGCTCCTACTCCTCAGTGCTGCATTGACGATGAAACAGTCTTGTTGCCTGGTGGTCAGCTTTGGCCTTCCCGGGTGTGGTAAATCTGCAACATCATTTGTGTTTCGGTATTTTCTCAACAACTCATTGATGGATTTGTGGTTCACACCCATTGCCCGTGCGACAGCTCTGCAACTTTCACCGGCGACCTATGGCTCTTGCCCTGTCCATTTTGGATAGCAGAGGCATGGTGAACTTTGAAACTTTATTGCTGCATCAAACATACAGACGTGATATTATGCAATATATACAACCATCCACACATATACACACAAGTTACATTAACATCACATTTTGACAAAATCAAACGTATACACGGTAATGCAAAATACATAATTACTGGCAAGAATAATAAGAAGTATATACATAAAAAACCCTGACTGGAGAAAAAAAAAAAAAAAAAGAAAAAAAAATCACTGTTCCTGATGCGTCATTGATGTTGTTGGTATTTTATGTTCAAAAATTAGAAGGGTCCCCTCTGCTCCATGATAGCTGCAAAGAAAATTTCAATATATTTTATTTTTTCTATATCGTCTAACTTCATTAAAAAGGTAAATTTATCATTATTGTCTAGTGATGAGAATGGAGGGAAAATATCGGCCATTTCCAAGAATAGTTTTTTTCTCTCCTTTTCATATTTTTTGCAAAAAATGATGACATGTATTTCATCTTCCAATATATTGCATTTGTCACAAAGTCTTTCTTCCATAGGTGTTTTTTGTGGTCTTCTATGTCTGCCTGTTTCGATTTTTAAATTATGTGCGCTGATTCTAAAACGTGTTATATTTTTTCTGATATATCGATCTTTTATTGCTAGTAAATATAGCTCTCTTTTGAATTCTTTTTAAAAATTAGTGTAGGTTCGTAACTTTTTATCAGCTCCTGAATTAACTCTCATATCTTCTTTCCACTGTTCCAAGAAATATTTTCTAATCTTTGATCGAAATTTTAATACCGGAAAATTGTCTGTCAATAGGCCGATATTTTCCCATATTTGTGTAAAACCCAAATTGCAGAAAGTGTCTCTTATTACTGTTATCCATTGAAATTTTCCCGTATGTATATTTTCTGCATTACATAGAAAACCGTCATAAAGTAATGATTTTGGTTCCATGTGGACTATTCGTAACCAGTTTTTACACATTAGAGAAAATATTTTTAAAGCTAGAGGATATTCACCAAATTCACTCAATACAGCAATATTGGTTGATTTTTTATGCACACCCAGACAAAACCGCAAGAAACTAAGGTGAACTTTTTCAAAAGGAAAACAAAGATATTCGCTGATTTCTCCCTTTGAAAAACATTTGGCTGCCGATAATATATATGGTCCCCAAATTTCACTTGCGTATAATAATATTGGTGAAATTAGGCTATGAAATAAACGTAATAGTATTGGTATAGTTGTTTGTGTATTGAAAAATAATCTTTTAAGTCTACCGACAGCTTTCATTGCTTTATTTGAGAGAATTTTGATTGCATTACTGAAGGAACCGTCAGTTTTTAGTTCTATGCCCAAATAACAATACGTATGTGTTACTTCGAGGGTTTCGTTTCCTAACGTAAAACATCGCTTTAGCTTTCGACCGGATTTATTGAAAATCACCACCTTAGATTTTTGCATATTAATCGTCATATTCCAATCTACACAATATAGTTGTAATTTATCTAAACAATTTTGTAGTCCACATTCGTTTTCAGATAATAAGATTAAATCGTCAGCATATAAAAGACAATTAATGTTTTTATCATACAGTTTGACAGGTTGGCACTGGGAAAAAAAATACTAGGGAGATCATTTATGAAGATATTAAATAGGGTAGGGCTTAGGTTACACCCTTGTCTTAGGCCATTGTTTAGAATTATATAATCTGACAGTCCATCTTTTAGTTTCAATTGTGTCATTGCCCCACAGTACATGTCTCTTATTATATCATACATCTTTCCACTGATATCATGTTTCAATAACTTGTACAACAAACCATCGTTCCATACCATATCATATGCTTGTCTAAAGTCGACAAAGCAAGCATACAAATACTTATTTTTCTTACATAGTTTCGTGTATTTATCAATAATCGTTCTAAGTACGAAAATATGGTCACTGGTTCTTGAGTTCTCTTGGAACCCAATTTGGAATTCATTTTGTAAGTTTTTTGACCGAAGATATTTTTGCAACCTAGTATTCAATACACCACAAAATAATTTAGAAATGCAACTTCCCAACGATATTCCTCTATACCTATTCGGATCGAACATTGACCCACCTTTATGTAAAAGCGAATGAATACTAATTTTCCAAAGATGGGGGAAACAACCAGAAGATAATACTGTATTGAACACTTTCGATAATAAGGGCAATAATACATCTTTGGCATTCTTCAACATTTCATTCAAAATAAGATCTTTTCCTGGGGATTTATTATTTTTCAATTTTGATATCTTTATATTAATTTCAGTATTTGGTGATATTCACAGTTTGACCAGTGATGACGAATCCATAACTGACAGAAAAAAACCCATGCCTTTATATCCATGATTGGCACAGTTTCTGGCCACATTACACAGGTATGGTGAGAAAAATCAATGGTCAGGACGGTCCTAGCAGGGACAGGAAAGACCACTCATGATCCTTTCTGCGAAGTGCACTTTTTGACTTTGTGTCACATTCAGCCCATGTGCAGTCAAGCATGGGCTCCAACTCTGCTCATCTTTACACATGATGTAATCAAAGGATTATGCTACACATACATGTGCGTATCTTTAAATTATCTAAAAAAGTTTGGGTACACCATTAAATTATTTAAGCGGAGGGTTATCAATTTTGCCTAGTTTATATATATATATATATATATATATATATATATATATATATATATATATATATATATATATATATATATATATATATATATATATATATATATATATATATATAACACGCAATGCATTTCATTGAGGTCATTCTACTGCAACTCCTGAGCTTGGCGAGGCAAAAGAGGAGAAAAATTCCCATGAGTTTCTGCTGTAAGAAAAAGCATGGGATGTGTTCTGTGAAAAAACTTAGTGCATAAGGATACAAACTTTCACTGTAAAAAGTTGATGCAGAAACTGAGCATACCCTCGTATTGCCTGCTAAACAGACGTTTTTGGCTGGCATTCCACTGACTGTGTCCGGCTGGTCAAAACCTTGGGCCCCAAGAAAGTATGCTATGGCGGCAAATGAGCGTAAGCCTAAAACTAGGATTTGTGCTTTCCCGATTTTGTTTGCTCTGTATATTATGGACTTAGGTGAACAGTCAGTGGATTGTGATAAAGGAATAACAATAGGAAACCAGGAAATTCATGGATTATTTTTGTGCGGATGACTTTGTGCTCATGGCCGAGTCCCATAATGAATTACAGTTTATGTTGCACATTGCAGAGGAATATGAGAATAAATGAAGGTTCGAATTTGGTCAAGGCAAAAGCCAAATTACGTCACTGGGAAAGAAACCAAATACATGTACCAACAGAAATGGAGACTTGGGAAATTCCAAATCCAGAAGGTAAACAGTAGCTGACTGAAATTGGAGAGGTAGATGAATATGAGTATCTTGGGGGTAAAGATAAAAGCAGCGGGTAAAGGTATGTTCAGGTACCATGTTGAAAAAATTAAAACAGAAGATTAACTGAACAAAGGGAATGATAAAAGCTACATCAAAAGTAGTTTTAAGAGAGCATTCACGGCTGGAGTGCTGTTGGATAGGTGGGTACTTTATGATCTTACACACGTTGAAAATGATTAACAATGAAGTCTATGCGAAGATTACACAAAGGAAAAACTTAACACATTGACTACAGCCTTGCATGAGCAGAAGAAACCTGCCATATACTCATTATGGCAAGCAAAGAAAAGTCTCCTTTACTCGCAAAATCTTGCAAATTGTGCATGCAATCTTCTTAAAGTTTACATAGAATTCTACCTTTTGGTGTATGCTGAAATATAAATGTAAGAATGGACCACTCACTGTGACTCCTTGAGCTCTTCCAAACACAAATCGCAGGAGAACCGTCAAGTCCACCCTTGCTGGTGGCTTGGCGCAATGGCTCTCAGGCGTCAGTTATCATGGAAGTGTCTAGGTGTGAAATTGATATCGGTAAACTGTAGCTGCCATACAGCACTGTTACGTGTGTAAAGAATTAATGGTCATGCTGAGCACTTTAAAGGCATCCATGTTTATAGAAGAGGATAGACAGAAACAATACTAAAAATGAATACACGGAATAGACATTAAAAATGAAATATATGATTTCATAACATTGCCTATTAGGAACAGAGCCCCTTCAACAATTGCAGCATATGTATCTGGAATAACATATTATCACTAAATCAACTTATGGCCAGATCCAAGGACAATTTTTGTGGTTAAAAAAAAAACTCCTAGGAGATCCCGAAGAAAAAAAGGACGTGCTGCGGACAGAAAACGTCCCATCACTTGTCATATACTTTGGAATTTTGGCTGCTTTACCCCACATTTGTAACAATTAGTTTCAAACCAAATTATTAAGACTTTTTGTTTTTATCTAAAATACTTTATTAAGTCTATGTGCAATGTAAGCACAGACTTTTTATTTTCTTCAAATACTCTATTTAGTTTTTTTTTCTTTTTTAATATTTTATTTCCGTGTGAATTTTGTCTTCAGCCTTACTCGGACACTATTGTTCCGAAAAGTACCAAACTTGACATGGTGATTGACCTAGCACTAGTGGAATGAAGCACCTGAATTGGAATAGTCACCGTGCCGAAAATTATGCAAATTAGGGCCATTTGTAATTTTAAATGTTGAATATACTCAAAACTATCAAAGGTAGAGGTACCATTCCAACTTTAGTACATGGGTTTACACTATAGGCGCATCCAATGGACCACAAACAAAAGTTGCACAACTGTAATTTATGCTAATTAGGGGCACTTGAAAAGTTTTAATGTTGAGTATCTTCGAAACTCTTAAAAGTAGAGGTACCAGCTTTAATTCAGAGGTTTGTGCTATAGGCTCATCCAATGAACCACAAAACAAAAGTTATAAAATTATAATTTATGCTAATAAGGGACACTTCAAAAATGTGTATGTTGAATATATTCAAAACTTTTATAGGCAAAAGTGCCATTCCAGCTTCAACATACGTTTGCGTAAAATATGCATCCAATGAACCACAAACAAAAGTTGCAGAATTTTAATTTGTACAAATTCGGAGCACTTGAAAAGCTTAAATATTGAATTTCTTCAAAACCGTTATAGTCCGGTTCGTTCAACAATCTGCAGGCAGATGGTTGAACTAGTTTAATGCACCTACAGATACAATTTGAAAGCAATAATCCTACTTACGGTAAACAACATATTTCTTTATCAGTAAGTAAAATTGTTGTTCAAATATATCAACAACCAATTATCTGAATACTTTAAATATTTCAGAATAATTATGGCGTCTGAAGTCCATGATCATAATGCAAGAAATAGAAACAGCTTATTTAAAGAGAGAACAAACTTTGTAAGCCCTGGGAACTGTCTGAAACATGTGATTATCAACACATGGTGTCTTTAAATGTCACGTCTAATCATATAATTGATAAGGTTCACACTCACAGTGAAAATGGTTTTGCTATATATACGGAAAAATATCTCCTTGATGAGGTTGCTTGTTACATTCCCAACTGCTACATTTGTAATGTTCTGTGAACCTGTACATCATTTTAGACAGCCTTCAAATAAAATACATGCAGAATATAATTGTATTAATGTCGCTTAATGTAAATTGAAGTCAATATATATGAGTGTGAGGTTGAAAGAAATGTTTTTCTTTACACCACTTACTATGTAATTCTAATTTCCTTTTTCCTTATAGTTAATACATTGAATTCATGTCATTTAGTTTTGGGGTGGACATCGTGGTAGCGACTGTTTGTGTCCTTATGGGAGTATTCCGACTCAGGAACATATATTTGAAAATATTGTATTTCATAATTATTGTATGGTCAAACAAAGGATTATTGAGCGTGCGTGCGTGTGCGTGTGCGTGTGCGTGTGCGCGTGTGTGTGTGTGTGTGTATGTGTGTGTGTGTGTGTGTGTGTGTGTGTGTGTGAACATACATACATACTGTGTGCAAATACATCAACAGACCTACAGAAAAAATTGGATGGTCTCTCACTCTTTTGTAAAAAATGGCACCTATACTAGTGAGTCTACCTAAAACTAAAATTATGATCTTTAAACCGAAAAAGAGTGACCGCTGTGTTTTCAAATTTGGCGATTTGGATGTGGAAATTGTCTCTGAGTATAAACATCTTGGTGCGTTATTCGCCTCTGATGAGCTTTCATGCTAACCTTTTCTATACTCGTGAGCAAGGCCAGCGAGCCCGGTATGCTACAGTTCTTAAAGCAAATGCTTGGGGTCCAGCAAGCAAACCCCAACACTGGGGGTATTTTATGATACAGGTCGCTTTCCTCTCCAGATCAGGTACCAAATACGAGCTATCAAATTCTGGATTAAATTACTAAAATTACCTATGAACAATGTAGTTAGAAATGCATATAATACTTTGCTAGAACTAAATAGGCAGGGACAGTTGAACTGGTGTTCAAAAATTCAAGATATTCTTTTTTAAAGTCAGTATGTTTGATGTCCGGATGGAAAGCTGATTATTGTACGGAGAGCTACCTACTTAGTATCCCCGGTACTCACTTCATAAGTGCCATAGCGTGCTTTTGTCTTAGCTCTCATAGGTTGCAGGTAGAAGTAGGAAGACATTGTAGGCCAAAACAAGCCTGCGGGGATCGCATATGTAAAAAAGTGCAGTTTAAACGTGGTGGAAAATGAAATTCATGCTTTACCTTGTTGCCCCTCCCATTTCATAGAAAGAGAAAAGATGCTGACAGCGACAAATCGCTACATAAAAAACTTTAGTTTAATGCCACTGGATGATAAATTTATTAGTCTCATGTCTACCAAAGAACCAAGTGTATTGACTGTTGCTTTCTTTGGGAACATTCTTGTTTAAATGTTTTGACTCTGCAAATCAGACACACTAAGAAGGAGTTGCACAAACAGATGCATTTACCTTAAAACCTCTCTAACCGAACACCTCCGTATACCGAACACCTCTCTATACTAAACACCATTTCTCGGTCCCAAATATATATGTTCAATGCTATCAAACCTCCCTATGCCGAACACCTCACTATACTGAACACTTTTTTCCCGGTCCCAAGGATGTTCGGTATTAAGGAGGTGTCACTGTACTTGTATTAAACCATTTTGCTGGTGTATATACCTGTACTCTGGAACAAACCACCGAAATGGTGCCATTCACAAGAGTTTTATTACTGGTCATGCAGCCTTGTTCTTTCCTTCATGTAAAGTATCTTGCTGTGATGCAAATATGTAGGCTAAATGATGTAGTGTACTTTCACTTCAAACTTGCTCTAGAACAAGGACCATTTACAGCATCTTATTTCCAGGTGCTATTGTATATATTTACTGTTTAATGTATTGTATCTTACGAGTTGTGACAAATAGGTCAGTCATGATCTTTACAGTCAATGAAAGAATCAGTTACTATGTATGTATGTTCATGCACGCATACATGTACATACACACACACGCATGATAATATCAAAGCCACCTGACGGGAAACATAGGAACTGATGTGATACCACAGATCCTTGTTACACAGCAAATCCCCCGACAGCAAGAAGCAAAATATTTCAAAGGTATTTGTGATGAAAGAGCAACTGTTCATCTAACAATATAAACAGACAGGGGTCATGTAAGTTCAAGACTTTTATTACATTTATTAAAGGTATAATGATTGACGTGCTATAGTTTTCATTAAACAGGTGGAATTTTGTAAAACATGAAATCGATCAATTATCGCTCAGGTGATGCGCATCGCTGCATGTGAATCGCATTGAAACAATATTTACCTTCAGTACGAAACGTGACCGATACAATTTGATCGAATGTAAATTATGGTGAACTCTAATTGTTTGCGTGAACCGAAAGTAGGTTGAATGGATTGAGAAGGTTGTTATCCTCAAGTGCTTTATACTGCCCAGCTGAGCATGTTGAAGAGCTTCTCTCGACATGCAGCAGTACAGGATGGTACATGTGCTAGATTTACATGTACGGGTATAGTCTGTAGACAATTCTCGGATCCGCCAACGCGTCATAAGCTGCTTATCAACTGATTGTTGTTATTATGCAAATGAGCAGGCCCTGTGAAAACACGTTCCACATCGAATACAGTCCTATGTAAACTTGGACGTTTTTTTCCCAAATTGTATCAATGTTGTCGACCACAAATCAACAAAATAACACTGAAAACAGCATCATTTTGCCGAATTCTGCTACTGAATAAAAATTTGGAGAGATTTTGATGATCATAACTTGGGGTTTTATCGCTGCTTTTCGGGTAACGTTTAGCTTTCTGGGATCCGCACATCCGGGAATCTTAGTTTACATGCCCGCGTTACTCGGTGAACCCGGGGGGGGGGGGGGGGGGGTACTCCCCGGAATTTTTGGTGGGTAGGCTCCACCGAGGGTACAAAACCCGGACCCAACGGGAGCGGAACCAATGTGAAAATGGGGGGTCTTTTGGAGCTTGTATTGAAAAAAAAATGAAATTTTACATAAAATTTGGTGTATTTTGGGGCAATTTGGAGACAGGAATTGAAAAACACAGGGGTCTTTGGGTGAGACAAGCGAAAAAGAGGGGTCTTTTAGAGCTACAAGCAGGAAAAAGGGGGGTCTTAGAGAGCGACAAGTACCGAAAATGGGGGGTCTTTTCCGCGGCGCTTACCCGTATAGCAAGGTATAGGAAGTACCCCCCCCCCCCCCGGGTCGGCGAATCTCCCTGAAAGCGTCTGTGGATACCCATTTAATGTATGCTAAGCGTTACCCAAAAACCAGCACTAAAACTCCAAGTTATGATTGTCAAAATCTCTCCAATTTTTTATTCAGTAGCAGAATTCGGCAAAATGATGCTGCCTTCAGAGTCATTTTGTTGATTTGCGGTTGAGAACATGGATATAATTTTGGATAAAAATGTCTAATTTTACATGGGACTATATGCAATGTGGAACGTGTTTTCACAGGGCCTGCTCATTTGCATAACAACAGCAGTCAGCTGATAAGCAGCTTATGACGCGTTAGCAGATCCGAGAATACACTGAATGGGTATCCACCGACGCTTTCAGGGCGATTCACCCAGCAATGCTGGCGTGTAAACTAAGATTCCCGGATGTGCAGATCCGAGAATACTATAGTATAGTCATGATCCAACAAAATAACTACAAATAAATTGAAACAGCAAAACAACGAACTATCTCTATCTACCTTACATCTATCTCATACACACAGGTGCTTGAAGCGAGAATATGTCAGTATATGTAAACACAAACTGTAAAATATAGGGCCCCGTATTATTACTATTGGAGTGTCAGGGACAGGGGTGTGACTGAGGCAGCCTGAACCATGCCCTCTGCGGGATCGACTGCAAGAGCCACTGAAGTGAGCTTCAGCAACCCTTGCCGCAGACCTCACGGGGACACAGCCAGAAGCACCCCACCCCAGTCCCAATGTTCACAAAGCCCTCGTATAGTAAAAGGGTGCAGTAAACTCAGTGACCAATTAGCGTTGGCTTTCTATCAAATGCAGTATTAATGGAAGTTATTTAATATTGACTGGCAGGAAGACAAACTTCTGTTCCCTAAAGAAATTATGAAATTAAATGTTTCTTCCTTGGGTAACTCACTAAAAAAGTTAAATTTATTGTTCAGCTCCCAGTATAATATTTGTCTAATATCATGATGTCTGTCACAATCTGTTACAAAATGAGTTTCGTTCTCAACAGAGTTTGTATTGTACATCTTACAAGTTCTTTGGTCCACAGGGTTTTTCTGGCCTTGTGTACCTGCCAGATTTTATTTGAAGCATGTGAGCGCTTATTCTTAATTTACTGAATTTGTTATGTCTTTGTACAGGTACTCCCAAGCTCCAAATATCTCTCCATGTATTTAAGATTTTGTTTGGAATTTGCTGTAGGTTTGTAATTTTTGTTGGCCATTAAAGCTCAAACCATGCATTTATTTCTCGAAGCCAAACAGAGCAATAGATATCATGTAGTTTATTTTTAATGAAGTCATGACAGTTCTTGGTGCCCACCAAAATTATTCCAAGTTTCCAGTTGTTAATTGATGGGTCTTGTTCACACCCAAATGGACACTTGGTTCAATAGGAGACATTTATATTTAACTGCGATCCTACTCACTTCCTGTGTTGACGGGGCAACAGACTGATGCTTCCACCATGATCAGGGCAGATTTGTATTATATACTACATAAACGTCCATAAATAACACATTTTCAACCAAAAGAGAGCCCATTTCTAATCAAGTTAGGCATCCTTTATGTTTCAAATGTATGTTATACATTTTCTTAATATTATTGTGTGTTTGTGTTGTTCATTTTGTTGAGAAAGTACTTTTGACCATGCTAATTTAATACATGGTTCTGCCCTGATGGAGGTGGCTCCCTCTTTTGCTCAACAGGTGTTAGAGTAGGACCGCATTTAGATATGAATACATCCTATTAACACTGCCACTGTCACAGTGAGTGACTGCGCAAATAAACTCATAGTGTTGTATCTCACTGTGGCGGGATTTGTTGCTTTACAGTACCTGAGTACCAGCTATGTGCCGTGAGAAACCTTGTTGTGAGGGATTTACAGACAGTATAAAATAGCTTATGAGTAGGACATGTAAAAATAGGTAATCCCTATGTGCAGAATGTAAAAAGTGTAGCACAGGCTGTGTGTTCCATTTCAAGTCTTGTCACAGGGTTATAAGGCTTTTTGTCAAAGAAGTAGCTCAATGGCATCTTAATATTGAACCTTAGGAGGCCTCAGGCTATGTAGGCCAAATCCTACTATGATATATATATAAATATATATATTCTTAAGTTTGATTGAGATTTTTGTACTACAGGCCCCGTGGTAATGCTCCTATTTAATATTACATAAGAATAGATGCTTGCGCTGCAGGTCCCGTGTTATAAGTATACGTGTATTTTACAGTAATAGTGGATGGCCATATTGATAGAATTAACAGACCTACAGTGTGTCTGCCACATTTGCATTTGTACTCAGTGACTGTTGATGTCACATATTATGCACTAGTATGGTTTTAGCAGATCATGGTGTGTAGTCCAGGTTACATGTTGACATTGACTAGCCAGGTCGATGTAATACCTGGGGATGACACCCCGGATGGTTGCAGCCTTTCAGATGTTGAGTTATTGTGTCCACTTGGCAGGGTAGATCATAGTTTGGTTATCTGGGATTTTTTAATTAGTATGGCCAGGGTAAGCAAAAAAGAGATTTTCCTAAATGATTACAACAAGGCTGATTGTGTTAAAATGAGTAATTATTAGATCAAGGTGATTGGAACATTGTAACCACAGTGCAGGCTGTTAATGAAGCATGGGATAATTTCCAAGCCTCTTTGTTACAAGGAGTGAAGGAGTATGTACCTTTGGTTAAAATAACTAGTGGCAAGGCAAGTAAACCCTCCATGGTTTAATGGACTAGCAAGGAGAATTGTTAGAAGGAAATATTTTGCATAGAGAAGATATACTGAGACAAGATCATACTGCAGATATTGGGAATATGTCAAGAGAAGGAATAAAGTGCCAAGGAAATATGTAAAATTAAGCAAGAATATGAGAAGAAATTGTGTAAAAAGGTTACGAAAAATGCTGAAGCTTTCTGCATGTATGTCAATAGTAAAACTAAGTCTAAGACACTAATGGCAAAACAGAAACGAAGTAATGGATAAGATTCTAGCAATTGTGTTGAAAGGGCAATGGAATTAAAGGTCCTCTTGATTGACCATGTTAAAATTTGATACATGGGTGACTCATGAGTTGTTCTCGCCATACAGTGCGATTTTCAAAAAATGGATGTAAGAATAATACTTTTATTTATGTTTTTATTGTAAAAACTCACTGCGCCTTCAATTGTTGCTTTCTGTTCATTTCCAACACCCACAAGGCGCAAAAGACTTGTGACGTCACAAATGCAACAAAGCTGGCTGACAGGGAAGACTCCGACCATGCTAGCGAGCCATGGCTGTCAAGTGTCACTTGGTTTCAACATATTTTATTCACCCTTTATCAACAGAATTGTCTTCTTCTGACCAGAGGGGTCCATATAGGACCTCACCCTTCTCCCCAATTGTTTTCTTTTTTTAATAAAATATGTTTCAACTAACAAGATTAAAAATGCATGTAGAAATATTCACTTTCATTCCTGTTCCAGCCCAGGATAGGTTGGTGTGTTGCAGTTAATATTTATTTATGCTGGATTACCCTATAGTGCATGAAATGACTAATATTTATATACATACATACATACACACACACACACACACACACACACACACACACACACACACACACACACAGTACATGCAGCACATTACAAACTATGTTACCAGATCTTTTGTATATATGTAAAATATAATTGTCGTGGTATAAAAGTAAATCGGAGTAGTAATACCCAGTACAGAATATATGGTAGAGGTTGTGACACAAGGTATATAACTATTCAATGATGACAGGGGAAACGGGACAACAAAACAGTATTTACAAATTAAGTTTCAGTATGATTCTGATTTCAAAGCTTGTATAACACCAAAGTGTGGCTCTAGTAATTGGAGGACTGTTAAAACGTATCACATAAAATATCAATCGAATGTCACAGTGACAACACTGGTCTAGGATGTTGTTACAAAGTAACATTGTAACAAAACCTCAGTGTATTTGACCATTTTGATTCAATTGATGGAAAACATTGACAAAGGCCAGTCTTGTTCATACCCAGGTCCTAGGTTGAACAGTCTATAATAGTTTGATTTACCTGGCCACTGTTATGTGTATGTCCAATTACTACTGTATATTGTGAGGTGTTTAATCCCATAACCAGATACCCTTTGTTTGGATAGCTACCACATTCACGCCTCATCTACACAGCTGCCAAGACCAGTGGGCGACTGGCCTTTCATCTTTTTCAGTCATGTGCCACTGTTTGTGACACTCCATGGCCAGCTCCCAATAATCGGGTGTACAAAATTCCATCTCGCTTTACCTTTGTCGTTCATATGGAACCGGAAAATAAGTCAGTCAAAGTAAAATATTTACCTTTGTTACATAATGGATACTATCTGAAATAAGGGATATCATTAACACGTGCACTGATGACAGTGTATACGGAAACGTAAATCACTGCCCTCCAAGGGTCGTGAGGTTACTGTGGGGTAGGAGTTATACTGATGTTGAAAGCTATATTCATAAATGCAAACTTATGTTTAATCATCCATAGACCACACATATGGGGAGGGAAAATTAACTATTTGTTTGAATGCAAGAATTTGAAACACTACAAGACCTGGCCCATCCTGACGCAAATTCCAATTTATTGCATTCATGCTTGTTCTTGTTAAATGGAATTTTTTTATAAGTTTTGATAGGAAATATCTCTTTTGCAACGAAATTATCATTGCCCAGACGGCAAGTTGGGATCGTCTGGCTGTGCCACAGCTATGCTCCCTTCAGTACTGTGACGGTAGGGTTCTGGGCGTCCCCTCGTGTGTAAGGCTGAATGATCTTTTCCTCTGCTGCTTCAGCTTTTCTTATTAATTCTTCTTCATTGTCATCAGACCATGTACATAAAAAACTCAATTCATACTCTTCGAAATCACTATGCTCTGTTGTATCTGCCATAACTCTTGGCAAACTGAAGGTACTCTGGCTTAGAACTCGTAAACTGTGGCCAGCAGGTTGCGTTTGTGACGTCAGTAACACTTTCCCACATTGGGCCATGATCGGAGAAAATTTGCGCGCTTTCCTGTTGCAAATGTGATGCAATTTTGGAGCTAAAAAAACACTATTCAAAAATGAAATTCAACATTTTGGTTTTCAGATATCATTTCTAATGACCCTGAACATCAACTTTGTAATTTGTGGTACCCATTCAATCAATAGGACCTTTTAACAAAGTTTTCAATTGGTGTATGTAAAGGAGGCTGACTGTTATTTGATTTATTTTAATGATGTGTATTTGATGGAAATGCCACAGATCCTCTTAATCGTACTGGAATTGCTTACAAAAAAATCAGGGATCACTGATGATGTTAGCCAATTAGCCAAATGCTACTGTTTCATTCATTTGGTGAATGAAATTTGCAAATGGCCAATTTATTTTAACATGAATTATGTAAGAATTAGGTTGAAGTCTGCAGTGACTACTATGTTATTTCCTAATTTAGCTACAGAATTTGAAGACCTAGATCTGTCCCTGTAAATGCATTGATAATGTCTTCTTTACACCTGAGGAGGTTATAGACTTTAATACTCCACATCTGGTGATTGTGTGGATTCTATAACCGATGTCGGATATCATGACAGAAGCATGTAGCTTTGTTCATGATGTCCGACTTCGGTCATAGAACACAATCACTAGATGGGGAGGATTAAAGTCTATTCTGTTATGTCTAGACTTCATCAACTCAAATAATTACCCCCTATGCAGTACTTTTTGCATAGTACACAGGTGTACCAGCCACCTTGCTGATCTCCGAGTAACGTGGCACTTCAGTGAAATCATGTCACGTAGTGCTGAATTACCGCTCTGAAATTAAGTGTTTGTAAGTTAACTCAAGCAAAGAATTCCATTGATTCTACCAAGCTTTGAGCATCACACACACACACACACACACACACTCACACACACATGCATATGTAAAACAATTTTGATATATACAATTCACCCTCATAAAAGAAAAAAAAAAGTTCATTATTAATATATTTATTGCTTGATCGAGCCGTGGTTAGTGCTAAAACTAGTTAAAGATCAAAATGCAGCCATCTGATTGGCTGTTGCCCATTGCCCATGATAGAATAGACAACTGCCTTAATATAAATCCTAATAAGGCTATGGGCCCTGATGAGGTCCACCCAAGAGTACTAAAGGAGACTGCCAATCAGATATATTACCCTCTATACTGTATTTTGAGATGATCTCTAGATATGGGTGAATTACTGAGAAAATGGAAGGAAGCTGTTTTTTACCCTTCTGCCTTATGAGGGCGACGGGTATTGTCGTACCCTGTGCCGTCTGTCCTTCCCATGGTTTTACCACCATAACTTCAGAAATTTTTGAGACACGACTTTCAAATTGCACATGATATTACACTCCTATATGGCCTACTTTGTGTGCAAGCATAGTTGACCTTGTGGTAAGTGACGTTGCCGCTCTAACTATTGAAAGCCTGCATCTAGTGATCTAGAAGCCTATTGAAAATCGAGGTCATAGCTTTATATTTGACGTACTTTTTGAGGTCAAAGATCAAGTGCACAATGGTGATATTGCTATAAGTAAGGAAGTTTTTAAGTCAGTTACATGAAATTTTATTCACTCATGTGTCACAACCAAAAAAAGTGTCATGAATCAAAAGTAGGGTCACTAGGTCAAGTATCTGGGTCACAGTGACCTATTCATTGAAATTTTGTTTACCACTATAACATCATAAACTTTTTAGACAGAACTTTCAAATTGCTCATGATAGTACACTCCTGTATGGCCTACTTTGTGTGCAAGCATAGTTGACGTTGACCTAATTCTCAAGGTCACACAATGGTCACATGTGCTGAGCGCCGTTACCACTCTAACTATTGAAAGCTTGCATGTAGCAATTGAAAGCTTACATACAAGAAGCTTTATAGAGTGATCTAGAAGCCTGTTGAAAATCAAGGTCATAGCTCTATATTTGACATACTTTTTGAGGTCAAAGGTCAAGTTCATAATGGTGGTATTTGTATAAGTAAGGAAGTATTTAAGTCAGTTACATGAAGTATTATACACACATGTATCATAACCAAAAAATGTGTCATGAATCAAAAGTAGGTCACTAGGTCAAGTATCTGGGTCACAGTGACCTATTTATTGAAATTTTGTTTACCAGGACTTTCAAATTGCATATGATAGTACACCACTATAAGGCTTGCTTTGTGTGCAAGCATGATTGACCTTGACCTAACTTGCAAGGTCACACACGGGTCACAAGTTTGCTGAGTGACATTGTGCATCTAGAAATCTAAATCTTAAAACAAAAGAAGCAACATAGGGTGATCTAGAAGGCTATTGAAATTTAAGGTTATACCTCTATATTTGATCTAATGTTTTTGAGGTCAAAGGTCAAGTGTACAATAATAGTATTCATGTAGGTAAGAAATTTTTAAAGTCAGTTTTATGAAACATCACACACATGTATCACAAGCACGGCATGCTTATACACCTCTTTAAGGCCTGCACTTAGTTCAGACACAGTTTTCCAGGTCACAGGGTTTTTCGTGAATAATGCTTGCATGTTTCTAGATTGGCACCAAACCAAAATAGAGGCTACATGGAATCCAACTTTTGGGTTTTGCTGTAGTTACCACCTGAATGAAGCCATTGCCCTACAATGGATATACGTTAACTCTGGTTGTGTCATATACCTATATTTTGGTATCCCCTGATAAATTGCCAGGGGTTATTCGATTACATGCCCCAAAGATAGGTATATGACAGTTGGGAAGTGTTTTTCACCGTATGGCTGGCACAACCAGAGCTACATTCTTGTGTAATGTGAATGGGACTATTCCTATTCACTTACAGCAAAAGAGATTAAAGGCGGCCGAAGGGTACTGCATTCTTTGAACGGTATTTTTGAGGGTATCATGGTTTTCTGGAGGCACCACTTTTTGTACAAAATAGTCCATTAGGGATTTAGAAGATCAAAAAATAAATAAAGAACAAAAATGTTGATTTAACTTGTCTTTTGCTCGTAAACATGATAAATCTGCCAAAGTGGAAATGCATATATATGGTGGACCAAACAAAAATACTGTGCCTCACCTAGCATGTCCGACAGCAGTCTCCTACCCCACCACCCCCACCTTCTTTAAACCACAAAATGGTCCCCAAGCACTTTGGTGGAGCTTATATTAATCAAGCAATGCTTTGTACAAAAAGATTATTTGTGAAACTGGCCTGGGGCTTGCAGCTATTGACGGGGAACAAAAGCTTTGCTTAAGTGTAGACATGGAAGGAATGTTTGTCTGATTGGTAACCTGTTCTAATGATCAAGGTACCAGGTGGGTAAGTCTATTTTACAGGAAACATGTCTGTTTATGAGTTCTTATTTCAAAAATTGATGACTACATTGTTTTCATGGTCTGCATATGGCAACAGATTTTTGACAAGTTGCCAAGAAGCCTGCCTTATAATCTGGGAAGCAGTGTCAGGTGTCAAAGTAACATAGAGTGAAGGACACATGGAGATCAGAACTTATGTGCTTGATGAAAGACTTAACAGAAACTTAAGTCCAGACTGAAGACAGTTCTTGTGGTCATTGGAAAATTACATGAATCATCAGTTTGTTTGGGTAGAAACAATAGGATTGTGACTTATGTGTATATACTATGTATCGCATCCTAAGAACCAGATTAAGAAAAAGTAGAGGCATAAAAGCTTCATTTTTGTAGGTAAATAACACTGGAATACAAGATGTGTTCACTTGATGTTGTAATGGGGGGGTGGGGGGGTGGGGGGGGCACTAAGATTACCCAGCCAGATGTGCCAAGTGAAGTTGGTGAGCAGTGTTTTAATTGGTTTCACCAAGATTTTTTATTCAAAACATTTTAAATTTTTGATAACATTTAGTACACTAGTACCTGTAGCTAAGCCACTGTGGTGAGAGACCACCTGGTTTTTGTGACTGCATTTCTCATATCAAAACATTGTAGAGTCTTTGTAAATTTGAATGCGGTTTAAGCATGTGTGTCATATGAGCCCATTCGGGTTGATCGGGTGGTCTTATGTTGCAGGTACCAGTGTAAAACACACTGAGGCAGATGACCTTTGACCTGCAGTCACTTTTAGCTGCTGAAGGCAGAAAGGATCAAATATGCCAGAAGAAACAGCATGTTCACATCTGTAATTGTTATTAACATCTTTTTCTTTATTTTTCAGGCTGCAGAGGGGATGAAATGGGATGTGTTGCCTGGTTGAAGCGAGTGGTTAAGACTCCATTCTGTCGTATGTTTGTGTTATTATATGTGGTGACTTTCCTTGTTGTCCTGCCCATCGTGTGCCATACATTACGTTTCTCATTGTACTTCATTCACAAGGACAATGAGGTTGCACGTAGCCAGATGCGTAAAGTCAATGATAAGCGCATTGAGCAAGCAAACAGATACATATCAATGTTACAAGATTCCAAGCTACAGCGTATGCTGCAACAGTTTAAAGGCTTCAGTCCAGGGCTGGATCTTGCTATCACCATAATTACAGTGTCCAGAAACAGACATAAGTTTGACAGCTATGAACCACGGTACTTGAAGCAAGTTGTATGGAAATTCCTGGCCTTGATGCATAAGCACAGCAGTGATGAAATGAAGTTGAAGATAAAACTATCGGTTTGCAATGTTGACTTTGATCCAGGTAGCTATTATGAAGCCCAGGAGATGGCAGCACTTGTGCCTGTATTTAACAGATTCAACCAAACTACGTTACCCATTGTTCAGACACTGGAGAAAGAAAAGCAAGATTATGTATTTTGTCTGAACCAGTCTCTTCAGTATCGGCCACGCTATGCATTACTTGTTGAAGATGATGCTTTGCCCAATGAGGACTTCCTTGATATTGTGGAAGACTTAGTCTACAAACATCTGGATTACAGATTTCATGGGGATTCTCTGATAGAAAATCATCAAAATTTTGCATATGTTAAACTTTACCACCCAGAGAGACTTCTAGGATTTTACAGCATTGAGCCAGAGAGGATTCCAGAGTTATTAAGCTTTGGAGCCATCTTTGGCACCTGTGTGACTGTAATACATTGGCTGTTTTCTAACAAGAAGTCTATGTCAGCAATTTATGGACTGTGGTTCAGCTACTGGGTCTACTTCATACTTGTAGCCATTGCAATAGGGAGACAACATTTGGTGGAGTTGAGACGGTTATCGAGTCATCTGTACAGCTATGTGCCAGCGCCAAGCTGTTGCACACCAGCCATGTTATTCCAAAACAGAACAGCACAAGACATTGTGATGTATCTTGACAAAGTTCAGTGCAAGACTGGTTTTGCAAAGGACATGGCATTACAAAAATTCAGGGAAGACAATCACCTACCTGCTTACTTGGTGCAGCCCAATTTGGTAAACCACATTGGTTTATACTCCTCTCTGAGGCATGGAGTGTTGGATCCATACGTGGTATAGCATATAGTATAGCAGTACCATGTAGGCCTGCATGTACATATTGGTTTTGTAGCATGTTGTGCTAAATACTGGGACGTGCAGGGCACTGACCAGAAGTTAAAGTCTGCTGGAAGTTTATTTTTGTACTGAAGTATACTACGTTATGACCATGTTCGCTGCATGAATAGGCACGGGCACCAGTGTTAATTTTACATGTATAAAGGCTGGGCACCCTGTAATACAGTTTTAACTCATTCCATACTATGGTGACAGGCATTGGTCAGTGGTTCTGGCACTGCCCGGCAAGTCATGCTGCAGCTGCCTTTGTATCAGCTGCAGCATGACTTTCCCATGCAGTGCCAGAACCACTGACTTAAGACTATAGGCATGTTGGTACTTGAATGAAAGCTCTTTTCATGAATTTAAATCTGCAATTGTCGTCTTAAATCTAGGTAAATATACAGAAAAATCAGGGACTGGTATGGAATGAGTTAAGTGCTAAAAAGTGCTGGAATTTGCTACAAAAATTATGTGTAGCACAAACATGCTGTAGAACTCAGCCTGCTAGTGCTACAGCGTAGCTTATGATGCTAGTCATTTTCACAGGTGCCCAGCCCAGTGTCTTTGTTGTTTTGAGGGGCGCTTGTTTTTTAAGCACAAAATGCTGTGAATGATAATTAATCCTCATCCTTCAGTTTTGTAACATTGTAGTCAAATGCTGTGTTGACCCCAAATTTTCATTTATTGGCTGAAGTTTCAACAGTTTGCCACATGTTGTGATAACTTGCTAAATACACCTTGATGAGTAACACATTGTTAGGTTTTATTATGTTTAAAAATGACACAATGGTAATTTGTGACCTGTTAATTTTGATAAGTGGGATATTTTTTTTGGTGGATGAAAAACACCTTGAAAACCTGGCAGAAACATTAAAGTTGTCTGATGTGATCAATATGATGAAATCCATTTGGATTGAGATGGTTCCTTATACCATGGTCCCTCTTTGGAAAGACCACCTTAAGCCAGGTTCAAAATGGTCAAACTACATGAAAAGATATCCCATGGACCTATTACATGCAGTCTTAAAATCTAGGTTGTTTCTCAATGAAGTGGTCTGTCAAAGAGACTTTCAAACATTTTTGACCGTCCAAGATTATACACGTATTGTTCTTTCATCTTGGTTTTGATAAGAGAGTTGGGTAAATGACTTTTCTTAGTGAATAAAAAGGATCTTCCATATAATTTATACATTAAGAACTAAGGATTTGAAGTAATTTGATAGTCACTGAAACCATGCCCTTCTGTCTGTTCCCGTCCACTGTATTTGACCTGTTATTTATGTTACTGCCACTTGGCTGTGAGACCATCTCTAGGCAGATTGTGTGTTATGTGGCCAATTGTTTGGTGTGTAGTCAATGAAAAAAAAAGATCTTTTTGAAATCATGGCATATCAACAAAAATATGGATGTTGGGCTACTGTTCTACGTAAGTGCATGCATGCGCTTAGCATAGAAACCCTCGGTTGCTAAATGGAGTACAGTGGTACCTGCTATTTGAGACCGCCTCTACAGCCTACAAAAATCGGTCTCATACTGCAGTTGGTCTTCAATTGAAGGTATATTCAACAAGAAAATATAGCAAAGTGTCTTGAATGAGCGGTCTTAAAAAGACATGCGGTCTTAAATTGGAGGTGGTCTTTAGAGCAGGTACCACTGTACATGTATATCCTTTCCGTGTTTGTAACGGATGAAACTGTACCAAAAACATAGGGGGTCTGAAAGCTGGTATGAATTAGCTAGCCCCATCTCTAACGTACTAAAACATACCAAAATATAGGGGGTCTCAGGGCCGGTATGATTTAGCCACTAACGTCTGCAGAGGAAAAAAACTTACAAAAATTTTACTCTATCTAAAGTCTTATTGTAAAATCCATTGTTTCATGAATTGCTAAGTTATTTGTCCTATTACTGTGGGCTATGGTCGTGCTATGCATGAAACGTACAGATAGGTACATTGTGGCTTCCCTGTGCTTGAGGATTTCTGTTTTTAAACATTTACGTATCTATGTGCAAAAACTAGTGTAATTCAGTAAAGTTCTGGGCCACTTCAGTGGCAGAAAAAAATATTTTTCCCTTTGCAAAATGCATATTCAACATTGCCCAATGCTGTATTCATAATGCATGAGTTAGTGTTTATACAATATCAATAAAATACTATCTAGTTATGTTACAGGAGTGGTTACCTGAAAACCATGAGGTATATGAAGCCATAACAAATAATATGTTATTCTTGTCAAGAAGAAATTGCTTTTGTTCCTCTTTTTCCATAGCTTCAAACATGGCACAACACCTTAATAAAAATCCGTGCCATTGACAGTCAACAAATAACATATTGTATTGTTTTTAGTCCATTTGTATTTTCCATCTGGCATTTAATAGAGAGCATGCAAGTAAATCAGAAGGGTTCTGATGCTGGACCTTCCTTAACCCTTTCCCCCTTGAATTAAGACTGAGTCAACAGCTTTCCTTGGCATGGGTTTGGCACCAAGTGCCCAACCCATGCCAAGGAAAGCTGTTGACCTGGGGCATGTGATCTTGAAAAGTCTCATGTACATTTCTCAGTCAAATTGTTTTTCATAACTGTTGAAATTAGTTAAAAACACTGAAGCAGACGACATTTGACCACCAGCCGGTTTTGGCCGGTTTGAGGGGGAAAGGGTTAACATAAATGAAGCTTGCATGGAAATTATATATTTCTTCAAAATCGTTAACACTGTATCTGAACTGAAATTAGGACAGTGTTAAGTTGTTGAAATTAGTGAAAAAAATGAAACTGTCAAAATTTACAAAAAGGTTGAAAATTTTATGCTCTGACAAAACTTTGTAGAACTAACAGGCATACAGTACACTGCAGTGACTGATGGGTCCAGCAATTGAGATGCTGATTACCATTTCAAAAAAATTTTATGTGATCAAAATTGTTAAATTCAATCATTCTATTATTGATGCTGGGGTAACAATAAACTTAATCACAGCCGGATCCAACCAGGTGTTTTTGAGACACTATGGTCACCAAAATTGGCAAACGGATGGAAGCACTGGAAGACAGACGCACTTACAACCAGAAAACATAAAGTGTCCACCCTCCCCGAGCAGAACCACACAAAAATGCCATTAAGGTTGAATTTATGACAATGTGGGCAGCAACCATAGTGGGATTTTGCAGATTTTACCTGTTCAGGAAATTTCATCATAAAGTACCGTATTATAAAATTACAATTGATTTTCTGTGGAAATTTTTATTATTTGAGAAAATGTGAAGTTAGAATGCAGAAAGATGCATTGAACATGCATTAACTGCATGGGTGAAAAAAGTTGTCATTTTCTTATTCCCAAGTACACTGTACTTCATACATGCATTAAAGTTGCCGTAAAATCTACCTTTTCGCAAACAGCATGAAACCTGATATTTACATATTAATTTAACATTAATGAGCAGTAAAGAGGATCACAAAATATTTGTTAACATATTGTACAGTTTAACCCTTTCCCCCTTGATTTGACACTTGAGTCAACAGCTTTCCTTGGCATGAGTTGGGCACAAAGTGCCCAACTCATGCCAAGGAAAGTTGTTGACCTGAGACATGTGATCTTGATAGGGCTCATCTACAATTCTCAGTCAAAATTGTTTTTCATTACTGCTGAAATTAGTTGAAAACACTGAAGCAGATGACATTTGACCACCAGCCAGTTTTGGCCAGTTTGAGGGGGAAAGGGTTAATAGTGATAAACATAAACTTGGGAAATTTGTTTGTATTCTTGCATTGTAAGTGAAATATCCAAACACAAAATTATGAATTTGTCCAAATTCCACAGACTTCCTGCGACAAACAATTTCCTGATTAGGCAGCTCTCAGACCCCCTCCTTTTTGGTATGATATTGCATGCTGTGGACATAGGTGGCTAAAAGATTCTGGCCCTCAGACCCCCTGGCTTTTTGTATGTTTCTGTATGTTACAGCTATTTTGTGGTAAATCATACCTGTTGCCGAAAGGCTATAGCGTTCTTTTTAACTGTTTCTGATGAGGTGCACAGAGTGTCGAAATTAGTTAAATTTGCCTGCTAGATTCTATGACTACTTGTCCAGGCCTCAGCTCAGATTGTGTGTTATCTTCTGTCTAGTATGTTCCTTGTCTTCAACTGTGTAAAAGGGATCAAAACAAGGCTGTGCCCTTTTCTCAATTGCAGTTGATTTTGTTAACGGTTGAAAAGCAAATAAGTTTATTAAAGCAAAAGAGGATTGCTGTGTATTGATTGTGTCCTTGCAGAACCAACGAACACTACATAAGTGAGGCTGCTATTTGATTAAGTAGGTCAGGATGACCTCAAATTTTTTTCATTTGATACTTGTACCAGAGTGTCAATTGTGCCATATTTGAAGTAAATCCATTATAGCACTGTTGATGTAATATGTGTTTGGGTGAACAACCCACGTTAAGGAAAACTATTGACTGGGTCTTATTGTAACCAAGGAAAGGTTAATACGTATGCCAGTGTGTGAGGACCTAGACCTTCTGGCACTTTTGTGCAATGCCAGCACAGGGCATCAGGGTTTTTTTTTTTTTTTTTTTTTTGTGGTGTGTGTCTGTGTGTGTGTGTGTGTGTGTGTGTCTGTGTGTGTGTCTGTGTGTGTCTGTGTGTGTGTGTGTGTGTGTGTGTGTGTCTGTGTGTGTGTGTGTGTCTCTCTGTGTGTGTGTGTGTGGACTTGCAGCAAGCCTTATGTATGAATGATATTTCTGTCGATGGTTGTCAAGAAGAAGATCCCCTGTCAGCTTGCTAAGGCCAAACAAAAATACATGTGTAACATTGTTTGATGTAATTTAATGGAAAAAAAATTGTAGGGGGATGTCAGGCAAGGAAAATATTTTATTTTTACACTTTTCTTTAAAATCCAGTGTTTAAAAATGAGAATGATGGTGTTGATTATGTTTTTCTTTTTATCTCTGCTGACCATAGGTTGTAGAGCTTATGTGATCACTCATGTCTGTCTGTCCATCATTCCATCCATCATTCCATTCATCTGTCAACATTTGCTTGTGAATACAATAGTGTCTACAATTTTTAAGTTAGGCCCTTGAAATTGTGCGATATATTGCATAATTAAAAATCTAGGTTCCTTTGTTATTGGTGGTGCCACCTAATGGATTACATAGTGTAAGGGCAAAAAACTGAAAACATTTATTTTTTTAAATTGCTGTGGTGTGTTTGATTTTCAATGGATCCTTATGAAATTTATTAGAAATATTCTTGAGATGATAGTGTGTGAGTTGAGCCAATACTTCAGGTGCCATGGGAAATATGACTCATTATTTGATAAAAGTTGTGAAAGTCATTATCTTGAGAAATTGTGAGGCTAATTTTACCAAATTTACAACAAATGTGTAACCTGTGTGGAAGTTAAATATGATGTAATATGGTTGACTTTGGCTTGCTTTCTTAGTCACAGAGGGCATACCATTTCAGGAAATGATTTTCTTGTGTTGGTCATTAGATCTGAATTTGTGGAACCATGTCCATATACTACCCTAGGAATATTATACAGACAGAAGTCTATAAGTTGTAGTCATGGTGGCGCCACTGGTGGTAATTTTTGGAACTGACATCATGGATATCAAAAACTGATTAAATTCATTGTTGTGAGGATGAATTAAGACAGAATTACAAAATTGAGGGCACATATGCATTAGGCCAGTGGTCAAATTTTGTGAAATTTTGGGTGAGCTTGTCCCATTTTTCAAGGCCATGAAGGACTTACTACAGGATGTTTGATTCAGTGTTTTGAGAAAGGATAACTTTGGGATAATAAATTGAGATGAAATGACAAGATTTACACCAGTTATGCATTAGGTCAGTAGTCAAATTTTGTAAAATTATGTGTGACGACCTGTTTTTCAAGGCATTAAGCACTGTAGAAAAAGACGCTAAATTCAATATGTTGAGAAGGAATAAGTACCATTACCAAATGTGTTGCAAATGTTTATTATACTGTAGTTCTAAAAATTTTCGCGCGTGTTAAATTTCGCGCAAACTCATTTTTTCTGAAATTACAGGATTTTCGCGCAATCCAATGCCAAACAATGTAGTGAAATACAATGCAACTTATTTTCGGGTGTTTTAATTTTGCGCTTTAGGTGGTAGCGCGAAAAGCGCGAAATTAAATCGAGCGCGAAAATTTATAGAACTACAGTATATGGATGTTTGATATTGCATAATATGGATGACCATGATGTACTTTCTCAAGGTAATGGAGGGCATGCATTTCATGAAATGTTTTTTTTTTTTTTTTTTTTTTTTTTAAATGGTCACTTCATGTCAACTTGTGCTCATACATCTATATATCGTGACAGGAAGATTACAAAGGCAAAAGTTCCTGACATAAGGAGTCATAGTGGCACCAGTGTTGGTACTTATTGGAATTAATATCATATGTACTGAAACACATTCAATTTATTATTGTGCAAACAAATTGAGATGGAACGGTAAAATTTACACCAAATTTGCATTAGGCCAATGGTCAAATTTTGCAGTATGTTGTGTGACCTAAAAGTATTTATCAAGGTCATTAAGGACTTTAAAAAAAGGACACTAAATTCAGTATGTTGATAAAGAATAAGGTGAATGACAACCAAATGTACCAGAAGTGTGTACCACGTAGAAGTTTGATACTGCATAATTTGGATGACCTTTACTAATTTCTCCTGGTTATAGAGGAAATGCATTTCTGGAAATGAATTTTTGTTCATGGTTGTCAGCAGAGCATTAGGATTATGGGCCTCTTGTTTAAGTTGGAGGGAAACATATGAAGGTTGCATCACGGGGTATAGAAATATATACTGGCGGGGCCTGAGGTAGAAGTAATATTGGAAACATGAGCAAAAAGTGCAAAAAATGGAAATTCAGTTACGAGTGTAACATATTGTATTATCCCTCTTTAGAGCCCCTATCCTTTTAAGAGCTGTGCTCCACCCCCACCCCACCCCAATTTTTTTGTCACGTAACATTCTGAAATAATATTTCAGAATTTTACGTTTAGTATTATTAGAAAATTGCAGATTTTTATGAAGATTTACCAGTTGATACAACTAAAATATTCCAAATTTAGGTATACATTTGGAGCTCATTTCAATTAAATGTCCAAAGCATTCTGGATGATTGGAAGGGATAATGTGTGTGTGTGTGTTTAGCTTGGCAGAAGTAGTGATAAATTAGGACTGTCAGTCCATGCTTCATGACAACCTCATTTTGAAATGGGACCACTTCACAAATGTGAACAGACCAGTCATGTCAGCAACAAGTTGTCTTCATTTTAATGTAAATGTGTACATCTGATCATGTGTAGACCTAATGAGGCTTTTTCCCGCTAATTTTTAAACGTCGACTGCTAATTGTATTTCACTAATTTAGGGATTATTTTTGGAAATTTTGGATGAAACTTGCATGGAAGATCATTCCAAATTATATACCCATGGCCAACAGCTTTGCTTGGGGCGCTCTGGGAACAATGCGCCCAGAGCGCGCCAACGAAAGCTGTTGACTGACGCCTTCTATCAGGGTGGATTGAGTTAAAGGAGTCAGCAGTAAAACAAACTCTGACTGAAAACTGTTTAACAGTTAATCCTAGTTACATGTAGTGTGAATTCTTGTGTCTACTTTACATGTGTTGGATTTCACATGGCAGTCTAGCAGGTTCAAAATGCAGGGCAGTGCTTTCAAGTGGAAAAATTTGCAAGAAGCACAAGTCTACATGTGCAAGTTTCAAGGTGGTGGTTTGAAACATGATTGACTAAGAGTGTTTTCTGTAAGAATTCCTTTTGATCAGTGCAATTTTGAAGGCAAATTTATGTGAAAGGTATTGGGATTTGGTATTTTTGTTTCAAGGGGTCTGTTTTACTTGCAGATCACCTGCGTTCTTTGTGTTTGTGCCAACAACCAGGACATTTAACTATCAAGTAATTGTACTTAACTCCTGTTGATTTTTATTGCCAGTACCATGCTTTGTTTACTGGTTCAAAGTTGAAGGTACAGAATGTTACAAAATTATTGTCTTAATGATCAACATTGTTCTGATGCCAGACTTTAATTTTTATGTGTTTGCATTGTTGTGTGTATGTTTTGTTTTCATGGTTCAGAGGTAAATATGTTCTGGCAGAGAGCGCAAATACTTTTTGACTAATTGGTCTGTGCCGTTATCTAGTAACAAATACAGAAAACATCGTTTTACACTATCTGGTTTCACCGTTTTTTTTTTTTTTTTTTGCAAGAATATGTAAATGCTTGTATTTTTTCGCTGCCATAGTAAAAAATTGCTCCTGTTTGCTTCAGAAGTGGTAAAATGTTAGGCATGGTTAGCCAGAAATGAGTATATTGCTGATAAAGCAGCATTAGCCATAGTCTGGATGTACTCAGCTAGACACTTCTGTATCTCTGCCTCAAGGACTCAGATTTTACCATAAGTTAATTGACCTACTATCTGAAACAACAGGAGCAGTAATGTACATTTAAGTCAATGGACAACATCATATGAGCATAGAGTTCCATGGTCATAAAATGTTGAATAAAGGGCTCATTTTTATCCCTGGTCATCAAATGGGGAGTATGGAGATGACAGATCATCCATCTGGACAATTTTGTGCAGACCATTTCTTGCAACTTTGTAACAGACAGATCTTTCACGGTACAATTTTAGTTTCTTATTTATCCTTAGGACTTCGGTCAATCTTCAGGCAGTAATTATTCAGCACCCCACTATTGCAGAATCCATACTTGTGCAAAGGATCAGATTGTAAACTGACAGATCAGAAATAGAAGTGCATGGCTGTTAAACCATTGGTTGATGTACTATGGAATTTTTTCTGTTTGTCAACTACTCTCAATCCATTGATTAGATTGAACTTGGTTACACTCCAGTACATATAGACACTGTTTAGACCAGGAGTTATCTTTTATTGAATCAGATTTTTTGGACTTAACCCCCGAGCCAGAAAACATAGACAAGTCATCAGCCACGTTTTCATGTGCAGGCATGAGAATCTTCCTCTTTTCACAGGAATTCCTCTTTTTTGGTGAATGTATTTTGAAAAGTAAGAAGCTTAGAATTATCTGAAATGTACAGATTTGAAGAGATCTGGATTTGAATGGTCTGATAGGGTGCATTTCCTCTTTTTTCACCATTCTCCATTCTCGTCTCTGCATGTGACTGACATCATTGTGCGGCCTTTGTTACCAAAAATACCTGAACTCCTCTCTGTCATGTCTGAAACAAATGTCTCCAGGTTAATGGTGAATGAAAGCTGGCTAGACGACTTGGTTCCTGACTCTGAAATATCCATTGCTGGTTATACATTAAAGATGAGACCGCAACAGAAATGGAGGTGGAGTGTGTGTTTATACAAGAGATAATGGTGCTTTTAACATCGTTTAAAAACTACAAATTGAAGGTTTTGAGGCACTGTGGATTGAAATTTTTTTGCCCAAGTGCAAACTGCTTAATGTAGGAGTCCTGTAAATTGCCTTTATTCCGCTGTATATTTTGCTGATGGCACAAAACCGTGAAAATAAGAATACAGTGAAATAATATTTTAACATAGATTTGATAGGAATTGTGGTCAAAATAGTAAAATTAAAAATTCAGTGAAATGCTTGAAAAGCAAAAACCGTAAAAATATATACATGTGAAAATAAGTACATTTACAGTATGTTACAAACTACCAAAACAAACCAACTTTTTTCTATCATTGTTTGACCAATCTCTTTTTGTGTTATATCCAGATGGAGAGATCATGATGCTAGGAGATTTTAATGTCTGCTGGGATCATGACTTGTCCACCCTCAGTGAAAAAGTGCCCAATGTATCGTTAAATCAAAACAATCTTAAACAGCTTAATATGGAGTTATCTTCTAGTAATTGTTTAGGCCATATTTTGTTTTGGTGAATACTAATGAAAAGATCAGCCAGTCTGGCATCATGCTGCTGGGTCTGAGTGATCATGGGATGACACTCTGCACCAGCAAAGTGATCAGGGGAGTATTTAACTCTGATGATAATACCATCAGAATACATTCACTGAAAAACTACTCCTTTTTTATGTATGACTGACTGGTCAGGTGTGGTAAATAGCTCAGATGTCGAAAAGGCTTGGCCATCGTTTAAATCCATTTCTACCAACATTGTGGACCAAGTCCCTCGTGTGAGAATAAAAAACAGGTCAGAAGCTTGGATGTGCAATGAAATATTAGAGGCTCTCCAGCTTCGTGATTCTCTGTTACATACGTACAATGAGCTCAAGGGGGAAGACGCTACAAAGATTGAATTAAAATGCTAAAACATCTAACTGCATAGACAAACTTGAGTATGGTATAGAAACAATCGCAAAGCTCTTTGGAAGACCCTGAAAAAAGGGTAACACTTCTAAAAGCTCAAAAGCGACTAGTATCACCGTAAAGGTAGATGGGGAAATTGTGCATGAACCAGGTAAAGTTGCTAACCTCATTAACCCTTTCAGTGCCAAATTTTGCACTCAGTCAAAAGCTTTTCTTGGCAAGCACATGAAAAGCTGTTGACTTGGGATATTTTCTCTGGAACTATCGGCATACTGGTGCTTGAATGAGGAATACGAATCTGGGATCCTTATGATAATTCAGATTAGTTTGACTTAAGTAGATCGACTTTAGTCGCGCTTGGCACTGAAAGATCAGAGTCAACAAATTCTATACCGAGGTAGCTACAAAACTGGTTAAATTGCCTTCACCATCTCGTCTCTCTCTCTCTCTCTCTCTCTCTCTCTCTCTCTCTCTCTCTCTCTCTCTCTCTCTCTCTCTCTCTCTCTCTTTCTCTCTCTCTCTCTCTCAAAAAAAAAAAGACTTTCTACAGAAAATGAGGACTCCTGGCAGATTCCTTTATACTTCAACCCATGTCAGATGATTTCATCAGAAAGGGGTTAACGTACCTTCATAGGTCATAAGAGCACTGGCTGGTTTAAATTTCTTACCAGGAAAGTTTGTAAAGGATGGATTTGGTCACCTTACAACTCCCATTACTTATTTAGTGAACTTGTCAATTACATTAAGCAAAGTTCCCAGTGAACTCAAAGAAGTTATTAACCGCTATGCAAAAGGAACTCCAGATAAGATGTAAGCAATTACAGGCCAGTTGCAATGTATTATCCTGTTAACAGTTCAGGAACTGTTGACTTAAATGAACAAAATGTATTAAATGAAATGCTATCTTGTTTAAGAGAGTTGTATTCAACTGACATATGTAGGATTCATCTTACAGAGCATATCAAGACCCAAACTGCCAAAGATAACTATACTGATATGATCCTTATTAATATGCAGAAGGCCTTTGACATGGTGGATCAAGATTTACTGTCAGTTCAATGGTTTAAATCATATCTAATAGGCAGGAAACAATGAGTGTTTGTTAACCAAGCCATGTTGGGGTTAGATAGTGTTGCTTTTGGGGTCCCCCAAAGAAGCATTCTGGGACCCTTACTGTGCCTATGCTCTGTAAATGACATATCAATCAGTATATCATGCAAAGTTTTTTTTATATGCTGATGATGCAGCTCTCCTTGTGTCCAGCAAAATGATGGACTGGTTAGCTTTAGCCTAAGTACTGAACAAGAGAATTGTTACAAATGGCTGATTGACAACAGACTGTCAATGCATTCAAGAAAAACTTTATGCATTCTCTTGGGATCTAATCAGAAATTTTAAAAAATGTTCAAGATTCTGTTGTCACTTGTCAAAACCCAGAGATAAGATCTAAAAGTTCTGTCAAATATCTCCATCTCAAATTAGACCAAAGCCTAACATGTTAAAACATCGTAAATGACATTAAAATATCCGGAAATTGTTTGAACCTTCTATATCAACAGAGCAGCTTCCTGGATTTTCGAACTAGAAATGTGCTTTGTGCAGCTTTAATACAACCTTTGTTTGATTACTGCATGTCAAGTTGATTCTCAAACTTGACAAACAAACTCCAACAGAGGACACAAGTTATGGAGAACAAAATAATTTGCTTTATCTCAAATCTCCTTCCAAGGAGTCCCATTGGTTCCTTGCAATATGAGTTGGTAGGAATGCTAGATGTATGACACAGGGCCCTACGGCTCAAATTAAACCATACCCATAACATTTATCACAGTAAAATGCCCACCATACTTGTTACAAAACTGTATAAAATTTCAAGATTTCCACCGGTATAATATCAGAGGCAGCGATTAAAACTGTGTTGTACCCAAGAAACAGGGGACCAGTAGTTGCTCATTATTGCACTAGGCCATACAGGAGTGGAATTCCCATCCTGCAGAAATCAATGTGGCCCAAAGTAAACATTTTTCTGTCCATGAAGTGAAATGCCGTCTGAGAAAGGTACTTAACAACACACTTCCATAGTTGTGGGCCAAATTTTTAATGATCTACAAACATGCCAGATCGTGATATTTTTGGTTATGAATTTTTCAGTTTTTGTGTATACAGTGGTCCCCCTCTCGTAATGCCCCTCTGAAAAGAGGCCACCCCCTCTAGAAAGGTCACTTGCCTTTGTGGCAGTCATGGCATTTTCATATTTACCCCCTCAAGAGAGGCTCCACTTACAAGGGCATACTTCTGGTGTGTTAAAGGTGGCTTTATAAGAGGAGAACCACTGTGTATATGTGTGTGTGTGTATTGATGTATTTAAATGTGTATTTTAATGTACTTTGTGCAATGCTTTATCTATTAAGTTTTATTTAATACTTCGTATATTTCCATTGGATCCCACTGGAAGTAGGTCCAACTTCCGTGGGTTATCCTTCCAAGTTCCACCTCATGTTTAAGATTGAAAATACAATGTACATTATGTGATAATGAGGATTGCAACTATCCACATTTTATTTCTACATACAGCAGTTTTCAAATGTTTCTGTGGCAAATATTAGTTGAAACTAATTGAAAAATACTGCTTAGACTTGTTAGAAGTGCTGCCCAAGCTGAAAATGATCTTTTAATTGGCAGGCTTTAGATACAACGCACAAATTACAATCATTGAACGTACAGTTGGTCATTTCCAGAGCTGGAATTCCTGAAAAATCAAGTTTTTTGGTTTTTTTTTTTTTGATAAAAAGCATGTAAAAACAGTGTGTACAAATCATTTATAAATGTTTGATGTAATACCTGTGATCAGTTCTTGTATTGAGTAATAAAGGAACAAAAACAGTCATATATTACCTGCATTTATTTTCCTTCAGTGTAGCATTATGCATACATTCAATATGTTTGTACGAATAATGTCAATTTCTACACATGCATGCAGAGTCTTCCATACTTCCCAGATTAGGGCTGACCTTCTCTGGCTTGCATACTTCGCTACTGTCAGTACTTTTTGCTGGTCCCAAGGCTACCCCACTGTACATAAAAGAGGTTTCACTAATATATATTGGAACTGTATGTATATCTTAAGTTAATTTTTGATGACATTCCACTTTTAAAATGTGAAATGCCTCTAATTAGTGTGATTTCAAATGTTATGTGATTTCAAATGTTTTGTTCAGATGCCCCATGTTCATACTGGCAAATATTTCGCATATCCATCATCAGATGCCCGTTGATCATATTGGTAGTAATTGGAATTGCATCGCTAGGTTTCATAGTTTGGAAGATATTCAAGATTTAAAGTTGGGAATACTCCTAGTATTCTATAAAAAAAAAAAAACCATGGACAATATACCATTCTGGGCACACCTATGATTCGGTTTTTAAAGGAAAATTATTTTTGGTTAAAGTATTATAGATACAGGTGTTGATCCAACTTTAGTTTTTAGGTTTCTGCCATAGATGCATCCAATGAAATGATAATGAAAGTTGTAAAATCTGAATTTAGGCTAATTGGGCATACTTGTCAATTTTAAATGTTGAGTTTTTTCACATAATCCCGCTAAAAAAAAGTGAGAACATTTTCAGTGGTTTAACATGATGTTTTATATGGAATTGGATGCAGCACTGTAATGTAATGCAAGGTGGTCAAGGAGCACTTGGTCATGCTGACTGGATGCAGTACAAAGATAGTCCAGGAAGTGGGATCAAGTTCAGAATTTGGTGATCAGTGTTTTCAGCCTTGAGGTTCACAGCGGCTTGAAAATGACTGACTGGCAGCATAAAGATGCACTCTGAAGCCAAAATGCCCTGATGTGCAGATCACTGAGAGCTGGCTTCACAGTTTGATAGGGGAGGATCATTGGAATATTAGAAGCAAGCCTTTGGTCGCATGAAGTAACAGGAGGATGCCCGAATGCGATACCAATATTGGGATTATATGTTTCTGCCAACAAAGATATATTGCTTTTCTAGGGATTCTTTCTTTCTTCCTACCCTCCTTCCTTTCTTTTCAAACAAGCAAATTTGTCTGACATTTTATTTGAAAAATATTATACATTGAAACTCCAAACTTGGCATGATTATACTTCCATACAGTATGTTTTTGTAAAGAGGTTCAATGCTTTTGAAGATTATGCAAATTAGAGCCATTTGAAAATTTAAATCTTTACTGTCTCCAAAACTATTTTAGGTACAGGTAACTAATCCAACTTCAATTAACACATTTGTAACACTGCACATTTTGTAATTTGCATGTGACCTCTAAAGGTCATTTTGCCATTTGAAATTCTCTAGGCATAACTCCGTCAATTTCTATCCGATTTTGATACAGTTGGGCTCCAATTGCAGATATTGTAACACAGTGCACATTTTTGTAACTTAAATGTGACCCCTCTAGATCAAAGGTCAAGGTCATTGGGACCTTTGAAATTTTCCTCCAGCCATAACTCTGTCAATTTAGATCTAGTTTCAACCATGTTGAACCCAAATTGTAGGCATTGCCACACTGCATATTTTACGATTTATTAATAACCTCTTAACACCAAAGGTAAAGGTCACTTGGACCTTTGAAATTTTCATCTAGCCATCACTTCGTCAATTTTCATCCAATTTTAATCATTTTGGACTCAAATTGTAGGTATTGCAACACTGCACGTTGCACATTTTTAGCTCAGCAGACTTTTCTGAGTCAGCTGATCTTTTGTGAGGGTCCGTCGTTTGCCCACAATTCACATTTTCCACTTCTCCAAAACCATCAGCCAGATTCACTTCAAACTTCGTGGGGATATGCTTTGGGTGGGTATCTACCAAGTTTGTTCAAATGGTCACTCTCCAATGATTCTTTAAAAAAAATGTATGATTTTCTTTGTTTTTTTTAGGGAAAACCTTAAAAAATCTTCTCCGAAACTGCTCACCCAATTGCTTTGATATTACACAGGAACACTTCGCGGGACTCCTAGTTTTAAAATGTTCACCAGGTGGCACTGTGATTTTTTAAAAAAAAATTTATGAATTTTTTAGTGTCATTGCTATTTTCAACCTCTTCTCCAGAGCTGTCACTCAGATTAAGCTGAAACTTGGTGGATATGTTCATTGTGGAAGGGTCAAACACAGTTGTTTACTAGGTGGCACTGCTGTGAATTCCTGATTTTTAATGATTTTTTCAATTTGGGTACTTACCGGTAAATGCACCTTTCCTATTGATTGCTAGATGTAAGTCAATGTACAATCTTATGGTAATTCACATTTTTGACTTCTTCTCCGAAACCTTCAGTGAGGTTGACTTCAAACTTGATGGTAATGTACCTTGGGTGAGACTCTACCAGATTTGTTCAAAGGGTCATGCTCCACTGATTTTTGAATTTCTTTGTTCTTTTTGGGGCAAATCTTAAAAAATCGCAAGGGTAAACAGTTAGGCCCTCATTAAACTTAACAGTCACCAAAAGCATCAACCTTTTGCAACCTTTTCCCAAACATTTGAGTGGGAGGCAAACTGTTTTCAAACCATTTCCTCTTTTTTCTTTTTGCATTAAAACACGTTTTAACCATGCTTTAATGGTTAACAACCATTTCACACACTTTTTCAACCTTATTGATGAAAATGTTGAAATGGTTTGCGACTGTTTCAACCATTTGAAACACTTTGTCAACCTTTTGCAAACCCTTTACAACCTTTACAAACCCCAGTACAACACTTTGCAACACAAAAAATGCATTCGGCTGTTAAGTTTTAGACCGGCTTAACTGTTTGTACATGTTAGCTGTGCACAGGACTGTCTCAGTCCTCTTGTTGTAATTAACATGTGACCTCTAAAGCCAGGTCAAAGGTCAAGGTCATTTGGACCTTTGAAATTTTCATTCATCATTTTTGCCAAGATTTATGTGTAAGACCATTCATGATGGCACACTATAGATCAATAGCTTTCCCTGGCAAATGTTGGGCGCATTGTGCCAAACACCTGCCAGGGAAAGCTATCAACTCAGGCATACTCTGACCGGGAATGGGTTAAGAAACACGGCAGTAGATTTTGATTTTTTTGCTGTCCTGACCCAAGGTCACAGAGCTCATGATATCATTCATCTGTCCATCCGTCCATTGACATTTTGCTTGTGCCCGTGATACAGTCCACAGTTTTTAAGTTAGCCCCATATTACTTTCAGGACTTATCAGGTGTATGAAAATTTACAGTATTATGCAATATGGGTTTCAATATGAAAATATTGTGATGGCTCTAGCATCCTTAATGTTTGATAGATGTTCATGAAATTTGGTGGGTTTGTGGCAGTCAAAATTTCAGTTGAATATAATACTTGTGGCGCCAGCTATAATTTGATGGATATTATGAGCTAAATTGTATAAGATATAAAATTCCATATCTAGAAAAGTAACTGAATCAGAGATTTATGGGATGTATAGACCATGTCCAGTGCTAATACATTATATAATATCAGTGACTTTGACTAATTTATTTAGGTCACCAGGCCTGTAAAGTTGAAAGAGGTGATATTGTAATGACAGGGTGTAGCTTGCACATCAATTGCTAAGAGAATTGAGCCTTTAGATCAAAATTGCACTTGCGTACATTGTACATAAAACTGTACTTGGTGACCTACTTTTTGGGTCACTGTGACCCAATGATTGTGGAGTTTGGCACTTGTCCAAGTTTATTGTCTTTCTTCAATAATTCAAAAAAGTTATAACCTGATTTGAACAAACAGACCATGTATGGAAGACTTGATGTGGGCTGCACAAACATTTAATCTCAGTTGAAGGTCAAGGTCAAATGGCCAGTGGGACTACAGGTGTCATCTTGTGAATGCTATGCACTCCACTGTTTTTTACTTAGGCACCCAGACCTTTAAGGACTTTTAAAAGAGTGTAATATGTTATATACGGGTCAAAAATGTGAAAATATTGTGACCAGCCCAGCATCTTGAATTATGTCTGTGTGCCAACACAGGCATATTCTTTTTCTATGAATTCTTTATTTCTTCTTTCTTTACAGGCAAATTTGTCCGACATTTCATTTGAAATGTATTACATGTAGAAACACCAAACTTGGCACAATTATACTTCCAAACATGAAGTCTGGCCTTTTCATAATGAGAGGCCATGCTTTTCAAAATTATGCAAATGAGGGCTAATTAAAGTTTTAAATCTTCAATATCTTATATACTATAGTAGATGTGGTTCCAAGTGTATAGGTGTTTGATCATAGCAAGGTAAAGGTCATCTCAAATGTCAAGGTCATGTCAAGGTCAAAGGTCAATTTTAGACCAAAATGTAATTTTTGAGGTCAAGGTTTATTTCAGGTAGAGGTCATCTCAAGGTCAAAGGCCACTTTTGATGGTGGCTTTCTTCTAGCCATAAATTGGTCAATTTTTATCCAATTTTTATCATTTGGCTCAAATTGTAACTGTTGTAAAACTGCATATATTTTAAACTTACATGTGACCTCTAAAGGTAAAAGGTCAAGGTCATTTAGACCTTTGAAAGTTTCATCCAGTCATAACTTGACCAATTTCCATCTAATTCTAATCATGTTGGACTCAAATTGTAGGTACTACAACACTGCACATTTTGATCAAAACATGTAACCCCAAAAGGGCAAAGGTCAAGGTCATTTGGCCCTTTGAAAGTTTCATCCTGCCATAACTTGGTCAATTTTCATCTGATTTGGTTCATGTTGGGCTTAAATTGTGGGTATTGTAACACTGTGCAATTCACATGTGACCTGTAAAGGACAAGGTCATTTGGACTTTGAAATTTGCATCCAGCCATAAGCTTAATGGAACGTGAAGTACCAAAGGACAAAAGTTGTAGCATTTCATATGTACAACTTTTGAAGGCACATGGACAGAATTGCTTTGAAGCAAATCCTCTTTTCTAGTTTTTTATGGATCTTCATGAAATTAAGTAGGATTGTAGGAGAAGCCAAAATCTGGGTTGCTTATGATACTAGTGTCACCACCTATACTTTGACAGAAATTACGAGTTAAAATATTTTGAGACATACAAAATTCCATATCTCCAAAAATAATTGAATTAGACATACCACGTTTAAAGGATGTATGGATCACATACACTCTTAGTATGCTACTTAAGATCAGTGACCTTGACCTATTTTTGTTAGGTCACCAGACTCATTAAGTTGAAAGAGGTAATTCTGTAATGGCAGGGTGTAGGTTGGACATCAATGGCAAAGAGAATTGAGTCTCCATACCAAAACTGCACTGGAGTCTATTGTAGATGAAACTGTACTTGGTGACTTACTTTTTGGGTTACCTAGACCCAATTATTGTGTGAACTTGGCCTATTTTTAAGTTTATTAATCACTTAAGAAAATGACATTTACCCCTTGTGTCTTGTTGAATTATTGTAGCATCCAGGCACACAACAAGTAAAACCACCCATGGCAACCTAGTGCCTTTCAGTATGACTCTGATTATGAGCTAACAGAACTACTTGCAATCTCACCATGCAGTTTCCCAATATCGCACTAATTTATTCACACTATCAGTGGCACACATCATCTCCTCAATATTTTGCCAAAGAATAAGGTGAATGATGCCAAATGTACCACAACTGTGTATCATCTGGAAGTTTGATATTGCAAAATATGGATGCCCTTGATTAATTTTTCAAGGTCATGGAGGGAACACTTTTCAAGAAATGATTTTTTGGTGGTGGTGGTCAGCACAGCATTTGGCCCATAAGCCTCTTGTTAGGACTTGACCCTGCCCATCTGCAGTGCCTACTAGCTCTGAGTCAACAATATCTAAACTGCAACTAATAACTACGTATTCCTCATGTAACTCCCTCACAAATAGAAAAACACTATTTAAAGCCCCTTTTCACATTGGACTTCAAAACCAAACTGGCTCCAATTGCAATGTATACAGGACAACATGACTATATCACAATAAGCCTAATGATAGCAAATGTACCACAAATGTGTATCATATGTAGAAGTGATATGTTGGATAATATGGATGACCTGGACCTACTTTCTCAAGGTCACAAAGGGAATACGTTTCAGAAAATTGGTTTTGTTTTTGTTTTGGTCACTGCATATGAACTAGTGCACATGTATCAGTATACCATAACAGAAACATTATACAGACAAAAGTATGGTTCGAGTCAGATGTTATGAAGTGGAACTAGCATTACCGGTGTAAAAAGTACATTTAATTATTTTGATTATGAATTCAGATGCAACTTTTACCAAATATGCATTGGGCCAATGGTGAAATTTTGCCAAAGTTTGAATGACCTTGACCTAATTTTCAAGGTCAACAAAGATGTAGTAAAGAATGCTAAATTCTACATTTTGAGCCATAAGGAGGTTAGCTATAGTAAATGTACCACAAATATGCATCATATATAGCTTCATATTGCATAATATGGGTGACCTTGACCTACTTTCTCTTGGTATGGAGGCAGCACATCTCAAGAAATGGCTTTTTTTTCAATGGTCATCATGTCTGAACCTGTGTACATGTATCAATATACCAGTACAGGAATATTATACAGACAAAAGTGTATGACGTGTGGAGTCCTGGTGGCACCACTGGTGGAGGTATTAAGTAGAACTAGCATCATAGATATTAAAATTACATTAAATTAATCGTTTTGATTATAGATGGAGATAGACCTTCTAAATTTACACCAAATATGCACCAGGCCAACGGTAAAATTTGGGGTGACCTCGATTCATTTTTCAAGACCATTAAGGATGTAGTTAAAGATGCTAAATGTTACATGTTGAAAAACATGAATTCTACAACAAATGTGGAGCAAAAACAGTGGTCTCCCTCTTTTTAGGCCAGCCCAAGTGCACAAGAAATCTGGCCTTATGAGAGGTGGGATCTCTTAAGTGGGAAATAAAATGAAAATACCATACCTGATGCATGGCAAAGTGGCCTCTGTAGAGGGGGTGACCTCTCATGACGGGGGGCCTCACAAGAGAGGGACCACTGTATAGAAGTTTGATATTCTACGTTAGGAGAGCATTAGGCCCATGGACCTCTTGTTGTCTATTTCTGTTCGAGCTCTGTGGGTTCAATTAAAAAATGTTAACTCAAGTAAGAAAGGTAAATGAAGTATATTTGATTCACTTATCAGCATAGCTTACCATAGTTTTTATATTTTCTTTTTTTTTTTTGTTTTTGTTTTTGTTTAATCATTTTATATCAACAGGTTGCTTAATACATGGTAATATAATACCAGGAGCAATGTAAGTGCATGTTAACTTCCACCATATACGTGTTAAACACCATTGTTTTATTTCTATGCTTGTACTTGCTGTATCCTCTAGCCCTGGTAACATAATGATGTTGGTTACCATCACAGTTGACAATTACAATAGTTCTGAAACAAGTTAGCCCGGGCTTCCGGCTATTTGGATGGGGCTGTAAATCAGGAACCAATTGTCCCATAGATGCTCAGTCCGCACTGGAGTCAATGCGGGGACAGATCTAGACTTCAAAAATTTGTAGCCAAAATTGGAAATACAGGCATAATTTACACAAATGCAGTCTTGGATCTTTAATATTTAATTTTAAAGTGTTTTATCCAATTTCACATTTCTTTAGCCAAATTCAAGAAACATTAGCATTTGGCTAGTGGTCAAAGTGGTCCCTGCAATGACACTCTGATAGCATGAATGTCTCATCTAACTTAAGCACCATGAAGTGAACATTTGTTCTTATTTATTTTACAAGGTTTGATATGGCACTAAAACTTGACTGGCACATAGTTCTACAAGACTACAGTTTGGATTTGGTGTCCACATCAGCCATTCCAAGTTTGAAGACACGATCTGCATTTTTCCACAAGAAGTTGTCCATGGCTTCTGGTTTCAGAGGGAGTTTAGCAGCCTGGGGGCAGCACTTGTCCCAGGTCAGCTGGGGGAAGTTGGTGCCAAACATGACTTTGCTGGCGCCATAGCTGTTCATGAATTGAATCAGTTGTGGCGGGTAATACTTAGGAGCATGTGCAGATGTATCAATGTAAACATTTGGGTGTTTCCACGCCACCCCTATCATCTCATCTGTCCATGGATATCCAATATGACCGCACACAATCTTCAACTCTGGAAAGTCAAGCGCCACCTGGTCAATGTAGGGTACAGGACGCCCTGGCTCTGACGGGCAAAGAGGACCAGTGTGTCCTGCTTGTGTACAAAATGGAACATCTAGCTCTACACATTTTGCAAAGATTGGGTAGAATAAATTAGTTGTCGGTGGTTTGTTCCACAGCCATGGAAGTATGCGAATGCCTTTGAAGCCGTATTCTTTGACACACTTTTCAATCTCTGCAGTTGCTTTCATTGGGTGTTCAAGATCTGCTGTACCTATTCCAATAAATCTGTCTGGGAATGCAGTGGTGTACTCCTTAATTTCTTCATTGGATAAGGCAATCTTTCCAGGTCGCATCCAGGCACTCAACAGAACTTTTGCCACCCCAACATGATCTAAGAACTTCACGATTTCTTGTGGTCCTACTTTTGCCTCCATCATCTTCTGAGCTGGGGAATGTGACTGTTGAAGCAGACGTGCCACTTCTGGAACTGCTTGAATGAACCTTTCTGTCGGTAGTTGTGCCCAAGCATCTACAATAGGGGGCACTGCCTTGGTTGTTCCCGAACATAGATTAAGGGTGGCCATCCTAAAGATACTGCAAGGTAGTTGCGGTTGCGCTAATTTTCGTAACATCTGTGTAGTGCAGGCCTGTTAACACAAAGTGATCTTCTTTTCTGAAAGGCAGATGAACATGCAATAGAAACATGTATAATGAATGTCTTTAGCCTGGGTCAGCCAAAATTACCAACATTTTCAAAAGTGTACACAGAGTACTCTTTCTTGCAACCCCCTCCCTCCCCCCAAAAGAGTACTCTAAAAATGTTGATTTTTGGCTAAATATTGACCAACATTTTCAAAATTAGATAAAAACAGACATTGATCTTGACCCCTTCCCCCCTACATGTACTCTATGTACTCATTCAAAAATGTTGATAAAAATGGCTGACCCTTTAGAGAGAAAGCTAAATAAATGTAACAGCTTCTCAGAGCAAATTAAGGGATATGCCTGTCCTGCCCTCTACAATGTTTTTGATAAAGTCTTCTTTTACTTATTTGGATATCTACCAATTTTCATTGTGAAAATATTTTGTCACTGGTTTCCCTGTTGTTAACCAACCACCACTTTTCTCTGTGTCAGAAAATTCAACACTTAACTGTAATCAATGTAAACAGAGCATATAAACAAGCAGGAAGATAGCCAGCTTTAATTACCACTGGGAAAGTGATAATGCTAAATAATTAAACACATTTAAATGTGGCTGAATTTTCATGGCTAAATCCAAATCACAAAAATTACAATTACATGAATAAATACTTATAATCATGAATCATGTTAAATAATCTTTGATTTCATATATAGTGAGTGCACGAGAAATAAATGTAGAATAATGAATCACGCAAATACTTATAATCAGATAATCATGAATCAGGCTAAAATAATCTTCGATTTCACAGTTCACGAGAAATAAATAAAGATAATAATGAATCACGCAAATATCCCTTGGAGCCCCTCAGCAAAAGTAAGACCTGGCTAACAACAGCGACAGACCTATAAATTTGTTGCGGGGAGAGCCCGGGGGTATATCTCCTGGATGCCCTGGCGTATTAGCACTTTCATACTCCCTTTTTCACCCTTTTCTGGCAGAAAGCACCAAAATCAGTTATGTTCTATAAAGTTTCGTCAAGTTTAATGCAGGCCACACAGGGCAAAAAGCAAGAATAGTTTTTGTTCCTTTATTGTGAGGGGAAGGGGGGGGGGGGGGTGATGGACACCCTGCAAGGAATTTAAGAGTCCACATGTAAGTACTAGTAAGGTTTAATGTGTACACATCTTATGTGATGAAATATAGACTTCTTTTGCAAGTTCTGAGGAAACTTGAGTTATTGAGTCAATTCCCAATTCTGTGTTTTTGGTCTTTCCATGCTTTTTTTCTGTAAAGTATGTCCTTATTATCATTCTAATTATATCATTATTACTTTTACATGTATTTTGATCATCAGGTTTTCATTGGACAAACTGGACAACAAATTATATACATTTTTCAAATTTAATTGGTGATTAATGGTGGATCCCACTGTTGAAATTCCAGAGATGCTACATGTATGTTTAGCATTAAAATTAATTAAGTAAGTAATTCTTTTGTTGACTGTAAAGATCGATGACTGACCTATTTGTCACAATACATAATTAGACAGTGTCATTACCATATCCAAACCATAGTCCTAATGAAACAAATCCAAGTCAATTCCAACCAAAGGCAATGTTCCTTGGTATGTATAGCTGAATCCCATAAATTTATAGTTCGTCTGTACCCAAAAGATAAAATATATAAAACAGTAAATATGTACAATAGCACCTGGAAACAAGATGCTGTAAATCATGGTCCATATTTTAGAGCAGGTTTCAAGTAAAACTACACTACGTGAGTTACATATTTGCACCACAGATACAGTATGCACCAGCAAGATACTTTACATGAAGGACAGTACAAAGCTGCATGCACAGTAATAACACTCTTTTTCGGTGGTATGTACCAAAGTACAGCTATAAACACCATCAGAAGGGTATTATACAAGCAAATGCATTTGTTTGTGCAACTCCTTCTTAGTGTGTCAGATTTGCAGAGTCAAAACATTTAAACAAGAATTTTCCCAAAGAAAGCAATACACTTTGTTCTTTGGTATACAAAAGACAAATAAATTTATGATCCAGTGGCATGGATCTAAAGTTTTCTATTTAGCAATTTGCCACAGTTAGCATCTTTTTACTCTGTAATATGAGGAAGCAGATAACATTGGTGTTTGTAGGGAGTGCAAGTGCAAACATGGGATGAAGGCAATAAAATTATATTCTGCTTAAAGATAAACCAATATAGCCCTATACTGAAGAAAAGTTACTCAAAATATAAAAAGTAACTATGCTGGTCAATCTTGGATCAGTCATTTGGAAAAGACAAGGGCTAAACAATATACATGTACAGGAAGTAAAAATAAGGTACCTGGTTTAATCCCACTTTTAAAAGCTGGGGCTGCTGGTGCCATTACCCAAATGCTAATGTTTTATTCGCTTGGCTAAAAAAAAAATTGCAAATGACTAATCTATTTCAACATGACTTATATATATTTATAAGTTAGGTGAAATTCTGCATGGATTACTGTTTCATTTCCTGATTTGACTACAAATTTTGAAGGGCTAGATATGTCCATGTAAAAGGAATATTGAGCAGGAGGAGGATTATCTAACACTCAGTACAAACAAAGAATTTAACAATATTATGGACTGGAGGAAAATAATTCAAAATTGAAAAAGTAACTGTGCTAAATCTTTGAAGAAAAAAAATGGAAAAGAATAGGGATACATGTACACAACACACTGGAAATAAAAATAAGCTATTTTTTTCCACACTTTTCAAATTAAAAGAAAGTATGAGTATTATCTACTATTCACAACCAAGAAAGAGTACAGGGGAGCACTAATGATAATAAAAACCTGTGCCACATTCACTAATCATTGAAAACAGAAGACATAACAAAACTGCACTCCAAGATGACTTAAATTAGGCTGCCCATGATTTGTTTACAACCAAAACCTGATAAGCTAACCATGCCCGTGATATTAAAGTGCATGAACTGAAACCAGTTGGCTCAACCGAACCAACCTTCTTCAGAGCAGGTTGCTCCAGTGAAACCTAAATAAGGTAAATGTAACCATGCCCATGATTGGAGGCAACCCTTTGTCCCGAGCTTAGCTATAGAATGAACACAGGAAGTTTATGGCCATGTCGTCTCAGGAGAAAACATCAGATTCCAAAGTTGCAGGTAACTTCCTAGTTTATATATTGTGGATGGTAACAAAAAAGGAAGTACCAGAGTGATGAGAAAGAGAGAAGAGAAAAAAAAGTGTTATGAAACCTCTCTGTATACATGGTTCTTTCTACATACATTAGGCAGTATAATTTCCAATGCAGATTAAATTTTCCTCTATACAATCATCTGTAAGTAAATCAAATACCACAAGCAGTGGTACTGAAGTCCCCATGTGTTTTGAACCCCTTTAACCTACCACAATGGCGAACATTTAACACAATGTATTGTTAATAGAGGGTGGGTAAGGGGTTTCCCGTACTGGCGTACTGGGGCTTTTTGTTTACTGTACTGGCGTACTGGAAGCCCTCTTATTTTACATACTTTGTACTATCCAAAATTTTGAAAGATTTTTATTTTCCGTACTGCATACTCTAGAAAAATAATTACCTGTACCAGCGTACTGAAACCCCCCTTACCCCCCTTCTTAATAGTGGTGTCTGGACTTGGATTTCTAAACCAGCCCCATGATTTGTACCCCTCGACTATGCACAACCAATAAACAAAACCTAACTGCATTACATGACAAATCACGGATGGCCTGTTAACCTGGTGTGGAGATAATGAGATCCAGAAAGTACCACTGTTTACTGCATTGTAATGTATCTACAAAAGAACTACATTACTTGATAGATTTAATAAACAAACAAACAAAAAAACACTTCACTTCTATGAATAATGAACAAAAAATACTTCCCTTGTAACTACTGTATGATTTGAGCCAACACATCACCAGAGCTTATCAGTCTCTTTGTGCTGTTTCGTTACATAAGCATATGATTCCTGATGAAACTGCTGGGCCAGGCAAACACCCCTAATCATTGTGCCATTACATCACACTCACAAATATAGCTCAGAACACAGGTTTCTCCGGTTAACACATAAACATTGGGATAACTCTCCAAATGCACAGACTTTTACTGCTGGATGATCTTGCTGGTATGTTTTGGGAGTAAGGTGGCTCTCTAGCACAGCAACCAGAGTTTATTAAAAGTTTAATTTAAATTCAGACAAACAGGTCTTTGTGCTAATATGAAAGTGTACAGAAAATACAACAGTGATTTCATCCCAGGCACTCAGTTGGACCTGAAAGGTTTCAAGATTCCATGCAAAAGTTTCACTCTTCTTGAAATGCTTAACTCATAATTGGTGGTGATTTTAATTTTCTTGGATGGGGCTGCAAAAATAACACTTTAAAACTAGCTTGCCAATTTTTGGACTGACATTATTGATTTGAGGAAATGTTAGATAATAATAAGAAAAGAGACAGGCATGGCCCCATCACTCTGGACTTATTAATCGCAAAGAGCCCTTGTTGTGTCAACAGAACCAAAGTCCTCCATGGCATATCAGATCATGACATTATCTTGACAGAAATAGATACAAGCCCCATCCATTATACAAAACAAAAGACCAATAGGTCACCATTACACAGAAAAGGGAATTGGAACAGTATCTGAGCCCAAGCAGATCAGTTGGTTCTGATATTGAAAGTAAAGCCCCCCTCAACAGTAAATGAACTTTGGAAAAGTCAATGTAAAGGCCTACAAGAAACAATAAAACTGTACACACACCTCACAAGATAAATAAAATCAAAGACAATCTACATATAAGAAGCAATGAAACTGCACATATCTCACAAGATAGGTAAAATCAAAGACCATCTCCCATGGATCTAATATGTAGTTAAGGGACTTTCCTCTAAAATAAGGATATTCTGTATTTAAATAAGGGAATGCCTGTATACAAAGAAGTTGCCTGCGAAGCAGACTCTAATGTTTTTCTTTATAGTTGTGCAGCACTAGGCCGTTTCGCAGGCAAACAAAGAAAAAAAATCTGCTAATCTATCAGACATAGAGGTGCACAAAGATATCAAATGTACCCTCCAGCATAAACTTAGACAAGCTTATTGGTCTTATGTTGAAAACATGGTAACCCAAAAAGAACCCATACCAACGGATAAACTTACATTCATGAGGATTCTGGACTTTTGTTAAGCATAAAAGAATAGACAATAATGGAATCACCCCACTTAAACATCAAAACTAGTCACTACCCCAATACAACAAGCTTCTGCAATAAACAGACAATTGCAGCCAGTATTTTCTGGAAACAAACCTCTCTCCCCTGAAGTTATCCAAAAACAAGTACAGTGGTCCCTGTCTCAAAAGGCCATTCCACTGAGAGACCACCCGGCTTGAAAGACCACATTCCGCAAGTCCCTGCTGCTATCTTTTCCATGTTACTCTACCTCTAATGAGAGGCCACCTGTCTTGAGAGGCCGCTTTTGGGCCTACCCTTTGGATGGCCTCTTAAGACAGGGACTACTATATAGGTACCGGTGAGAAGGCATATAGAAACTCCTCATGACATTTAGTACCGAAGGGGCAAGAGTGAAGCGCAGGTGTTAAATGTCAGGATGTGCTTCTATATATGTATTCTTACCTAATTAGACTGCAATTAATTGACCAATGAAATAAAAACCCATGTGTCAATCTTGCATTACAAAATTATGTGAGTGCAAACGACAGCACCCAGTTTTTCCCTTGGGTTTTTCCTTGTTTGCAGAGGTACATGTACTCTATAATACAATATTATTTTCATGACCTTATTTTGAAAGGTGCAGTAGCACGGCAGTGATTAAGTTTATTGCTGCCAGAAAGGAATTTATATCAAAATACTAAACAATGCTAAAATACAGTCACTGTACCTATTCTTGTAATGTTCCTATTGTTGATAGGGTTGTTAAAGCATGGTGGTGTCTTTATCTTGCATTCTGTTATGTGTCCGTTTATGTACTGTCCTGTGGTTTGTGCCGTTACCTTTCACACTATACTGTGTATTTTACTCCTTATTATTATTTTTATTTTTGTTTTTGCAAGAGGAATTTGTATAGGCTATGCCTGATTTCCAATTGCTTTAATAAAATATGTTTAAACCAAAGCATGTAGCTTTAAACTTTCAAAAAGGTAGTAAATACAGTAAAACCTCTCTTACCGAACACCTCCATATACCGAGCACCTCTCTATACTGAACACCATTTCTCGGTCCCAAATATGTTCTTTCAATGCCATCAAACCTCCTATACCGAACATCTCACTATACTGTACACTTTTTTCCGGTCCCAAGGGTGTTAAGTATAGGGAGGTTTCACTGTATTTGTATGCCATTGTATACATACAGAAGTAAAACTCACTTGAGGGAGAAAAAAATCAATAATTACCTTGTAGCCTCTCAGCTGTGCTGTTAAACTTGACTTTGCTGGTCTAGCAGCTAAGAAATTTGCACACGATCTAATCACTATTGAATGCTCCATATCTTTAGTTTTACATTGTGCATATCTATTCATTTTTTTCTTCTCATTCTAAGCCCACCTGTGTCACACAGGACCATGACAGAAAAGATGAGAACCATGGGGGGGGGGGAGGGAGGGAGGGAGGGAGGAATAATGCCTGTGATTGTTTAGCACTTTGATATAAATTCCTTTCTGGCAGCAATATTTGAAGTAGTGTACAGCTGCTCCAGAGTAAAATGCAAGCTGTGTATGGAAGGGACAGGTCAAGATACGTACAAGGTGAAACTGTAACTCAAAACAAAGACCCTAATCACTACCGTGCTACTACACCTTTAAAAATAAGGTCATAAAAATAATATTGTATTATAGAGTACATGTACCTCTGCAAACAAGGAAAAACTCAAGGGAAAAACTGGGTGCTGTCGTTGGCACTTACATAATTTTGTAATGCAAGATTGACACATGGGTTTTTATTTCATTGGTCAATTAATTGCAGTCTAATTAGGTAAGAATACATATATAGAAGCACATCCTGACATTTAACACCTAGAAATGACCTTAACCTGACCTTAACCTTTGATCTTTAGAGGTCACATGTAAATTACAAAAAATGTGCAGTGTTACAATAGCTCTAATTTGAGCCCTACATGATCAAAATTGTATAAAAATTGACTGAGTTATGGCTATGTGAAAATTGCAAAGGTCCAAATGACCTAAACTTTTGACCTTTAGAGGTCACATGTAAATTGCAAAAATATGCAGTGTTCCAATACCTACAATTTGGATCCAACATGCTGAAAATGGGATGAAAATTGACAGAGTTACGGCTGGTTGAAAATTTCAAAGTTTCAAATGACTTTGACCTTTGACCCTCAGAGGTCACATTTAAATTAAAAAAAATGTGCAGTGTTATAAACATATTAATGGAAGTTGGATTGGTTTCCTGTACCCTATAATAGTTTTGGAGATATTCAAGATTTAAATTTCCAAATGGCCCTAATTTGCATAAATTTCAAAACCATGGAATCTCTTTTCAAAAACTCAAGACTCCATGTGTGGAAGTAAAATCGTGTGAAGTTTGGATAGGAGTTTCTAAGTATAAATCTTTTCAAATGAAATGTTGGACAAATTTGCCTGGAAAGAAAGAAAAAGAAAAACAATACATGTATCATGTATGTCTGTGTTGGCACACAGACATAACAATAAACTAGGGAAAACAGCAGTGGTGAAAGGTCACAATCATGCAGATTTTTGGACAATACCACACAAAAAATCCATAACTTTTGTTCTACCCCACAGATTTTCAAAATTTAAAAAGATTTGAGTTCGTCTTGACAAGACCTTTCCAACGAGTTTAACAAAAAACTAGAAAAGAAGATTTGCTTGACAGCAAATCTGTCTTGGTGCATTCAAAATGAGAACAGTTTAAAATGATACACTTTGCCATTGTTCAACACAATCTAAATTTTGTGTATTAGCCTAATGTTTATAAATTAAAATGCTCAGCTTTGGTTCTTGGGTCAAGGGATGTGGCCATGTCCCAAACTTTTAAAGTGATGTTTGAATGAAACCACTATCTATAATAGTTTTGAAGCTATATAAGATTTTAATTTTGTGTATTTTCCTAATTTGCATGAATTATAAGCTTAGAAGAACTTTGGTTTATTGTTCATTGGATAGGGCTGTACCACAAACCCATAAATTGAAGTACAAATGGCACCTCTATAACAGTTTTGAAGCTATCAAAGATTTACATTTTGCATATTCACCTAATTTGCATAAATTAAATTCCTGCAACTTTGGTTCATGGTTCATTGGATGCGGCTTTGCCACAAACCTATAAATTGAAGTTGGAATGGCATCTCTTTGTACATTTTGAAATTCTACAACTATACTGTCCATTATAGTGGCAAGTGTCACAAAGGTATATATGCACATTGAAATTTTGAGTCTATCTGCAATAGTTTGGAAGATATAGTGCTTTTAAAATTTTTGTTGCCTCTAAAAATTTGCATAATTTTAAACATCATGACTGTTCCAAATGAGATGCACAATTTCACTGGTTATGTCAGTCACCATGGCAAGTTGGGTGGTTTTCGGAAAAATAGTGTCTGAAAAAACTCTTGACCAACTTGGTCGTAAAGAAAGAAAGACCACCTGTCCTATGTGACCACTTTTGTCTGGCATAAGGGGTGGATTTAAATTGCAAGTACCACTGTACAATAAAACCTCTCTACTGTGAGCACCCTCGCGAACAGAGAAAAGTGCCCACTCCTGAGAGGGTCAGCCTTTTTGGGCAGTATTGATGAGTAAATGTGCATGTACAGCGTACACATATTATAATTCAGAGGGATGTGTATACATGCAATACAAAACTGTCTTTCTTCCTTTATTTCATAAACAAATTTTAACAGAAGCTGTAAAAAACTACATAAACATGTACCTGTGAACCAAGACAAAACTATACTGTCTCAGTATTGGCTCTGAAGAACAGGCTTCATCTCACTGGTTACAAGAAAACAAAGACATGAAAGTGTCCACTGAGATGACACAAATTTTATCCTCCTTGGTCTGGCCGACTCAGCTCTGTATGTTGTCTAATTTTAACAGAGGGTATACTCAGGCTTGTTCTGCCTAGAAGTCTGGAGTGCAAGTTCCCTTGGGACTGATAAGCTCAGCAGACTGACATTGCCTCAGCCAAAAACAGGCCAGCTAGGACACCAGTGGAAACAATAGCCTGCCTAGTACATACAGCAGCATGGAGTCAGTCTGTTCATACATGTACAGAAAGAGATACTCTGTATTTTACTCAGAGCCTCATTACACAGTTGTTGGGAGTCCCCCAAATTTGCTACAAGACCCGAACCTGGCAAAGCGTACACGTAGTATGTATGGCAGTGTAAAAGCTAAGAGCAAGTAAGGGACATGGCAGAGAATGATAGGTTAGCATGGATACTAGGATTGAAGGGCGATTTTCCTGGAAGTAGAGTTGGTTTAGAGTCAGTGAAAGGCTTCTTGGTGCAGTGCTGGGATAGTAGGAATAATATCTTAGGATTAGTCACTGAAGAGAATAGAGGGCAAACTTAGAAGGGAAGGGAGAAGGTTGCCCTTATTAGGGCTCCCACAACCCTGCCAGGTGGCACCATCAGCAGGGGCGCTGGATATGCCAAGTGCAAAGTTGCGACAGTGGGATAGGGCTGAGTGTGTGTGTGTGTTTTTTTTTTTTTTGGTAATAAAGGCTACCTGACTAGCTACTAAGCTAGTCAGGACCACAGCAGAGATGCGGAGTGCCACAGAATATTATTAGAAAGCTGTGAGACAGGTTCAAGCTAATTAATTATGAATGCAAAATGGTTGCCTAGCACCATGGAGGTCAAGCAATAGGTCATACAGCAAGCAGTTCAACTTCAAGGCTTGTATGTGGATTGGGGAGAAATTTGGTGAATTTAGCATACAATAAAATTCCCCAAGTTTTGTTTGTATGCTATTGGATTTGCCAGTTGTCTCAAACCTATATGTGTTACAGTTAGAACTTTGTGTCTATCTCCAATACTTATAGTTTAGATGATATGGAGCTTTTAAAATTTTAATTGCCCCTCATTTGCATAATTTTAATCATCATGACTATTCCAAGTCAGGTGCGTAATTTCACTGGTACTAAAGTGGTAGGTCAGTCACCATGGCAAGTTTGGTGGTTTTAGGAATAGTAGAGTCCGAGAAAAATTCCAGACAAATCTGGTCGTAAAGAAAAAGAAAAAAGAATTCTTGGAAAAACAAAATGTGTGGGTTGGCACCCAGGCATAATAACAGCTTGTGTCATGCCCTGCTTAGACTACCTAACATTCCCACAAGGCTGTTACTGTTATTCTATAACAGTAACAGCCTTGTGGGAATGTTAGGTATACAGTTAGCCCCACGGGACCTCCCCTCGCTCTGTTAAGCTTGCGGGTGGCAAGCTTAACAGAGCGAGGGGAGGTCCCTTGGGGGCTAGTATACAGTGTATAACTGATAGGATCGCGGGATTCACGGTTGTGTGTCTGCGCCCAGTACTTGGCACTTTGGCCAAGCCCGTGCTGAGGGACTGGGAAATTTCTCAACTCTCTTCTGGCAGCAGCAGTTCTAGATTTTCTCTGTATATCTAAAACGTACTTGCAAAACTTGACATGTACCCACAGGCAAACTGAAAAGCCGTGTGCTGTGCGCATTCCCTTGGGCTTGGGTACATAGAAATACATAAGGCGTCCCACTCACCGTGTCAACCACAGAGAGACTGAAAATGTGTTTGGCTTTCAGGGTGCACTAAAGAATTAATGCGCGAAGTCTTAGGGTCGAGTAAGTGCCACTGAAAAGTCAGCATGGTACATGCATTCAGTGATCTCCAGCAGATGTTATTTCAGAGGAAGGCCAATATTGTTTGTGTAATTGAGACCCAGAGTATTTTTACTGTCAGATACATAAGTTTTTTTAACTGAACCTTCCATCACGTGAAATGTATTAATACATAAAATATATGGTTCTGTGTTGTCAATTTGTCTTTAATTTGTCTGGTGACCACCAGGTGTCATCTTTGTACAGCCGTAAAAAAATTTCCGCCGAAAGCTTTTTTGAAATTTGATCAAAAATTGACTGCTTCAATCCTGTACTTTTATTGCAATATTTTGTTTTTCCTGTAAATATTACTGAAAAAATGTTATGGGACTGTAAATACAGCAAGATTAACAAAGAAATGTATAGGCTTTCTTATTCTTTAGTGCACCCTTCACTCTGGCTAGGTAGATCACTATCCACCAGAGGCGCTGCGGCATGCATGCACCGCTTATCGCCTATGGCAAAGTGTGATGCGTATGCCTGGGAGGCACGCACAGGACCTCCGCACAAATTCATTCATAAAATGTATCCAAATAGGTATTGACGTCATTCAACTTCGAAATCAACCAATCACCATCAAGCATTCACGATGCCATTCTTATTATGGGATAGCGGCAAGTTTCTACGAAGATAATCACACGCTGAAAATCGCAGCTACATCTTTGGCCATAAATTACGATAAGTAATGAAAAACCCTTTACAAAGTATAGAAAATATAAAAATATACCTTAATATGAATGGGTGTAACCCAGAAAGGGGAGCGAAGCTTTTTTGTCCGCAATCGTGCAACCCGGTCTGAACGGTGGCGCCGCAGTGTGAGAGTCTGAAGCAAATTGTCGTCTGCTGCGCTGCCAATCATTTGTAAATCGTGACGCAATCTTCATAAAAATATTTTTAGATATCTAAAATTATTTTTAGATATCTAAAATTATTTTTAGATATCTAAAAATATTTTTAGATATCTAAAATTCATTTTTTTTATATCTAAAAATCAATTTTAGATATCTAAAATTCATTTTTGGATATCTAAAAAGGATTTGTAGATATCACTAATTCGAATTTTAGATATCTAAAAATCAATTTTAGATATATAAAAATCTAGCCGAATTATGGATATCTAAAATTCAATTTTAGATATCTAAAATTCAATTTTAGATATCTAAAATTCGAATTTTAGATATCTAAAATTCAATTTTAGATATCTTAAAATGATTTTTAGATATCTAAAATTCGATTTTTAGATATCTAAAATTCGTGTCCATTTTAGATATCTAAAATTCGTGTCCATTTTAGATATCTAAAAATCATTTTTAGATATGTAAAATTGATTTTTAGATATCTAAAATTCAATTTTAGATATAAAAAAAGATGGCCGAATTTTAGATATGTAAAATTGATTTTTAAATATCAAAAATTCATTTTTAGATATCTAAAAATGATTTTTAGATATCAATAATTCGCCATCTTTTTAGATATCTATAATTGAATTTTAGATATTTTTAGATATCTAAAATTTGAATTATAGATATCTCTAATTCTGATTAAATGTTAAAACGGCTTGCCATAATACACAACATATTTTGTTTGTTCTGTACGCCACATACTATAGTACACTATAATGAAATATATTGCAGCTGTCTCATGCACACCCAACCTTATATTTCTTATATCGCACGCTAACTAGGATCGAATACTACCGGCTGCAGCAGCCTTTCTCCGTATTTACTACACTATATTATACTATACTACAGTGATACTACATGCTTGTACATGTGTTGTACCAGGGATTTGCGATTAGGCTAATAGCAGGTCCCTGGTTGTACCAATGTGTATTATTATTTTTTGTACAATAAAGGTTACTGCATAAAATGCTGCCATCTTGTGGATGTAACAAATACTTCAGGGTCCGAACGATAACAGTTATGCTCCCTGAATGGTAACAGGTGCTTTTGCACGCGCTCAACGTTGGCGCGAATTTTCCCCGGGGAATTTTCATTTCAGGCAAGGTTGGTGGAGTCGGCCCGACAGTCATTATTTATCTGCTTAGCTACATAGCACGTAGTATTTATCACTGTTTATGGATGTTAACGTGCCGCAACTAGCAACTAGTCACAGCCCAGCTGAGGTTTTTAATTTGTAATGGTGATGTTAACTTGATTTGTATCGAAGTTTCAAACCTTCACCCCCTACGAAATAAATGCGACTGAGCTTATATGCAAAATAGCATTTTGTTTTCAAAATTTGACCAATTAAATTTCTGTATGGTCGAAAGCTGGAGATGGAACAAACTGTGCGCCCAGCCGCGAGAGTATTCAGTTACAGCCACCGCGGGCGACGATCGAGCACCATCAGTATGTGCATGGATTTTACGTTGATGTTGTTCGAATTTACGAGGTAAGAGCTGTTATTTTTACATTTTTAATAGCAGAGAATATTCTTGCAGTTGCATTTTATGTATGCGAGGTTAGCATGGTGCGATTACTTATGGATCACAAGAAGCCAAGCTTAATTTTTATGACCGTCCAGCTCCATCACTGTCCCACGCCACGAGAACACGACGGCATGGTGAAACCACGTGGGTGCAACGATCATTAAACTGACATGAATTTTCTCAAGCCCACCGGCATCGATATGGCCATTAACACTGGCAGGATCTTAATAATGGTCCATAATCCGAATATTTCAAACCCCAGTGGCAGTGTCGATAGAGAGTGATGTTCTGATGAAAATACGTTTATCGATTTTTACTTAATAGGCCTACTTAGTAACTTATTGGGTGAATAGATCCAAGATCATCGATCAGGGCCCAGTTTCTCCAAAAACATTCTCTCAGTCTCAGCTATGTGTAAGTAATTACTCAGACTCAAGGTTCTCCATTTTATTGGCTCATACGTGGATAGTAATCCATGGCTCGTCTGTAGACTGTTCGTCAGTGCAGGAACATGCCAAGGGAAGTGCCTTTGCCTTAGAGGCGGGATCATGTGGGATGGGAAATGAGGGAAAGTAAGATTTTTGTGTCCTAACATATTTCTTTTTCTCCTTTTCAGGTCTCCTGTGCCAACAGGACCGCGGCACAAAAGCGGTTGACCAAAGAATTATTATTATACCACCAGTCATGGGCGAGTGTCCGGCCAATCAGGACCACTGTCACTGACAAAAAGTGAGTAATTACTTACTGAGAGAATGTTTTGGAGAAACTGCCACTGGGCCCAGATTGTGTTTGCCTGCTGAACGACTTTTCTTGCCTGTTTGTTTCGCCGAGTGGCCGTAGTAGGCTATATAAGGAGTCTGTTCAGCAGGCAAATTTTATTGAAAATAATGTATTCATTCACAGGGATATATTGATATAATCTATTCTATGTCCATGATCATAAACCTCCATAGGAGAAACTTGTGAAATTTACAATAAAATTGACCTGATTTGTAGCCTAACATCAGGCTAAAATAAATAAATGCGGAAATGAGGGGAAAACGAAAACCCGATTTCTATGTAGCCTATTGTTGAGAAAAGCAAACTTGAAGTTTGCATTTCTTTATTTTGTGTTGCCTGTTTTTGGTGACTCAGCCCATGGACACATTAATGGTTAACGAGAATAGGTCCACGTCAGTGTCTTGCCTGCTTTGCTGACTCAGGCCAATTTTTATGTGGCTGGTGTCCGTCAATGACCCTTGGTCTGCTAAGCAGGCAAGACCATGTCTAGCCTCAGGCCATTTTATTTGGGATTCTAGTGGTGGCTTTCCAACCCACTCAACAGTTTAAGCCCAAATGGCTCTAGTCTGTGGTAAAGGTCTGCTATTAAAGAAGGCAATAATGCCAACATTTTGTGTGACACGTTTTGAAATTTAAAATTTTGACATGTAATTTAACTTATAACCATGTCTTGTCAGCTGGGCAGACCTAGATTTCTTTTTTTTTTTTTCTATTTTTAACCTGGGCCACCAGCCAGTTGCCTCCTAAGCACACCAAGCTCCATATGTCATCATGTGTGGCATGCTATTTCTAGTCCACTTGCAAGTGGAGTTCAGACAACACATTGTCTGCTTAGGAGGCAACCAATCAAATACAATTTTTTTACAAATATAGGCCGAATCTCAGAGTCTGCTATTTTATAGGCAGGCAAAACAATGTCTGAAAGTCTGACAGCTGTGGAAAGTGTTCATGGAGAAAAAACCTGATTTATATTCCATTTGTTGCCCTTCTGAATTTTCATGTCAATGACATTACATTCAATGATGTAATATTGATACATGTCGGTCTTTCAGGTGTCATGGTACTGACAGTGCAGAAGATGTGCAAAATATGCTGTGAAATAAACTAATGAAGATCAGTCAAGTGGAAGGATATTTTACAGGCAAGATGATTATGTAGACAGTCTCCAACACTCTCAAGGTGGCTATAATTATTTGGATGTAGCTACGCTCGAGACTGTCAACATTACAAGCCCATGGCATGGAAACCAGATGTAACAGACTATAGAGGCCTAGGTCGGAGTAGGCCCACATGGAGTTGTGTGATTAAGGCTAAATGCTTGGATGTGGTTTTTGGTTAAGCTATATTCATGCTGACAGCCTGATTGATATCATGTCTGACTATGATTGAGGGAATATTTAAATTTTATAACAGGACATCTGATTGTGCTACTCAAAAACAGGTTGCTGGGACCAGAAATGAACAATTGTTTTCTGTGTGTGACATGGGCCAAGCCAAATTTCATGCGCCTCTAGTGGAGAGTACTGAAGGATGCTGTTTAGATGATTACACAGACTGTTATTCACCTAAAAACAAATGAGGTCCCAACAGACTTGGGATCCCTTAAGCCAAATTATGACACCTGCACATTTTGATGGGCAATTACGATTATTCCATGTTAAGTGATGACAGACTGACGGTGAATATCATGGATGGTTCAACTGACTTTTGATGCTTTCTAAGATGTTAAGATTGACAGGATCGACTGTGATTGAAAAAATTACATTGCAGAAGAAAGCATCTGTCAGATTGATTGATTCTTTTGTTTGCAAAAGATACAGGTCCATGTGATGGGACACTCCGACAGAAACAAAAAGAAGGAAAGCTGCAAGTTGAGAGTTTCAAAGTTTGTGGGGACACCAAAGGAAATGCATGTATGTTTGACAGCACACCAACATATTATTTTGACAGCATGCTGACAGAAATTATGTTATCAAAAACTAGGGATGAAACCTGTGAACAAGATCATCAACAAGCTGCATAGAGGGCCCATTGACAATTAGATGATCCAAGATTCTGCATTTGTTTTCTTTCCATCATATGTGGCAAAAAATAATTGTTCCGAACAATATGACCTTTGAATATAAATAGATATTAATGTTATCATCGCTGTTCAGGGTCATGGCAGGCTCCACCAGGACGTTTTACATCTCATTCTGTTTGTGTATATTACCATATTGTCCCTTTTCAGTACCTGGGGCGCTTAAGAAATTTATCTGCAGTGAGTGTAAATTGTGAACCTATATAAATGGACTAGCAGTATTTTCATGAGATCTAAAATTGAAGAAAACCTGGCAATGTTGTGAAAAAATGAGGGGGGGGGGGTGCTTAAAATGGACAATATGGCAATGTATCTTGACAAGTACTGTTTCTTTTAAAAATGAGTATCAGAAAATTGTGCATCTCTGAACTTCTTTTTAAGTGATTAGGCTGTAGTACATGCATGGTCCTTGATTCACATGATTTTCCAGATTTTTACCATGCTATCTTTTAAGTTTTTAATTTTTGATACATGTACAGTACTATGTTTATACAGGGTACATCAAAACATCGCTTGGGACATAGAGGAAGGGGCCTTCTTGGGTGGAAAAAATGTACTTGTTTGGGAAATCTGCACAATTTTCTTCATAACTTTCGAACAAGAATGAGAAATCATTTGTTCTCTGGACATTTTTAGTCTTGACTTCCTGTGCACTCTCCAGGAAGTGGCGATTTTTAGCCACTGTGGCTAATCCTTATGAGTATCATGTAGCCACGGCAAATTTTCTTTAGCCACACGTACTTATTTGTGCTTGCAGTATCAACGATTTATTACACAACCAGTTGCACAAAAGTCAAGATGGTAGCATCAATCATTAACCATTTACACTTACAAGTCATTAGCAATATATTGTTTTTATCATATATCTTGCTGCAATGTGAATCCAATTCCAATTTGCAGATTTTAAGTGAAAGAATTATCAAATGATGCGAAATGTACGTCTACTTGCTGATTTGGAAAAAGGGTTTTAAAAAAATGTCTCAAAATTTGTATTTTTTTCCATTTAGTCAATTTTTAAAATAGAATGGCTTGTACAGGTTTTTTTCCAGATAATCTTGGCAGTGTACTGGGATTGCCAGATATAACAAAATTTAGCAAATTTCAAGAATTACAGCCCTATTCTCCTATACTTTATAATGGGAAGCCTAAGTCACAGACCTACAATTTATAGGGCTCTAGGACTCTGTGGAGAACCCTGTTGTAAACCAAGAAAACATGGTATGGCCTGATGAATAATTCTGTTGTGTGTTTACATAAATGTATTTGAATGACGCCTGCGCTTAAAATCCCACGTGTCCAAATCTATTCCATGTATGTCACAATCCTGTCGTGCGGCACAATTGTCGTGTGGATATAAATCCTGTTCATCAACTTGAATTGAACTGTCCATGATGTTGTCATTGTTCAAGTCGCGATTGACTGAGCCAGTGAGGGCTTTGAACCAGACTTGTTTCAAGTCATTGTCTGCATGCACACCATCGCACAATTTTTTATATGTAAATTTTGTCATCTTTTTGTGGTTCTCACCTTTCCTACCTCGCTTCTTGATTGTAGTTTTTGTGATGTCTTTGTCCCAATTTATTGATCTGATGTTGTTGAAGGTGTTCATATCTCGAATGAATTTGTTTATGTCAATGATGTCTGCTTCCAGTGATTTCTGCTGTTCTTGAATGAATCCAGGTGAAAAAATGCTTTGAGTGAGATGGAATTTGCTCTTGCTGAAATGTTGGAATTTTGATATTGAAACTGGTGGTATTGATGTGAATTTGACCCGAATGTTAAAATTTTCTTTAAAAGTCATTTTGAATATCGGTAATTGTGGTCATCAACTGGTCTGCTTTTGGCTCTGCATTATTGTACCATATTTCCGAGCCACCATTGTGTCGAATTTTGTCAGTCAGATCACAGATTCCTCCAGCTATTGTTACATGTGTACAATTATATGGCCTAGTTTGTTGAGTAGGCAAATGATCATATGCCAGTGTTTTTAATGTGGACATTTTTTCCACCTGGCACAACTATGACTTTTACAGAAGCAGTTGGAGGAAATGGCGCATTCTCTCTGATGTAACTTTGCAATCCATGGCCTCTCGAGTCTGTCAGTATTACGATGGACTGTTTGTCCATATTTTGTCCCTGAAATATCCACATAATCATACAATAGAAAGAGAGTAGATAAACTGTTAAGTGTTCTCATAAAGCATTTAACAGAAATAGAATTTCTCTGTTTCAAAACAAATGAAATTACCTGCTGACAAGTGTTTTTGACACTGAAGTTGTCCACATTTACAGTGCAAATTAATTTTAAATCTTAACATTTTGGTGTCTTATGGACAAGTGAAAACAAATTCTATACACCTGTATTTACAATAAATGTTTTCTGGCTCAATTTTTTTTTTTACAAAACCATGAAATCAAAGTTAGTGACCATCGTGTCACCCACCTTGATATTAAAGGCATGTAAATAAATGAAATCAAAGTTAGTGATCATCGTGTCACCCACCTTGGTATTAAAGGCAGGTAAATAAATGTTAAATGTGATCCAACATGCAATGAGATGAACAGCTATTGCTGTGTAAATATACTTTAAAATGACGATATAAGCAAGTTCAGTGTTTTCCTCACATTATAAGTAGAAAGGTGGCCCACCTTTCACCCCTTCCTTACCCACTTTCATCTTTTTCCATAAAAATTATGATATTTTAGTAATATGTATTACAAAATTGACCCAAATTAAGAATAATTTAGATGTCATCCTGTTAACCACCTTTCTACTTTCAAGTTGTGGGGAAAACCCCGAGTTCACATTAAACAAACCCAATCAACTTTGCACATATAAATAACACAGGGGTCTACATTAACACTGGCCCCCAGGCCTTTTTAGGCATGGGGGGGCCAGTGTAGGGCCAGCAATCATGCCAATGTTTACATTGCGCCAGTAAAAAGTTGAAAGGGACACAATATGATGTCTTGTTTAATCAAGAAAATCAAATATTGACTTGTTTTTCAGGGTTTCAATCCTGTTTCTACACTATTACTATTAGGCAACACTGAAAACTATAAATCTATACATGTTCAGTTTTTGAACTGAGAACATGTACAAAAGTTAGCGCCAGTGTATCTTGCTTGTGGGCCAGTAGATCAGAAAATTTACTGCCCCCCCCCCCCTGGGCCAGTGGATGCAGAAGCTTAATGTCAACCCCTGTAACATAAAGCAGAAGAAACATAATTGTAAAATTTACAGTGATATTTGCATTTTAGGACCACATGTTGCCAACTAAAACTGTGCCTGCTGTACTGTGAATTCATTTATTTTCAAGGGAATTAATGTAATACTATATAGTTTTGAATTCAAAATGGGACCTTCCACTTGACTTCAACCCTCTACACGGCTTCCTCGGGAATTTTATGAAATTTTAGTCTTGTAGCCAAATTTGCATAAAATGCTAGTTTTAAAACTTTGTCACTATTTTTCCATATGTTACCAATTACCAGCCAACCAGAAAAAAAAATTGTCAAATTTGTTATATTTGGGCATCTGACTCGCAAAAATTAAGTTACAAAAAGATGTAGGGTCTACAGCATTAATTGAACTATTTTCATTATATGGTACTGTAGTACCTGCAATTTAAGACCATTGCTAGGAGAGACCACCTGGCTTTTATGACATTTTTTATGGTGCTGAGACAGGCTGGAAATGAGCGGTGAATTTCTGACATTGTCCCGGCACTTTCTGAGTGTCTATGGACAAGTCAACATGCCTCGCCGTTCAATCTGTTCCTATTATGAAATTACTTGTATTCAAAAGCCCCCTGAATGTAATCTATATGGCTTTAAAGGCCAGGAAAGACTCTATTTTACTGCATTTCCCAATTGCAGATGCAGGCTTTCTGCCTAAAATAAACATCCCCTGTGGTGATCGAAATGACTGTAATGATTGGCCGACTTCATGACATTGTTTTGTAATTATTTCTGAAAAGGTTTGCGATTATCACATCACACACCTCTGTAGATTCAGCCAGCTTTCATAAGTTGAGAAACAGTATAATATCATTGAAACAACTGGTAATGACTTCTATCGGGGATACATAACATACCTTTGAAACAAGCTGCATTTAATTGTGACTATGTTTGTTCAATTCAGCAAGTTTACTCTGATAAAAATGAAATTAATGGTAATGGGTTGTACCCCGTCCATGTGTTGTATTCTGGACATGAAAAAGTGTGTCAAAGAAATAGTTTTCCAGATGGTCAGTGTGTGCCGACGTCTTGTCATGCAGATGCTTTAGAACCTGAGTATTGGACCCTAAGGCAGATAAGAGTTTAACCTGACTATTAGTGTCTGATGAAACTTTTTCGATGGGCCTTGTTTATTTCAAATTTGGCACATCACGTGTGAATGCATACAATTAACACGCATTTGTTTCCTCATAACATTTCAAATCAATAAGAAACACTATGATTGGATTAGTGTTGCACTACATACCAATATAACATTAATTTCTGATCAAAGGAATGATTGTTCCTACATTGTAATTAAATGGTTGCATGTTTTACTATCCAGAACGGTTTGCGATTATCACATCACACACCTCTGTGAAGTAAATTTATTAAGACTTATTGGTTGTAAATGCTGTATGATTTTGGTATCACTCTTCTGGAAAAATGGTTGTTTTCAAGACTTCCTTGAATGACGTGTTGTGTTGGAGGGCTTCAAATTTTTCCAGTGTTTCTGTGGACAGGTTTTCAATTCTGGCAATACCTTGTGTTCGAGACCTTGTTGTTGGGGTGTTTGGAACATGGCATAGGCGATCTTCATTCATCAAAATGGAGGGATGCCAAGCAAAATCTGGTTCTGTACTTCTGGTTCCAGATGACTTTGCTCGTGATAGAGCTACAAACATAGCACCAGGATTTCTAGATTCAAATTGTCTGGTTCCAGGACTAATGACTATATATCGGTTGATCTCGCCATGACCAACAGTTTGACCCTGACAGCTATGGAGTGTTGTTGCCCAGCCCAGTCGGAGTGGAATCTGTTTCCTCTTGCAAAAATGGCAACTGCACTCCAACTTTCAACTGCAATGATGGGGACTATTTTGGGATGATATTTGAAAAATGGAGGACCTTTATAATTCGGAAATTCAACTAACACTATATCAGGCAATTAGGGCCTGTATTTTTCCGTTTCAAAATGAGTGTTTTTCCGTTTTGGGAAACTACAAATTCCGTTTCATTTCCGTTTCACTAATTCTAGGGCACGATTTTAGCACTGGTCAATAAAAAAGGAAAAACAGTTGATCTTATCGCCTCTGGAAAATGTTGATCCATCGACGAACGGCAAAGTGACTCCATATTGTTTACTATGTACGTTAACAGCCTCCACCTACAGATGGCGCTATTATCATTGTACCTCTGTTGCGCGTTATATCTATATGCCATGCAAATGAATGGATATGGTAGCAATGGGGTCTATAGCGCGCAGGTGCCCGGCCTGTCGTTAAATTTGCTCCACGTGGTATCGATAACGCCGCCGACTCGTCAAATTTGGATCCAAGTCCGTGTGTTTTGCTTTATACAATGACATATGTGGTGATTTTGAATTATTTGAGAGGCAAAATTCACAAATTCCGCTTAATTTCCGTGGCATTTGCCGATTTCCGTTCCAAATCATAAATTCCGTTTGAGATCATAGATTCCGTGAATTCCGTCCGTTTTCCGCGATCGCGGAAAAGTACTGGCCCTAGGCAATGCATTCTCTGGTCCGTTGTTAAAGTAGACAACATCAATAATAGTACCAGGTGCCCTGTTGAATAATCCATGTGAAACACTCAGGTTTACAGAAAGTGTAACTTTTGCATGTTTGCAAAGAAACAATATGCTCATGAGGCCACATGCCTTGTCATTTGGGCAAGATTTAGCATGGGGTCCCTGGCCAGAGGCTTTCACTTTAGCAATGGGGAACTGGCCATTTAACTCAATCAGTTTGTTTTTGTTATGCCCCCATTCTTGTGCATGGCTTGGGAATATAAAAAGACCATTTTGTGTCATCTTTGTCAGTAATTGCTGGCCATATGTCTTACGTAATTCGTTCCATTGAAACTTCTGAAGCCACTTTGCTTGCTCTGGTGTGGTTTTGTATTCTCTGATGGATAACAATACATTTTTAAATTGCTCTTCATCATCTGCTTGTCGAATGATTGTATTGAGTGTGACAGCATGGTTAAATTCTTTCCAGACTAGTACGCCATGCATAGCAGCAGGAGATTTAGTGGTGTTTTTATACACCGGTGAATCGAGGACAGGAGGAAGCTGTACATCATCTCCCAGAAAGACCACAACTGGAATCCCACCCCAAGATTGATGAAAATTGGAACCCGAATTCATGCCGCACCTACACATAAACTCCATCCAGCCAAGAGTTGTTGCACCAATTAAAGAGCGCTCATCAACAAGCAGAACCTTTACACCATTACAATTTTCTTGTAAAGCCTCACCCAGGGACCCGTCTGGTACTTTCATTTCCTTAGCTTTGTTAATAGGAATTTTAAGAAAACTATGTAAGGTAACACAAGATATGATGTTTGCACTGTTTCCTCTGGGACACAAAATCTGTACCGATTTATTGGATTTGAAAAATGTCCTAATAGCTTTCACCAAACATTTGATTAGGTAGGATTTGCCTGACCCAGCCGTGCCAGCTACTATAAGACGTAATGGTTCAAAGTTCACAGCATGTTCTACATAGTCTTCAAGTGTTTTCATTACTAGCTGAAATGCAAGGTTTTGATCTTTAGTCATGCTGCTCAAATGCACATTCGGAAGCTCCAAAGTACTGTCATCTTTTGGCATACTCCGACTTTTTTCAATCATTTGCCACCAGTCGTTGATCATATCAGGTGAACACTTGTAGGTCATTTGACTCCAATCATAATCTGGACCCCCATCATTGTAATCAAATTCTGTGGTGGTAGCAGTGAATGAAGGGTTTGGTTGGAGAAGTTCTGCCCACTGGGGTTGTTCTGCATTTTCTAGTGATTCATGGTCACTTCCATCATCATCATCATCATTGTCACAGTGGTTATTATTCTTTGCTCTCTCTATGTCCGCTTTGACAAAATTGGGACATGCCTCAGATCCTAAAAATTCTGTAAATTTTTCCACCCATGTAACATTTTCACTTTTTATGTCACATAGTTGTCTCCAGTCAGGCCAATGAAGAAGCAGCTTAAGTCGACAATAATTTTATTGGAGAGGCCAAGATGCTTGGGTGCAGCCACCTGATATAACTGGAACTCGGCCATTTTTGCATACAAAACTGTACAGAGAACTCTTATCGTTGTCTTTCCGTGATTGATACCTGTCAACGATGTTTGTTTTTGTTACATTTGAGCCTCTACTTACAGTAGTATCAAGGAGCCTATTGCCGGACAAATTTACTGATTGGAAAGTGTGACTTGACCTATAGAGGGGCAAAGAGGATAGTTCATATGATGCTTCAACAGCTGAAACATCTCTTTTAACAGTAGTCATTAGTAATTTTGATACTACACTTTTTGCACTTACTTCTGAAGACCCATCTGCACAATTAACCATGTCATTAAATAAATCACTGATTGCACCAGTTGGTTGACCTCCCTTGCAAGCATAGCCAGTGATATATTTTTCTGTAGCCATGATTTCATGTACAGATGGGTTATCAGGGTTGCTTTTGGATAATATGAGGGAAATGTCACCATTTGCTCTCCAACCTTGGATGTGAATACGTGAATGCTGAACTAAAAGTGGATGATCTCTGGCCATTTCTAGACGCAGTGAACCATTCCTGTCTTTAACCAGGGCTGGAGTTGACCGGAGTGGCTTTCCAGGTGCAGATAAGCTTCCAAATTCCATGCGACACACTTTTTCACTGCTAGATGATCTTGATTTGGGAGGCCTCAAGCAGTAATCAGAACATCTGTGCAGATTAATTCTATTTGTCAACAGCAAATGGTCCTCTTATAAAGATTCCTGGGAATCCCTGACATCCATCAAAAGTTTTACCAGAGAATTTTTTTCCTCTGGAGGAGCTAGAGCAGATCCCTCTGGTGGGGGCCACAGGGCTTTCCTTGGGTTGCCCTTTTCATCTTTTCCAGCAGGGTGAGATGCTGTCATAAGAAATTCTGATGTTGCCCATTCTGCTATTTTTTCAGCACACTTTTCATCAGAGAGTCCATCTTCAACACATTGATGTAATAGATCATGACATTCTCTGTCTTTGCGCCAACAAAGACCATGCCAATGAATCATTCCACGTGATTTAGCAAATTCTTGCCTGTACCAGTAAGTATCTACACCAAAAACGGGGCGCATTACTTCTTGAAAGTATGACTGTGTTCTTAAATCAAAGTACTTCCCTACCACATGAGAATTTTCATGCACAACCTTGAAGAAGCTTGAACGATCAGATTCATCAATCTCATTACCAGTTGTTTCTTTGACATATATATTGAGAAGCCTTTTCAGTGGCTTAAAGTGGAACTCGGCACAACTACCAGTGGTAAAAAAAGAGGGAAGTCCACTTCCTTCATTTATTTTGAATTTAATCAGTGACCTTAATTCCCTTCCCTTTTGAGCCCAATATTGGGTTGTACCGCGGATATTAGCAGACAGATAAAGAATTTTCTTGGCACAAGAATCATCACTCATTTCCATTTTCTCTTTCAAATCATTAAGTGTCAATTGATCTTCACCAAATCTTTGATTTACAATAAAACTAGAATTTTCTATGGCACGTTTTCTGATTAACATGTTGTGGACAACAAACTTAAAATAAGGATGCCTTGCAAATCTACCGTCTTCATACCAAAGTAAATGTTCAGCCCAATCTCCGATAGATGAACATGTCCGTGGTCTGTTTATATGAAAATCCCCTGTTGCGTATGGAAATAATGAAGGAAATGCTAGAGTGAAAAAATACTGTGTTGTAAATGCAGACAATGGAATGTTGTGCCTTGTTGGCCAAGGTATTGTTATTGTACCCCTTCTGTTGGATGTGACTGGACCGTGATTTTCACCAACTATTTCTGAAACAACACTTTCAACCTGTTCACGCAGGTTGACAGCTTCATCAGGTAAAAGTACACTTGAATTAGTTGTACCTTCAATATCTCCTAGATCAATTTGCTCAGCTGCAGGACCTTTATCATTGTTATGGGCAGTGTTTGAATTGTATTCTACTACATGGATATCTTGTAACTCACCATCGATTGGTAGCATAAGTAATCTTTCTTCACTAACAATGATATCAGAGTAAGCAGGGTTATGATTTTTAAGCCAGATCACAGCTGACTGAACCTTAGATCTCCTAACTGTAAATTCTTTTGATGTGTCATTTCTTCCTTGCTTCCGAACTTTAATTATGTTTATTTCTTCTGGTAATCGTGGAAATATTTGTGCAGGCTCATTTATTTCTTGTGGAAAAGTTACGCAGTGCCCACTGGATGCAATGCCACCATGCTTGAGCCTATGAACATTTATACAAGGGGAAATGCGTGCAATTAATTGTTGCTCAACTATACTGAGATCTTTTAGTTCTGATGGCACCCTCTGAGGATTCATGTTGTTTTCAGAGGAAAACATCTTTACATTTGATTTTTCTTTGCTGCAGCGTTTGCAGATTAGTTTATTTGCATTACTTCTGTTAATTTCAATTCTGCGCTCATGACAAACAGAACAGAAGCTTACAGAATAAGACATCTGTTGAAGTTCAAATGAACGAATAGCATCCAATGCATGATCCAAATGTGTATCACCAGTTGCTGTTGGTGCATCTGGTATTTGCTCTGTATCATGTTTTTTTTCAATTTTTTTTATTTTGTTCAAAAGTTTATGACATTTTTTCTGTCTGTCTGTTGGTGATTCATTGTCATCTGCAGGCTTATAATTAATTCCATATTTTCTACACTTTACTGCTACCTCTTCATGTGTTTGGGCACAGGCCTCAGCTTTTTCTCGTTTTCTTATTTCTTTCAAAAGTTTATGGCATCTCGTCTGTGTTTCACCAGGTAATTGTTTCTCGTCTGGAGTCTGATATTGGACACCAAACTTGCTACATTTTGCTGCCAAATCTTTCTCATTTTTTTGTACATTCCTTCTTCTCTTTTTAGAATAGTTATGGTCTTCTAAAACCTTTCTTGCAGAAAGACAATAGTTATGATCATTCAAAATTTTTGATGCAAGAACAGTGGGACTATCAAATTCATCCATTTTCTGATGTTTTGAATCATGTTTTGTTTCAACTGGGTTTGAATTCTGGTGTGTATCATTATTGATACATGTATGCTCGTTCTTAGTGGTATATTTTTTACTTTGTGATGATGTATTTTGGGGAATCATGTTAGTACTTTTATTGATCTCATTATGTGTACTTGTCTCGCTTGTTGAAGATGAAGATTGGTGCTGTGCTTTTTTGTCATTCATCTGTTTTCTATTATGGCACAGTGTATGTTTGTCTGAGACTCTTTCTGTTTTATTATTCTCTCTTCCCTGGTGTGTACCTTGATTATGTATTGAAGGAGAATATCTTTGTTCACAAATAAATTCAGGAGAACTAGCTTTTGTAGCATGATGTTTACTTTTAGGGGTTTATTTCCGTCGTTTTGAATTTTTCTCAGAAGTTGAAAATGTTGGTCTTGCAAGAGAACATCTACAGTAACCGCACCATCAGTGTTTTCTGCATGAAAACTATAGGAAGAAAATCTACCTGTTTGTGTGTCTTTTAACCAAACCTGAATATTAATGTTGAGTGCAGTGGTTGCTGCCTCAATTTCACATGCTGTTGCCCAACCATTGTTATGTAACATATTATTTCTGTACATTTCTAGTAAATGCAGGACTGTGGTGTATATATACACGCTCTCTCCATTGGTCCCAGTTTTGAAAAACATGGCTACAAACTAAATCTCTGAAAAAGAAGGTAAAGGAAAAATTTCCTGTAAGGGATAAACTTAATGAATGAAAAAAACAGTTTCCATCTCCTGGTACTCGATAAACATTGTATGATGAATCATCAAATTGTATTGTTTGAGAGACCACAGATGACAAGTCTGCCAAACCTGTCAAACCACTTGTTTTGATGTTTACTGTGTTATTTATGTGTACATGTTCTTTGATGGTTGACAAGACATTGTTTAAGGATAGGAAATTAATTTTTGAACAAGAACTTGAAACTTGAAAAAAATTAATGTATGACAACTATTATGGTTAGTGTGTAGCAATCAATAGGATTACCTTGCTTGGGTTTGTGCTGTTTCACATATATGCAGCTTTTAGGGGTTAGCGAATATCACCCACCTCACTAAAAGCTTGCTTTTATGAGCGAATAGATTTTCACTGGAGATCTGCAAGAAAATGAAATACAGAAACATATTTCATATACTGTTTTAAATACCAATATGAAGGCTCCCAAGGGAGGCAAAAATCATCAACGTGCGTGCTTGGAAATAAAAATGCATGCAGTTGTGACACAACAAAGAGTCCAATGAAATTAGATGGCTGCATGTAACACATTTTAATCTAAATGCAAGAACAGATCTGATACAGGGTTCATACAGAGCGTAAAAAGTCTGGAATTTTAGGACTGCCTGTTCAAGACCATGGAAAAATCTGGAATACTCAATTTTCATTTTAAAAAATCTACATGCAAAAATGGAACAATCAATCATAAAAGTATTTGCTTATGATCATAGTTTGCTATGGCTAGCAAAATAGCTTCTGTAGAGGTTTTCATGTGGTAGAGCATCATGAAAACTGGCTATAATAAGCTATACTTGTCATGTTTTGTCAAAAAACAGGGATGTGAGTTGGGAATTTTGGAAAAAATGGTTTGGAAAGTGCTTGAAAAAATCTTGAATTTTGGTTTACCCCTGCTGTATGAACCATGTCAGACAGATACAATTATGTCTACATATTTTTTTCTTGATATGTGGAAGTTATGAGTGAGTTTCACAAATTGCCCAACAAGGCAAAGTTTATTCATGCAAAGTCTGATTAAAGTATATATATTTTCTGAAAGCAAACAAACTTGGGATCTTGTATTTTGCAGGGTCAGTGATGCGACTTATTTTGGTGTTTACACAATTATGTAAAATTGTCAACTCAATTGTGAATATCTCCAAGGATTTTCAGGTTCAAATTGTACTGAGTGTTATTAGGAATAGATAACATGTTAGAATTTCAACATACTCATGGGTCACTTTGCAACAAAGATGAATTTGTTGTACAGTGGTCCCTCTTTTGAGAGACTACCTACCTTATAACTGTTTCAGTGCCAATCGCGACTTAAGTCGAACTGCTGTGGATTGTCACAGGGATACTAGATTCATATTACTTGTAAAAAGGCCTTTCATTTAAGTTCCGGCATGCCTATAGTTCCAGACAGAATAGCCCAGGTCAACAGCTTTTCTCAGCGCACATTGCGCCCAATCCACGCCGAGAAAAGTTATTGACTCGGGAAAAAACTTGGCAGTGAAAGAGTTAAGACCACAATTACCAGATCCCTGTAACCAACTTTTCCATGTTTTCTGACCTCTTTTGAGAGACCACTTTTGGACTGGCCCTGGGGGTGGTCTCTCAAAAGAGGGACTACTGTATTTGCTGGGCATTGTGGGTGGTCAGTCAATTTATACATGTAGGTAAAGGGGGCAGTGATTAGATTTTCAGTGTGCTGTGACCTATTTTAGGGACAATGTATTTTAAACTTTGTTGGGTGCTAAGAGCAACAATGGTAGATCAAGTGTGGGGTGAATTGGGGGGGGGGGTGTGAGGCATCCCAGTGCTTATGTGCAATCACAGAGCTGTAGTCCGGGGTCGACATTCAGGTTTTAGTCCGGGGTTGACATTCAGGTTTTTGACTGGTTGTCCTGACTGAAACTTTGGTTGCCCCGGACAACCGGGCAGTCCTTAATGTGAAGCGAGGGCTAGTTGAATCATAAAAGCATTTTTCATGAAGACTCTACTTTATTGGGCAATTTGTGAAACTCACAACTTAATATATATCCTTCAATTAACAAACAAGTTTGTGGAAAATAAATGTTAAAATTTAATGAAGTATCTACTAATAAAGTGAAATATGCTAACAATAAATATATGTAGTGGAATTTCAACAGTGTTGAGTTGTTATTTTATGAATTTTTTTAGGAATCCATTGTGTCATACACTGTGTAGCAGGCAGTAATAATTATTGTAGCACACTCTTGAGCATAGATTTCATCTCTTGTTGCTGTTCTTGTACACTGCCGGGATTGTGTATATGTAAATAGGTAAACAAATCACTTGATAGAAGCAGGTCCGGGTCATAAATGTGTGTTTTAACACGAATGGATAATATTGTGCTTTTGAATAACAGCAAATTTTGTTTGAAAAGTGGGGGTGGGGGGGTGCTACAATTAGGGATTATATGGTAATTCTATTCTTCCTGTACAGTAGTACCAGCTAAATATTTAAGACCACTCCTGCCAGCCAAAACTGGTAACAGGGTAGGTAGTCTTAAATTGCAGGTCAAGTTACAAAGAATACAGACTTGTGCCATCAAAAATGTCATAAAAGTCAGGTGATCTCTCATGGCAAATTTAATATGTTGTTTGAAGAATAAAGAAATTAAACAGCCCACAGATTGTGCTAAGTGTGTATACATGTACTTCAATGGAAGATCATCTGGCTATTTTGACCACACTTTTTAAGGACACAGTGTTTTGTGTAATTTGACATGCAATATATTATAAAGCCAACCTGTCTTATGTGATCCCCTTTAACTGGTGGTCTTGCATAGCAGGTGCTTCTACACTGTTCATCTGTAAAGTGCTTTTTTTTTACATCTAACAAAAACCACTTACTGGTAGAAATTTGAATTCTACATGTATTATAAATATATGGTTATAGATCTTCCTTTATTTTATCTTAGATATATGCAGTTTATTCTTGCCTGCTCACTCAAACCTTCCAAACCCATTGAGGGTTTTTGCAAGAAATTTTTGTAAGAGTAGGGGATTGCCAAATTTAACAAAACTTAAAAAATTAAAGTCCTAGCCTCCTATAGTGTATAATAGGAAGAACAAATTTAAAGCCCTAATTTCTACAGGAATGCCCTAGAATTCTAGGGCTTTGGGGAAAACCTGACATTTAATTTCTTTTGAGGGAAAGGAGATGTGTGCCTCCTGATGGGCCTGCAAAGTTTGAGTCTATCAGTTTTAGTGCCCTTGGTATAATGCATCCAACTGTCTGGCTGAACTTTGAATGTTGGCATTGTGGTATGTGTTGTTGCCATATACGACTTGCTGGGTATCATTATTGTAATAGATTTGATATTTTTGCCCTGCCTGCTTAGCTGGACCTAGATTCTGCAGTCTCTTGATCAAACAGTACAGCAAAATAAATTTTCTATAATCAACATCATTACATGGCAAGTGAATTTTGAAAATCACTAGGCCCCTAGAAAAAAGTGGGTGCCCATATAACAAGCCACTATGACTAATTTATCATGATGAATGTAATAAGGGATTGCCATTTTTTCTGCTTTGGTCTTTGTTACAAGTTACTTAATTTTGATGTCCCCCCCCCCCCTATTCTAACTGGATTGAGACTGTCCATTTAAAAATACTATTTGTAAGTACATTTTGATGTTGATCTCCAGGCAAGTGCTTTGAAATTTTAATTGCCTTTATATGGATTTCACTTATCCCAGGTTACAAATGGCAGCCCAACAAAGTTGATAAGGAATCAATGAGCCCACTTGTTTGCTGAGCAGGCAATATATTGCCATTACTGGATATTCATTTTAGTACCCTTGCACTAAGAACCACTCCCACTTTTTGGATGAAGTATGAATTCTAGGAACAGCCTCTGGAATGGACCTTTAAAAGCTGTTTTGCACATTGTGAAAAGTACAATTATCATGTGAGTTGGAGTGAATCCAGTTAATTCAGGCAAATCACGTGGAAAAGATCCATCAAAATAGACATGCACAAAGGGGCTTCAAAATTATAACAAAAGAAAGAAATGAAGGAAAGAAAAAAAGAAAGATGTAATTTTGTTGCAGGATTTGTAACTGAAGGTACATAGTTGTTTGCTTTTATTTGTACTTCCAAATTTTATGCTATTGTGGGAAAGGTTTTAGTCGTGAAATAGCTAAACTAAATCATTGTGTAGGCCTACTATTGGCAAAATGCAAATTATAATGGGACTCAATGAGCAGTCTGATGAATAAGTTTGTTTACATTGCATTCTCCCTAACTTTTGTGTAGGTTTTTCACTTTTTCTTTTTACATACATCATTCCTGACTTGTTTTAATAATCGACTTCAATTTGGGTGCTCAATAAAAGAACTTTTACCTTAAATTTAGGGCTCTGCCTCTGCCTTTTTTGTCCCCCAATCGTGCAACCCGGTCTGAACGGTGGCGCCGCAGTGTGAGAGTCTGAAGCAAATTGTCGTCTGCTGCGCTGCCAATCATTTGTAAATAGTGACGCAATCTTCATAGGCGGAGACTCGCGCTGCTACGTGACGTCACGCTTTATTGTGTGAGGCATGGAAGCACGGACATGCGATAACTCACACAGTGCCAAGTTTGTAATTTATGGTGCATAGAAAATAAATCGATGCATTCAATTTAATTAAGTAATTTGTGCACCCCTGATTTTTGTTACGCAATGCATAGAGAGTTTAAATTTAAACAGTTTATTCCTATTTAATTCAACCAATCGCCATGAACCATGGACGGCGGCCCTGTTTGAGTGACTTTGGCTGCTAACCAATGGGGACCGATTATTATCTGATTGTGCTGAAGAAAGCCAGTTTACCCATTGGCTTCCGGTCATGGACAAAAAAATCGAGCTGAACAACATGTCGATCGTGGTGGGTCCCATTGCCGTAGAGGGAGCTTCGCTCCCTAATATGAATGGGTGTAACCCAGAAAGGGGAGCGAAGCGCAAGTTTGAATTGAATTTGATGTTTTATTTTATTTTATTTTTTATTGGTATATATTTCGAATCTAAGTTGAAACCTGACATCAACTATAGGTATGCACGTCATAAAATGAAGTGAAAAAGGTTTGGCCATGTACATGTTTTATTTAACCTCCGTAAAAACGTATATAATCACAAAAATATACTGAATGTTATACATCATCCAAAAGCCCTGATAACAATTTTTTTAGCTTTCAACTTTTATTTTTTCCAAAAATCATAACTTAGAAAAAAGACCTGGACAAGTGTCATTTTTTTAAGGCCCAACCTTTTGGCAAACGTATGTGACGTCCATTTTTCGGTTTTTCACCGCAAGCATTTATATTGTGAATTTTTATGAAAAAATACTTATATGTGCAAATGCGCTTGTTAATGCTGAATCCAGTGGTGGGCTGTTTGCCAGATCGGTCATTATGGTTTTATCACCTTCGCGCGTTCAACGCACTTTAAAAAACGTCATTTTTTGCCCTTTTCATCATAGTTCGGTCAAGTTCTGGCTTCATCCGTTGTCTGCTTATCGCAGTCCTCCTTCTAACGTTTAATTATTTGAGCATCATGGCATTCAGTTTTTGTCACACTTGAAGATAAAAGGTTTGTCATTCAGAATATATATACCGTTTTCATTAACACCATAAAATGCGGTCGCCTACAGTGCAAGAATAGATGCGACACATTAGCAAGATGTAGGCCTACATCCACACGTAAACAAACAAAAAATTGTGCGCTTGCATCGATAACTTGGGAGTCTCTTGAGAAGGTCCTAACTGACTGATTTTTGTCTTACATTAATAAAAAAAAAACATAGAACTTTTATTGTCCTGTTTGTTCAAATATTTGTATAATTTTAGAATTTGTTTGCCTGCCTCGCCATGGGAGTACATTCATGTGAACCACCCATTCATCTCTATTTTCCGAACAAGGCGAAATAGGTCTAAATCTACCAAACCGACAATTTCATGCCATGGTCATGTCTCCTAAGAATCATAAGTGTTAATTACTTTTAGGCCTATTTGACGTACCATTAAGATATTCTTCTTCCTTAGTACTTAAGGTTTCTTTTGGTTCCAAAATTAACTGTATCTGATGCACAAAGTTCTAAAATTATGTATTTTTAACACGATGCCGCAGACAATGCAAGCCAGTTCATTTTATGACGTGAACATCTATAGTTTAAAATAACCTCACAATCTGCTCATTTATACACTATGGCAAGCCGTTTTAACATTTAATCAGAATTAGAGATATCTATAATTCGAATTTTAGATATCCAAAAATAATGATATCTAAAAATAATTTTAGATATCTAAAATTATTTTTAGATATCTAAAAATATTTTTAGATATCTAAAATTATTTTTAGATATCTAAAAATATTTTTAGATATCTACAATTCATTTTTTTTATATCTAAAAATCAATTTTAGATATCTAAAATTCATTTTTGGATATCTAAAAAGGATTTTTAGATATCACTAATTCGAATTTTAGATATCTAAAAATCAATTTTAGATATATAAAAATCTAGCCGAATTATAGATATCTAAAATTCAATTTTAGATGTCTAAAAGTCATTTTTAGATATCTAAAAATCATTTTGGAAATATTTTGTATATTATGGACGTTAAAATGTTTATTCAGAATTATTGATGCATGTTCAATGTTCATTCAAATGTGATGTCATTAGCAAGTACATGTACTTGAAAGTTACATGGTAACTTAGTTGTACTCATATTTGTGGCATAAATATGTACCACAGAACAATGAACATTACTAGCTCCTACATGAATTTTACTTACTAAGACCCATGTTGAGCTGAATATTTGGTCTCAGTTTAAATTATTTAGTTAATAAATATATTTGTACACAACATTTTGCAATTACACTGCATGTACAATGCAGATTTTCAAAAATCTTGCATAATATTCTTCATAACTTTCGAACAAGAATGAGAAATCATCTGTTCTCTGGACATTTTTAGTCTTGACTTCCTGTGCACTCTCCAGATTTCCAGTGTGCTGTGACCTATTTTAGGGACAATGTATTTTAAACTTTGTTGGGTGCTAAGAGCAACAATGGTACATGTAGATCAAGTGTGGGGTGAATTGGGGGGGGGGGGGGAGGGGGAGGCATCCCAGTGCTTGTGTGCAATCACAGAGCTGCAGTCCGGGGTCGACATTCAGGTTTTTGACTGGTTGTCCCCCACAAACTTTTGGTTGTCCTGACTGAAACTTTGGTTGCCCCAGACAACCGGGCAGTCCTTAATGTGAAGCGAGGGCTAGTTGAATCATAAAAGCATTTTTCATGAAGACTCTACTTTATTGGGCAATTTGTGAAAGTCACAACTTAATATATATCCTTAAATTAACAAACAAGTTTGTGGAAAATAAATGTTAAAATTTAATGAAGTATCTACTAATAAAGTGAAATATGCTAACAATAAATATATGTAGTGGAATTTCAACAGCGTTGAGTTGTTATTTTATGAATTTTTTTAGGAATCCATTGTGTCATACACTGTGTAGCAGGCAGTAATAATTATTGTAGCACACTCTTCAGCATAGATTTCATCTCTTGTTGCTGTTCTTGTACACTGCCGGGATTGTGTACATGTAAATAAGTAAACAAATCACTTGATAGAAGCAGGTCCGGGTCATAAATGTGTGTTTTAACACGAATGGATAATGTAAAGAAACAAATGATTTTTATTTCAATATTGTGCTTTTGAATAACAGCATATTTTGTTGGAAAAGTGGGGGTGGGGGGTGCTACAATTAGGGATTATATGGTAATTCTATTCTTCCTGTACAGTAGTACCAGCTAAATATTTAAGACCACTCCTGCCAGCCAAAACTGGTAACAGGGCAGGTAGTCTTAAATTGCAGGTCAAGTTACAAAGAATACAGACTTGTGCCATCAAAAATGTCATAAAGGTCAGGTGATCTCTCATGGCAGTGGTCTGAATATGGCACTACTGTATATGTTCAATTTAATATGTTGTTTGAAGAATAAAGAAATTAAACAGCCCACAGATTGTGCTAAGTGTGTATACATATACTTGCAATGGAAGATCATCTGGCTATTTTGACCACACTTTTTAAGCACACAGTGTTTTGTGTAACTTGTCATGCAATATATTATAAAGCCAACCTGTCTTATGTGATCACCTTTAACTGGTGGTCTTGCATAGCAGGTGCTTCTACACTGTTCATCTGTAAAGTGCTTTTTTTTTACATCTAACAAAAACCACTTACTGGCAGAAATTTGAATTCTACATGTATTATAAATATATGGTTATAGATCTTCCTTTATTTTATCTTAGATATATGCAGTTTATTCTTGCCTGCTCACTCAAACCTTCCAAACCCATTGAGGGTTTTTGCGAGAAATTTTTGTAAGAGTAGGGGATTGCCAAATTTAACAAAACTTAAAAAATTAAAGTCCTAGCCTCCTATAGTGTATAATAGGAAGAACAAATTTAAAGCCCTAATTCCTACAGGAATGCCCTAGAATTCTAGGGCTTTGGGGAAAACCTGACATTTAATTTCTTTTGAGGGAAAGGAGATGTGTGCCTCCTGATGGGCCTGCAAAGTTTGAGTCTATCAGTTTTAGTGCCCTTGGTATAATGCATCCAACTGTCTGGCTGAACTTTGAATGTTGGCATTGTGGTATGTGTTGTTGCCATATACGACTTGCTGGGTATCATTATTGTAATAGATTTGATATTTTTGCCCCGCCTGCTTAGCTGGACCTAGATTCTGCAGTCTCTTGATCAAACAGTACAGCAAAATAAATTTTCTATAATCAACATCATTACATGGCAAGTGAATTTTGAAAAATCACTAGGCCCCTAGAAAAAAGTTGGTGCCCATATAACAACCCACTATGACTAATTTATCATGATGAATGTAATAAGGGATTGCCATTTTTTCTTCTTTGGTCTTTGTTACAAGTTACTTAATTTTGATGTCCCCCCCCTCCCCCCCTCCCCCCCCCCCCCCCCCCCGCCTGTTCTAACTGGATTGAGACTGTCCATTTAAAAATACTATTTGTAAGTACATTTTGATGTTGATCTCCAGGCAAGTGCTTTGAAATTTTAATTGCCTTTATATGGATTTCACTTATCCCAGGTTACAAATGACAGCCCAACAAAGTTGATAAGGAATCAATGAGCCCACTTGTTTGCTGAGCAAGCAATATATTGCCATTACTGGATATTCATTTTAGTACCCTTGCACTAAGAACCACTCCCACTTTTTGGATGAAATATGAATTCTAGGAACAGCCTCTGGAATGGACCTTTAAAAGCTGTTTTGCACATTGTGAAAAGTACAATTATCATGTGAGTTGGAGTGAATCCAGTTAATTCAGGCAAATCACGTGGAAAAGATGCATCAAAATAGACATGCACAAAGGGGCTTCAAAATTATAACAAAAGAAAGAAATGAAGGAAAGAAAAAAAGAAAGATGTAATTTTGGTGCAGGATTTGTAACTGAAGGTACATAGTTGTTTGCTTTTATTTGTACTTCCAAATTTTATGCTATTGTGGGAAAGGTTTTAGTCGTGAAACAGCTAAACTAAATCATTGTGTAGGCCTACTATTGGCAAAATGCAAATTATATTATGGGACTGAATGAGCAGTCTGATGAATCAGTTTGTTTACATTGCATTCTCCCTAACTTTTGTGTAAGTTTTTCACTTTTTCTTTTTACATACATCATTCCTGACTTGTTTTAATAATCGACTTCAATTTGGGTGCTCAATAAAAGAACTTTTACCTTAAATTTAGGGTTCTGCCTCTGCCTTTTTTGTCCGCAATCGTGCAACCCGGTCTGAACGGTGGCGCCGCAGTGTGAGAGTCTGAAGCAAATTGTCGTCTGCTGCGCTGCCAATTATTTGTAAATAGTGACGCAATCTTCAATCTTCATAGGCGGAGACTCGCGCTGCTACGTGACGTCACGCTTTATCGTGTGAGGCATGGAAGCACGGACATGCGATAACTCACACAGTGCCAAGTTTGTAATTTATGGTGCATAGAAAATAAATCAATGCATTCAATTTAATTAAGTAATTTGTGCACCCCTGATTTTTGCCACGCAATGCATAGAGAGTTTAAATTTAAACAGTTTATTCCTATTTAATTCAACCAATCGCCATGAACCATGGACGGCGGCCCTGTTTGAGTGACTTTGGCTGCTAACCAATGGGGACCGATTATTATCTGATTCTGCTGAAGAAAGCCAGTTTACCCATTGGCTTCCGGTCATGGACAAAAAAATCGAGCTGAACAACATGTCGATCGTGGTGGGTCCCATTGCCGTAGAGGGAGCTTCGCTCCCTATAAGCTTTCTAATGATGTATATTATGTCCACAAAATCAATGTCACACTTAGGTAAATCGATGTCACAAAAATTGGTAAAATCAGCGTTTCCGAGCTGCTCAATATGGCGGCCCCCGTTGTAACTTGTATATGTGCATACACAAGCGGGGCCGCTACTTCCGCGTCGGTTTCGACATATAGATTACCAGTGAAACTCATTACTTTTTAAAATTTAGTGATAAATTTATGCACATAATAGGAAATAAAGCACATATTATCAGTTTGCAAACTTAACATGGGTGTTAAGTGTACAAATATGCTTATAAAAAAGGCAATCAATAGGTTGATCCGGGCCCGGAATCTGTATGTATATTCTAAAGTAAACATCACCCAAGCCAAACAAACCACACAAAACATGGCAAGTCAAGTTCCAATATTGACAGATTCTGCAAGTTTTATCGGCAGTAAGTTCCCAAATTTTGTCAATATGATTGAACAAAAAAGAAAGTAAAAATACTCAATCTTTGAAAATAAATAGTAATTTGTCATTTTATTTTGTGAAATGGTGGGTTGAACAATTTTTAGTCAAATAAATTTAAATGGATTGTTGTAAAAAAATTGAAATTCTCCATAGACCTTTTATCAACTTTTAATCCAGATTAAGAAAAACATCTATTTTTGAACTAAATTTAGTTTAAAATTTGATATGTTGATCATCCTTGCATCATGAGTGTCTCGCACAAACTTTATGGCAGAGAAACAAAATTTTCTTTACTTGTTATACTGATTGTACTTTAAAGTAACTTTAATTCTTAATCTGGATTATCTTGATCTTAAGACTTTTTCAAAATGCAATGTATGCATCAAAATTGAGATTGGCCTAAACATGGCAAATATGCAACTCTCACTAGCTGCGTCAATAATATTGTGGTTAATTTTGACATTAACCCCTAATCTGGATTAGCATAATCTCATAATCTGGATTGAAATAAACTTAAACTTTGTCAAGTTATTGCATGTATATCATAAATTCACTTTTTAACCAATCCTGATGCAAAATAAGGCACTATCTGACTTTGGTTATGTTTAAATTGGTTTTTATGGGTTCCGTTTGGCCTAATTAATGATTATCTTGGATTAAGTTAATCCAGATCAAACTGATCTGTTATCGACATATTCATTATTCTGTTTTGCATTTATAAAATGAGGATTATGCCATTTTTTATTTGAACATTTTAGCTTGAAAATTAATAAAGATACAGGCAATTGAAGTTAGCATAAGAAAGACCCTCAGCAAGTCACAAAACAATGGGGAAAGGTCACAGTTTTTTATAATGGGAAATTAAGGCAAAAATTACCTAATTATGACTGCATTAAAAATGCTATAACTTTGGTTGAAATTAAGATATTTTAAAAATTCCAGCAGATTTGAGTTTGTCTCACTGAGATCTTTTGAATGAGACTAACTTTAAAAAGATATTGACAGTTCGAAAATTTAGCTGATCTACCTACTCTGGCCCCTGTGAATAAATGACTGTATGGACTATGGGGTAAATGTAAAACCCGCTGCAACGTGATACACGCCGTCTTACCCGCTATTTTCCCACGTGAATCGAACTTCGAAGCGAACGGGTGCACTACCAGACCGGCATCACTGTTCACATCATCGCATTTCCAAATAAAATGGATGGAAAAGAAAGCGCTGATGTGTGGTAAGGATAGTGTCCATCTTGCCTGAAAGCGTTTATATTGAAATAATGATTGCAATGTGTATAAAGCCCTAACATTAATAAATGTCATAAATACACATATTCATTAATTCATAAAGCTCAGTTAATCAACATTCCTTTTTGTATTGGTTTCTTTCCAGAACGAATCAACTGAAAATGTTGAAGGGAACCATCACTTTCAGCGTCAACGTGGCTGATATTCTCGGTTAGACGGCGTGTATCTCGTTGCAGCGGGTTTCACATTTCCCCCACTCTCTGACGGGAAGAGACTTGATACAAACCTCCACAAACAGTTTTAGCTTTAGGGTCGCTGATGGCGTCACAACCGGATATGACGAGCTGTTTGGGGATTCCCTAATATGAATAGCGTACTACTTAGCGAACCGTAAACATCTGCTAAATTGGATAATATCATCACAGAATATTGTATCTATGTTCATTTTCCGTAAACATGGCCTTAATATAGGCCTAGGTTGTGTAACAGGCCGAGCTATCTTTTTTTTTTTTTACCCAATATAATAATAATCATCCATTCAATCTCAAACAGTATAGCCAGTGTGGTGCAGCGCTGAAGCTGATGCCGTGTTGAACTAAGAGAGTACGTCTACCTGCTTTCCATGGTTTGTAGAAAAAGATACAAACCTTGCGGGTCAGGTATCAAACTACAATGATTTACTCAGTTGAAATATGTGGAAAAACTAATACAGAAATACAAAACAGTCTATCTGCTTTCCATGGTTTGGAAAAGAAAGATAATGACTTTGTGAGCCAGGCATCAAAGTACAATTGTGTTCTCAGATGAAATAGTTGAAATACTAATAAAGAAATATAAGGAAAAATTATACCTTTTTCCCATGGTTTGTAGAAAAAAGATGCAAACCTTGTGAGTCGGGTATCAGAGCACAATTGTATTCTCAGTTGAAGTACATGAAGTGCTATTACAGAAGCATAAGGGAAGGTTCTCCCCGCTTCTGATGGTTTGTAGAGAAAAAAATGCAAGCCTTGTAAATCATGTATCAAAGTACAATTGCATTCTCATGTGAATAGGGGAAATACTAATACAGACATATCAGGGAAGATGTTGCCAGCTTCCCGTGGCTTGCGAAAAGAGATAAAACCTTGTTAGTCAAGTATCAAAGTGCAATTATTTTATCAGGTGAAATAGGGAAATGCTAATACAGAGAAATAAAGGGACAGGTTAACCACCTCCCATGGTTTCTACAAAAAAGATACAAACCTTGTGAGTTATGTAACAAAGTACAATTCTAATCTCGGGTGAAATAGGGGAAATACTAATTCAGAAAAAAAAGAAGATTCTACCAACTTCCCATGGTTTGTAGAAAAAATATACAAACCTTGTGAGCCAAGTATCAAAATATAATTGTATTATCAGGTAAATTAGGTGAAATACTAATACAGAAATCTAAGGGAAGACTGTACCTGCTTCCCATGTTTTTGCATGATTGTACTAAAAAAAAAAAAAAAATACAAACCTTGTGAGTCAGGCGTCAAAGCACAATTGTGTTCTGAGGTGAAGTAGATGAAATGCTTTTACAGAATCATAAAAAGAGATTCAACCTGCTTCCCATGGTTTGTAGATAAAAAGATACAAACCCCCTAAGTCAGGTATCAAAGCACAATTGCATTCTCATGTGAAATTGGGGAAATACTAGTACAGAAACATAAGGGAAGAGTCTACCTGTTTCCCATGGTTTGTAGAAAAAGATAAAAACCTTGTGAATCAGGTAACATGTAATCTCAGGTGAAATAGGTGAAATGCTAATACAGAAACATAAGGGAAGATTCTACCCGCTTCTCATGGTTTGTAGAAAAAAGATACAAACCTTGTCCAGTCAGGTATTAAAGTGCCCTTGTATTAAAGATATATAAGAGAAGATTACACCTAATTCCCATGGTTTGCAGAAAAGAGATGCAAACATTTTGAGTCAGGCATCAAAGTGCAATTGCATTCTCAGGTAAAATAGATAAGAAAGACAAAGTACTAATTATAGATTATGGAAGGGATGTCTACCAGCTTTCCATGATTTCTCGGCAAAATGACACAAACCTTGTCAGCAGGTATGAAACTGCCCCTGTATCAGCAGGTAACATAGATGAAGTACTAGTTTCAGAAATGTAATGGAAGACTTTACCTGTTGCTCATGGTTTGTAAATAAAAAAAAAAGGATACAAAACTTGTGAGCCAGGTATCAGAGTAAAATTGTATTGTGAGATGAAAATGCCAATAGTACAAATATAAGAGATGTCTACCTGCTTCCGTGGTTTGTAGAAAAAAGATAGAAACGTTGTTAGTCAGATATCCAAGTGCAATAGGCAAGGGCAAGAACAGAAGTTTCAAGAAGGGCACTGCAGTCAGGGGAGAGCTAGGGTTGTATATTCCCATTACTTTACATTGTTACTTGCAACTTAATAACTTGAAAACTACTGCACATAAAAACACCAAATTTCAGACAGTAAATCTAGATGCATAACCAAATACCTCACAAAAATCATATAGCCACAGCTACATAACTGACTAGTTTATTAAAGGATGCTTTAAAATACAAAGTACTGGGAGTGCACAGCTCTACCCGTCCAAAAGTTTGTGTAATTAGTTGTGTATTGAGGCGAATACACACCTTAGAGCTAATTTTGACCTTTCCTATTGTATTCTCAGGTGAAATACTAATCACACACACTCACACACACATATGTACATACATGTATATGACATAAGAGTATCAATCTGCTTGGCATGGTTTGTAGATAAATCATGCAAACTTTGTGAACCAGGCATCAAAATGCAATTGTATTCTCAGGGGAAAAAGGTGAAATACTCAGTATACATAAGTAAGAGAAGAGTCAGCCTGATTTGTAGTAAAAAGATACAAACACTATCAGTCAAGTATCGAAGTGCAATTGTATTCTCAGGTAAAATAGGTAAAATATTAAGTGTGCGAGTCAGGTATGAAAGTTCTACTATATTTTGAGGTCAAATACCAATGCATGGCGGGGGGGGGGGGGGGGGGTGATATAAGAGTCTATTTGATAGTTGTAATTTTTAAGCATCAACATCATCATTCAAATGACCACATATTGGGAATTACAATACATATACAGTACAATACTTTTATTTAATTTAGTTTTCGCTTCAAAAACGCTAGCCACATGGTAATATCAGTGATTGAAATACAAATGGCGTATGTGGTGACAATTAGTGACTTGGCAGGATAAAAACACAGAGACTTAACATATGAAGTGTAAAATGAAAAATGTTATACCCAAGCACAATAAAATAATAGAAATAACAGAAACATTCGTCCGTGTTGATAATTTGTACACTAAAAATGTTAAAGCTGGAACAGTTCGTGCAAAGGTATGGAAAGGCAAGTACTGATTGTTATTGCCCAAAGCACAACTGCTGTTTCTATTGGCTTATAAGGCTTCTACTTAAAACTGCTTAAGGACTCACAATACATTTGGCCCTCTTTTTGTTTGTGGTTTTATTGATTGATTTTATTTTTTCCTTATGCCCTTAGTATAAAACAAAGACAAATCATATGAAAGTATGTCACACAGAGTTATGTCAACTCAATATCACATTAAAATAATATTTTAGCACACATGTAGTATACCATAGAAAACAAAACAAAACAAAAACAAACAAAAAACAAACAAACAAAAAACAAAACAAGCAAAAAAACTCTAAGACATCACGATACTGTAAATCATAAAAATTGCACGACCCAAGTACTTAACTTTGCATTTCATGGGCCTCTGCTGTTTTACAGTTAAACTTCTGTCCACTCACCCACCAATCCCCAACAAAGTGTTCCAAATTTTAGCACCATAGTCCATAAATTGTGCAGACCATATTGCTTAGTCCTGCAGTGTTTAACTGTTTGGTACACAGTTGGTGCTCATTTGTTAAATTCTAATATTTTGCCTTTTTGATGTTAAAAAGGTTCCACATAGAAGCCACATAAACGGTTGCCTGAGGAACAGATTTAGTGGGCACTGCTGTTCTTGATGGCAATAATCTCAATACTGGCAATAGATCTTTCGCAATTACAAAATTTTAATAGAGAGGTGACACAATTTTTCAGTTCAGCAGGGCCAACGTGCGACTATTGTTTACATGGTTATTTTTAAACTTTCCCGCAAAATCTGTCTTGACGCATGCGTATTAGGGGGCTTTCCCCTGATACCAGTCGTCCTAAAAATAAACCTGCTAGTGGAGGTTTGTATCAAGTCTCTTCCCACAGAGAGAAGGCCAAACACAATTTCAGACTCGCTGTGGTCATAATAGGCGACATCGTCAGGTTGGAAAGGACAAAATGGATCCAAAAGAAAGTGCTGCTGTCTGGTAAAGCTACTCTTCATCTCCCCTGAAAGCATTTAAATCGGAAGAATGAGGAATGTTTGAAAACCCTCAAAATGTTAAAAAGATTGAAGTTCCCACTTTAAATCACTGAAGGAAACCACTTCACATTGACATTTAGCCCCATTTCTGAGGCATCGACGGTGTTGTTTTAATATGGGCACCATCTCCGCCTCATAACAGGTAATGCATTTCACGCAGACCTCTCAATAAATACCTCAATTGCACGATATACATAAATGTTCCTGTCCAATGTCTTATATGTATGTGTTCCTTGAAGGTCTGTCTCATTCATGTTACATTTTGGTAAAGTTTCATGCCATGGGAAACAAGATATTGACTTCGTTTTCTGCGACGCTAATGGAATTCCGCCTCCAAATCGTGACCGCTGCCATAGCCGGGCGATAATTGCGTTTGCGCACGCGTGACCGGAAGTATACATTTACACGTGCGTGTTCTCGATTCACATGACTTCGTTTTCTTGTGGGTAAGTACATGCATTTGTCTCAAGTAAAGGGTAAGTTTATAGATAGGTCAACGAGTTTCACATATATATAACAGTATCAGTCAGGATAATCTCTTTCCAAAGGTTTAAGACTGGTAAATCCCTGCATAATTATATGGTCCATGTGCTCACGGACATGGAATAATGCACGTGTTTGTATACATCCGGTCACGCATGCGCAAAAACCGTTCAATATCGCAAGTTCGCGCGAGAAGAAAACATGCATGCGAATCGCCTATGGAAGCAGGCAAGTTACGAGTGGAAAAATGTGGATAAATACCATATCATGGAACAGTGGCTCGCGAAGATACATGAGACATAAACATTATAACAAAGAGAAACACTATACCATAAAAAAGTTGTCAAATAACCCATGATTATTTTATAATGAAGCACTCAATTGTGACATTCCACTGAGAACCATTACCCTTTCTGAGGCTGAGAAGCCGTCCATCCCAACATAGCGGCTCGATGCCTCATACTGGGGCTAATTGACATTCAAACATGGGAAAAGTCATTTATTCAGAAAGCAAACTAACTTGAATATATACTTTTTGTTTATTTCATGCATGACATTACAAATTTAAATAAATTGAAGGATTATATTACTTTAAAACCAAGACACATTTCCAGGATGGACCTATTACATTATAAATCTATTTTTATTTTGGTACCATGATCATTTATAATTCATTCTATATCCATATTCATGAGAAATAAAGAAACAATACAAAACATAAAAAAAAAACAAACAAAAAAAACTCTATTTCTGGCCAAGCAGGAAGTTTTGACACAACTCAACTAAAGGGAGAACAAAAATAAACATAAGAGAAGGAGAAGAACAAAACTATTGAAAAGTCAACACAAACCTGCCTAGGAAACACAAAGTAAATAAGCTAAATAATGTAAAAAACTGGGTGGGTGGGTGGGTTGGGAAATACAAAACGTCAGTCCAAGTGGAGAAATCAGAGACACTGAAATGTTACCGGCAAAAATACAAAGGAAGAACCAAAATTTTGCAGCAAAAGGATCACATGATCCTTAGAGCCAATAAAGATTCCACTCAAGTCACTATGTTGTTATGCAAATCAAATACATTCTAGTGGTAATTAGACCACCAAGATGTCAGTAATTAATATTCATTAAGTAACAACCAGTGAACACACGAAACAGACTTCCCATGTGAAAATCTAATAGTCTGACATAACCACCAATGAATCTCATGTAAATTCCTATAAGACTGAATTAGCTATTTTAATTCGGATCAAAAGAAACAATTCATTCTATATCCATATTCATGAGAAATAAAGAAACTACACAAAACATAAAAAAAAAAAAATTAACTTTATTTTTGGCTAAGCAGGAAGTGTTGACAAAACTCAACTATAGGGAGAACAAAAATAAACATAACAGAAGAACAACAAAACTATTGAAAAGTCAACACAAACCCGCCAAAAAACAAATGGCCAAAAATAAACAAAAAACAAAATTAACCAAAATTAATAAATTATTTTAAATTAATTACACATGAAATATACACTCAACTTAAAAAAACAATCTTCTCTATTTAAAAGAAAAAAAAATGTGCGGAAGTCTCATCACAATTATCAAACATATTACAAGTCCACAATACAAAATATGAGCACACTAAATAAATAAACTGGGAACATTATACCATATAGAGCCTGCTGAAATAACCACACTGCTAGACCAAGCCAGATGTAAACAAAGTATAGTAGACCACTTACATAAATACTGACAATTAAACGCTGAATACAAAAGGTATCACCAAATCAGCCAAGTCAAATATCCACTAAGAATATTTTACAATACCACTTACATGTAGAAATTGTAAATGACCTAGTGCAGTATCAATTGAGTGACAAGACTTTAAGATACAACAGCATCACGTCTCAAAAATACTGAATGTTCAAAATGAAAGTCAAGTAGGACCTTCATGTTATAAATCCTAACAATATTAAACGACTAAATATTAATTGTCACACTCTATCCTAGTAAGTACTCCATAAATCATCACAATCTGTATCATAACAAATCACATGATCAAACCTTATAAACAGACAGGAAAGTAATAAGAACAATCTATCCAAAAATTATTTGACAAGTAAGTTCTTACTTTCACAAAAAGACTAGCCTTAAGTCAAAATGTATGTAACTGAAGAATTAAATCCCTCATTTTGGAACACATAGCCCATCTTGAGTCTAGAGAAAAATCCAGGTAACTCAAGTATGCACTTGAGGCCCAATCTCCATGAAGCTTGATCAACTCCCCAGGAACCCCGCCTTAAAGGCAAAGGAAGCCCCACTTGTCCTGAAAGAATGACCCGTGAACGACATGGCATTAAAACCAGCCAAAATTAGAAAATGCCTCAAAACTTTAACAAATTTATACTTCATCAAAATCAAAAGTTTCGGCTTGACTGCATAAGCAAAGGCTGGTAAATTGGGACTCCCAGGAACTTTAGAAACTAGGCGTTCAAAAGCACTAGTAGGACACAAAGGCGAATTTGGAATTCTGGGTAAAGGAACTTGCAAAACCCGAGAACCGAATTGATTGATCTTTGAGTCTGACCAAAACAGCAACACTAGTAAACCAGATTCAGAAATAATAATGTTACCTCTCGTTAAGTGCTTGAGAGAACTAAACTTAGACAAACTAGGTGGAACAACATTCGATTTTCTGGCCATCAGATAAAAGGCAATCAAAAAGGCTGCTCAGGCATCCATAAACAAAGGATCGTGAAGATCCATGACATCATGTAATTTTAGCAGAATGATTCTAGTCATAGCAGCAGCTCTACGCCTTCTGTGTGGTTTTAATCTGGCAAAACCCTTCAATAATGACTTAAATTCAAAAACTTGCATCCACGGAAATTCACAACCCACATAAAAATGTAAAATTTTAACCCCATGAATGTAGTTTCTGACTGAATCAACACATCTGAAATAATTATGTAAATACCGCGCATACAAACAAACTGTCTTTAGAGATGCTGGTACATACCTTAAACCAAAAAATAAACAAAAAAACAAAAAGAACCTCCATTGGCATTATAAATTCTTAAAAGTACCAGGAGCAAAAGCTGCTTGTTTAGATACCTGTAAATCCCTTATCAAAGTCTGTAATTCTTGATCTGTAAGATAAAATGTATGACAGAATCACCATGATGCAGTAAAATCAAACAAACCTGGCGTTACTTTCACATCATGACACTCGACATCAAATTCCTGCAATAAAAGTCTTACATTATCCTTATGCACATGAGCCCTAGACAATAAATCTGATAGTCTGTTGTCCCTGGTTGGTATAAAAATCGGCTCAATTTCCATCTGATAAATTGCACACAGATAAGCCACTTCTCGCAGACATGCACTCAGCATATCATTACATGTACATCCAGACCATAACACGCAAACTGATACTTGATTATCAGCAAAGAGTCTCACTCTGAGACCTTTAAATTTACTACCCCATAGCTTCAATGCTATCATGATTGTAAGTAGATCTAATACATTGATATCATAGTTTTTATCCAGTATGTGCTGCGGAAATTCAGGATGAAAAAATTCACCTAAAGTTCTAGAATGTCCGCAACATCCAGAAAGGCATGCATCTGAGGCCATGACCTCATCAGGCTCTGACCAAAACTGACTAGGTATCATAGAAACACCATTGTAACCTTGAATGAATGTATCCCACCACCAAACATCTTTCATTAAATCATGGGGAATGATCAGCTGCTTATGCTTAGGTTGACCATGAATATCTATTAAACGTGACAACATTCTTGAGATAAAAACTCGGCCTGGCCTGACACACTTGGCAGCAAATTGCAGTAACCCTATCAGAGACCGAATCTCATGCTTAGAAGCAGTAACTTTGTTTTGCCACTCAGCCAGAATAAGTTTGATTTCATTCAATTTCTCAGAGGGCACTGACATAGTCATATGGGCTGTATTGAAAAGAATTCCTAAGAATAGAAGTTCTGTGACAGGAGGAACCACTTTCTCATTTGCTTCTTGAATTCCTAAGAGAACAAATAATTTTCTCAAATAGGAAAAGGCCAAATTGGCCCTTTCAGGTGTGTCCACACCCCCCAAATCATCCAAATAATTCAAAACATTGAAACCTTTATACTTGAAGAAATATGCAACTGCATTAATAAATCGCTGGCAGATGTACTCCGCCGATCTTAACCCAAATGGGGTACTCTATCAAAGAAAAAATATCCCCTCCAGGAGTACCCAAAAAAAACGATAATCCCCTGGACAAATAGGAATCTGCCTGTAGGCCTTGGATAAGTCTGTTTTAAACAAAAGACAACCGGGACCAAAAGTAACAATGAGTGCAGAATAATCATCCACAAAATACAAAACGTCCATCGAAGTGGAGAAATCAGAGACACTGAAATGTTACCGGCAAAAATACAAAGGAAGAACCAAAATTTTGCGGCAAAAGGATCACATGATCCTTAGAACCAATAAAAATTCCACTCAAGTCACTCTGTTGTTATGCAAATCAAATACATTCTAGTGGTAATGAGACCACCAAGACGTCAGTAATTAATATTCATTAAGTAACAACCAGTGAACACATAAAACAGACTTCCCATGTGAAAATCTAATAGTCTGACATAACCACCAATGAATCTCATGTAAATTCCTATAAGACTGAATTAGATATTTTAATTAGGATCAAAATAAACAATTGAACGTAACCCAGAATATCCATTCAACTGTTTGTACATGTATGTAACCCATCCTATTTTACATTAATAGGTTGAGGGAACATGTTGTTCTGGAAGAAGATGGCATATGTACCTCTGATTGTTTGTGGAGCAGTTATGCAGAGTTTTGTCATGCAAGTGGCACCCAGTCTATCTCCAGATCTGCTTTCCAGCTCCTTGTACCCAGTGTTTTTCCTGGTAAGATTAAAAATTACACATTGTAAATAAGTATACATTCAGTGTAAAGAGTGCATCATTCGTAGATATATATCTGAGAGGTACGTGAACTGCAACTCCTCATTCATGGAAAATAATGACGACCTTGAATAACACAGTCACATCTCCAATGGAATGAAATTTTGAATAAAATGGTTTATCTTGTTAAACAGTATGTATTTTTTTTTCACATTTGTATGCTCTATTTGCATGCTTATTAGAATTCAACAATGTGAAAGATGGTCAAAACCTAAAGTGATAAAATGATATAGTAGCTAGCATACATTCTGTATGTATATGTGTATATATGTACATATAAAAGGCAAGAACCCAGGATTTGCTCTTCAGCTTCCTCAAATGAATAGTCCGGCCATGAACAGTCTGTATTATTTAAAAATGTATAAAAAATTACAAGAAAAATATTTTTGGATATCAGAAACCTTCAAAAGAGCACCTTCGAGAGCTTGAATGACGGGCCAGGATAATAATAAATGCTGCAACATGTACATGTATGCATAAATATAGCAAATTATGGGAGCTTTAAAGAACATACAAGTAAGACAAAATACAAGAAAGTAGGACAGATTGCGATGGATATGGTTGATTGGACATGAATCATCAAAGGACTTAAAATAGGAACACATAAAGACCGCCACCCCCTTAATACATAATGAACTGTTTGCTTCAGACAAGTGTGAAAATAAATAGAATAAGAAGAATAATATTTAATGTAGGAAAAGTTGTGCATGTTTATAAAGATTTATGAGAGCATGTTACATCGTCTTCCATTCTTGTAAAACACTTGCCACTCTTTAGCCCACCCCGGCGCTTTTTATGCTACACCTGGCATATAACAATGGCATTTAAGGTGGCCGTTACACCTTGTATGTTTTCATTAAGTGTTCTTTCTATTGGTTAAATGTATGGGGGCAGACAAGTTTTGTCTTAATTAATCAACTTGTCAGATAGCAACCTAAAATTTAAGAAATATGCTGGGTGTAATTTAAATTAGCTTAGAATGAGGCTCCATTGATGCTACCTTGTTTGCCAAAAAAAAACATGTTTTTAGGACCAATTTTAAATAAGGCAAGGAAATGAAAGCTTCAAATTGAATATATATTACGCAGTAAAGCGACTTATACAAACATTGAAAAATCGATGGCGCTCTTTGCCAGCCTGTCGCGCTTTTCATTGCGCTGTCCTACATTCTCTCTGTCTCTAGCACACACACACACATATATATACACTATTGCCTTTTTGAAAGTAACATTTTCCATTCTTACATTGTACTTTTAGGTCATCAGACAAGGCCCGCTTATATACAAGGTAAACGGGTGTTTGTATATGAAGGCATCACATACAAAAGCGAAACCATTGATAGGCTTACACAACAAGCAGACCTTCATCAAATCATAAATGATGCTAATAATGGCTGGGATGTTGTGAAGAAGAACAATTGTTATACATTGCAATACAATACTGGCACCGTTGTCAATGGCTTCCCCATTGTAAAAATGTTGTCCATTTCGAAAACGGGAGATATGACATTGGTTGTAGGCTCCATTGAAGTGCCACTCCATTATCTGGCCATCCCTGTAAATATATGGCAAACTACAATGACACTCAAAGCAATACTAACCGTGATAGAAAACTCGAAAGTTTGTGAAGGAAGGGCCACTACAAAAACCAAACCAGGGTATGAAAGATGGATTAATGGAAATGCCGAGGAATCACTACGCCAGCGATCATTAAAATGTTGTATACTATTACCAATGCATACCAAAATGAGTATGTGTAGATTCTGTCACAAGATCAATGTGCAACCTACGTCACACAAAGACCATGATGACATATCCCATTTGAGCAATGAAACAAGTCAACAGGATTCAGATGACCAGGATTGTGACTTACCTTGTGATGATACAATGTTTCAACACTTATTTCCCAATGCCAGTGAAGAACTCATGAATATTTTGCGGAGCCAATCAAAATGCTGCAGAAGTGATGTGGCGGGGACAGACACTCGAGGAAGGCAATGGCACAATTCAGTACTGTCGTTTGCCCTCAGTGTGTGGAGTGCTAGTCCTGCCGCATTTCGAATTATGAAGTCAAGGATGCATTTTCCATCTGAAAGTCTCCTGCAGAAATACAAAAATGGATTAGATAAGGAACCAGAAAATAATCACGATATGTTGTCATAGATGCTTGAAGACAGCAAAAAACATTAAGAACACGAAGAAGGCGGTCTAGTTTTTGATGAAATGAATATTCAATCAGGCCTACAATTACAAGCAAGCAAGGATGGTGGTCTCGAGTTATTTTGTTTTGTTGATGAGGATGCTTCCTCATATCATAAACTTTTAAAGCCAAAAAAACGAAATAAAGCTTGCAACAAGTATTTTACAATTCATGTATGTCGGCCTAGATGGGTTTAGATTTCCGTTCTGCTATTTTTTAAGCAATGGATTTATTGCAACCAAACTTGTTACTTAAGTTTGGGATATCATAAATACCCTCAGCACATACGGATTTAGCATCACATTCATCAGTGTTGATGGAGCCAGCACAAATAGATCATTTTATGATAGTCTATGTACTGACATACCCAGGGCAAAAGCTAGGAATATATTCGCATTAGAAGAGCAATAGATGTATATCTGTTTAATAATGGATTTTTCACATGTGCTTAAACATGTGAGAAATTGTATTTATGCTTCAGGTATAGACGATGAGTCGTCATTGTCTCCAATCTGCCTCTGGCAATATAGTTTGGAAAATATTGTATGATGCATACATTTGGGATAAAACCCACAACCCATTGCGAATACATAGATGTCTCACAGATGAACACTTCAACGTGGACCCTGCTTTAAAAATGCAAAATCATCAAAAATGTCCTAAATACAGAAATGCTTAATTTGCTGCGTTGCTATTAGTCATCCCTTCACAACCCAGATGCCCTCAATGTGGTGATAGAATTGCTACAGACTACATCTACAATAATTTCTATCTTTAGAAGTACAATCCCCATTAAAGACACTTCTGATGACAGAATAGGGAAGCTCAAAACAGCTTAGGAGCACTTTGTTCAGTGGAAAACATACATCAATTTTAATAATTTGAATCTCAACAAATGTTTTTTTACCAAGGAGACCATGGCAGATATAGCATATCTGATCCATGGATTTATTTCCTTGTGTGAAATACACTGCAGGAAAATAGATATAGTTCCTGGCAGAATAAATTCAGATGCTGTGGAGAACCACTTCAGCCAAGAGAGAACACTATTTCATGGGGCTAACGTGAACCCAAATGCTTGGCAATACAGGTAACTGTGTGGATCATATAATGATGCTTGTGTTAGTCTAAAAATATAATACGTAGTAATGTGAATTATTTCTGACATTTTCATATACATTTTTAAAAAATGCTTACATTATGCAGAACCAAACCTAAATTGTACCATTTCTACGGCATGGGTAAGTAGCAAAGTTATGTAACCACTTTTCAGGTAATTATCAATTTTGCATGCTTTTTAGGGGGGGGGGGGGGTCAGCTGTACAGCTAGCAGTCATCATATCACTTGCACATTTGTGATAAAATGTTATGATATACATATCCAGCAGTGATATGTTTTTTATTATTTTTTCTTCTCACGACACGAATCTACCATAGTTGAAAAGTTTGAGAAACATGTTGTACTTGTACAATTTTAAAGTGCTAAAGTTTTATTATAACTTTCATTCTGCCTAGTGGAATATAATATGTTATGTGTCATTAACTTACTTAATATATTCGTGGAAACAACTTAACTTAAAACAGTAGGTCACTTCTCTTGTTTTCATCTGAGGAAAGGTGGCTATGAACAATGGTGGGTGCCGCTGATATTTTAGTTTTATTCTTTTCGTCACATATTTTGATCAGAATGCGGTGTGCTGTTCTCTGCTCTGTTCCTAAGGTAATGGTAAATTTCTTGCGTAGTTCATGGAGTGATACTCGTATATACTTATTCATGATCATTTTCATAGCCTCTGGTGGGATGTCTCTTGGAATGAAAGACTGCAGGTTTGCATCTTCAAGGGCCCTCTGTGCATTGTGTGTGAACAGTTTATTTCGGTATCTGTTTAGGGAGGAGAAATTCAAATATGGGAACATTAATTTATCCAGTTCCAGAAAATATACATATAGGTCATCGGTGATGCTGGTAAGGCGTCCATATATGGTTTCTCTGTTCATAATTTAGGCCATACTGTCTGGGTAATTGGTTTCTGTAACAGCCATCAGTGTTGAGTTGTACACATGCTGTTTCAGATTGGTGACTATAGATTTCAGTTTCTTTGTTTCTTCTGTTTCATCTTTGTGTAGCTGATTGCAAATTAGTTTTGTTGTAGTGTTCATGACCTTGCCCACACACATCCCCCAACGTATTGGGATAAGGTGTATCATTGTCTTTTGACGAGCTGCATGAGGCCTCTGCTACGTTGCCTATGAAACAAAGACCTGTAAAAGAAACTTAATGGGGATGGACAAGGCTGGGTGTGTCAATGCATTCAACTGGAATAGTTGTGCGGCTGATGTCCTAAATTCGACACTCTCACCATACTCTGTGATAAAAAGTTGTGACTCTGTTCACATCCTGTGACCTTGTCAAATTTTTCCCTTTTGCTATTTCTTCAATAGTGCACTTGGGCATGTATCCACATTTCCAGCGTTGTCACGTTTAAAGTCTCCAACAGTTGGCCCATTTCTGTGTGGATGGCAGTACGTGGAGCAGAAATTCTGGCTGCATTTATTGATTCATCAGCAGTTATCAGATGTGGGGAATGTGGACTACCATTATCCTCTTTGGGGTCCTCACCAATATGTGTTGTCTCCTTGTCGTCGTCGTCGGCGGCGGCGGCGTCAACGTCGTTATCGTCGTCGTCGTCGTCGTCATCGTCATCATCATCATCATCATCATTGTCATCATTATGCACACATTCAACAATATTTTCTTTTTTGCAACATAAAAGAATATTTGACATTGAAGTATGCTCCATTTCCTGGTTGGCGTAATATTGTGTGACAACGTGTGCATGGGGAACACAGAGTGACAAGTGGAAATGTTTGACTATAATGTCATTCTGACTTTTAACTGTCCCTAGGGCAACAGAGAGCTGACCAGCTTCAAATATGTTCGGACAGTCCAGGACTACAGAAGACAATGTCATGCCTTGGCATTTATGAATCGTCATTGCATACTTTAACATGACAGGTATTTGTTTCCGCACCATGACGTCGTGTTTCAAGGCTTTGTCATAACGGAAAAATGTGTGGTTTATGACATGTAATTCTTGTATGTATGGAAAATGGACTTCTATGCTGTTGTCCAGCAACTTGGTGACTGTGCCTTCAAGCCCATTTACTAGCTTATCACTGATGTTGGCAAGTAACATGACAGGTGCATTAACTTTCAATTTTAGATGCTGTGGAACTTTTCACAATTGGTCAATTTTTGGTGCACATTTTGCCCTTCTTCACTTGCATAGACTTTGCATACCCTGGGTTCTATGGCTGGTCTCTCAGCATTGTAGACATTCACATCATAGCTCAATGGAAAAAGGCGAACTGCTTCCTTATATTGTTGAGGTGTGAAATGGTTGTCAGATAGTCTGCAAATTAAATTGTCAGTTTCTGTAGAAACAGCATCTATGGCGGTTTCGTTGACTGCACGCACATATGCTGGCGATAAACCTCTTCAAGAACTACCCTATGTTTGAATCTTGTCTCCCATATTGGTGCTTGAAAAGCATAGGAACCGTTATCCCCATTCCACTTAACTTTTAACTGGTGTCAGTTGTAGGAAATCCCCAACTCTGATTGTCTGAATTCCTCCCATGGGTAAGTCACTTTTTGGGACCAATTGACACACAAAGTTCACCTAAAAGATAAGAAATGTGCGTATTCCCAACTGTTTAAATAATATAATATATATTATGAGGTAAAAATGACTGAGTTTGCGATTTTTTATTATATGTTGTAAACATATGAACATGCCAAGTATAAAGATTGTAAATGCTCTAGTTCCCCTAAAGTGACCAAACAAAATATAGCTGAAAGTAAGGAATGGGACGCAAATAACTTATCAATACACAGTTTATACACAAACAGAATGTGTGTACCAACATGCACATAATTTGCATATCCCATGGGTGTTGTTTTTTGGTCAGTGCCTAGGTTCCACGGGGGTAATTATGTCTGTGCTGAGGTAACATGATTGGAGAGTCCCAATAATATATGAGGCCTAGGGATGCAAGGGGCCATATATTAAATTTTTTTTGCTACCAGAAAGGCAGATTTTGGCTTGATAGTGGAAAACAATGTATACTTTGAGCTGACATGAATATTATGAAGGTATGTACACTGGCACCAGTACACACAGTGATTCAGCTGGAGTCATCACTGTGTGCGCGCAATGATATTGCAGGTAGTACTACGCAGAGCTGGTTGCCATGGCAATTTGCTGAAAAATTCGCCATTCATGCCCATGTTTTCTGGTGTTTATTTGATGTAAAAATTCTTACGAACATTTTGGTGTATAAAACATATGTTTGTAATCCATTGAGTGAACTAGAAGGTGGTAGCTCTGTGTGTCTGTGTTTCCACAGGTTGAATTACTGGCGTGAAACCTCTATTGCCAATGTCATTTCATGCACATAAGCAAATGGGCACCAAACATTAAATTGAAATGCAAAGTACTATGTACGTTCTCCTCATGAAAACTTCAATGTTTTCACTCTTCCATGGTGACAATGTTAACTGCAAATAGAATGACTTTCACTTGTGGCATCAATTTATCCCAAGAGCTATTGGAAAATATACTTTATTGATGTTTAAATGGCACCACATATTGTTCATTTGAAAGGCTCGCAAATCAAGAACTACACACAAAAGAAACTGTCCACATTCTGTTTGCATTAATGTTTGCATTAATCTCATCATTAAGATCTACTCGACAAATTCCTGCGAGATTGATGAAAAAAGTATTTCATGACTTTGTCCTAACTTGAGGCATACTACAAAGAAGCTCTGTTGGCCTCTGACAGGATACAATTGTTGCCAAGAGTTTGAAATCTTGCATAAAATTTTAGGGATTTCTTTAATTTATGTAACACGAGTGGGTAAGTGCCCAGCTCACCTCTAACTGCCAAATTAATTGATGTCTTATTCACTTCTTAAATGAATTTACAAAAACTATGGAACAATTTCTCAGCAGGAAACCCGTTTTCAGTATCCTTAAACATTTTGTCAAGAGAGATGATATCTATAGAAAATGAAGTCCATAATTCAGAAGCATATGAACATATGGGAGTCACAAGTGTGTGAAAAAGGAAAAGTGCATCTTAATGAATGATTTAAGTGACCGAAGCCATGGTGTGATAAGAAAGTTAGGTACACAAGAATACTTTTAAGCATGTCGTATCTTTGGTGGGCAGGCTTAGACAGAAAAGATATTTTCAATGTGAAATAAATAAATAAATAAATATATATATATATATTTCTGTCCGCTTTGTGAAGACTGCTGGGCTTATCGTAACTGACGAACGGAGAAATGTGATAAAATTAATAGACGTGTGCAAAAATAGGTCTATAGGGACCTACAGTCTGATAGTTTTGCCTAGAATGAAAGCTTATAAACTGGTGGTCACAGGAAATATTAACCCCCCCCAAAAAAAACCAAAAAAACCAAGTACTATGCATGATATTGTTTTCGAGTCTCTTCACTTAATGGAGACAGATTTCGTACAGTTAAAAACTTTCCGAAGCATACCATAAGGCATAACTTTAAAACTGAAATGCGGTCAAGTGGTACCTGGTCAAAGCGTACCCCGCTCAAACTTAAGCGTACCCCCAGGCAAACCGTAGGCCTATATACCCCCCCTTCGCTGCCAGATGCCATGCATGGACCTGGTCCACCAACAAGTATTCACCACATTAAAACTGAAACTTATAAGTAAAGCATTTGATAATCTGTGGCATGCAGGTTTGTTGAACGAGAATGCCATTTCAGGTAACTTATTGTAGTGGTTTTGAGACTATATTCTTTTAATCGATAACAACGTGTTGTTCTTCAAGGACAGTCTTCCAACTGGGGCACAGTTGGTGCAGGTATAACAACCTGTTGTTCTTCAAGGACAATCTTCCAACTGGGGCACAGTCGGTGCAGGTGTACCCCGAGGCTTGGTGCTTGGCACTCTTATGTTTGTAATATATATTAATGATATTGTCGATCTTGTGCGTTCAAATAGGCCTCTCAAAATGTTTGCTGATGATATATACTTGTAACTGGAAATTGATAATGCTGACGAGGCGGCTACAATTATGAATTCTGATCTTTCTAAAGTTAACCAATGGGCCCATGACTGCCTCGTTACTTTGATGACATTGCTTGTGTAAATGTACAAAATTTCAGTGAAATAGACCAGTTCATAGGACTCAGGTTTATTTGGTTCACTTTGGGAAGCGCATCCTGCTTTGTTTACATTTTGTGCTCGCCACGCTGGCCAGATTGCACTTGGAAGCATAAGAAAGTAAAACACCGGATGTGCACACCAGTGCGCCTCGCCCGATGCCAGCTTCAATTACCCGCATCATTATGCCATAACACACACAAAAGCGACCCTCATTGCTTATATCTACATATCCCTCTTAATTTTTCTGCTCAATTGCACGGAATTTAGACATTTAATACATAGAATTAAGAGAAACGACCAGAAAATGATTTGCCCAGCATGTTCAAATGTTAAGTTCCGAGGACGTAGGTGGGCGTGGCTTATTGGAATGTGGGTGGGACACATGTGTTATGGTCCCATAACACACAAGGCTCATGTGTTATGGTCTCATAACACCATGCTCTCTCCTATACTTGCAGTCTTACAAGGTAGATTGAATGTAAATATAAACATATGATGGCATGGGCACGACTCGGCTACTTGCTGATTGGACAATTGGGCCAACAATGGAATGCATAATTAATTACGGTCCGGAAAAGTGCGGTACAACTCGGTATGAACAGGTCTATTGCTAAAGAAATATACCCAAAAGATATCCCTTTGAAAGGTTACCATTTGGATGGTTTCAAAGATGTGGATTTGGATAATTCGGGTCACTAATGACAGGTTTTGCATTAAAGCTTATCACAAAATAGATGAGTTTAACTTTGAAGTAGTTAACTATCCTTTCCCGAAAAGCTATTGGATATAATACATTTTTGTCAATCCTTTTGAGATTTGGTTGTGTTTTTGTTCTAAATTTCAGGACTTTACATCAAGAACCAAATTTATTGGCAGTAGACCAGAGTCAAAAGGATTTTTTTTCTCAACAAAATTTTATTTTCCATTTCTGCCTTCCATTTTTATCAAGTTGTTGACAGTCCAACATGATATTTACAAATGATAAACAAATTTTCATATTTTCAAATTAAACTCTTTGCACAATGATTCCATTATTTGGGCTCTATAGTTAATTTCATTTTTAAACAACAAATAAATGTGTACCCTCTTTTCTGTGGCCATACAATAGCTTTTGAAAATAATGAAATAACATAATGACAGTATGCTATTTACCCAATAATAGCCTGTTTGTCTAATTTTATAACCAAAAATCAGATTTTCTAATGATATTTCCATGTTACTTATTCCCAGGCTTAAAAAACTTTTTTTTCCTTAGTCCAAAAGAAAATCAACTGATTACATTCACAGTACATAGGATTGTAATTATCTGATTTATTACAGAACAAAAATTCGCAGTTTCCTTAGTTTTCCATTTGTATGATAATTCTCCACAAGGAAGAATGCAATGTAGAAGTTTGTATTTGAACTATTTTATTTTGTTTTCAATTAGACCTTTATGGACAAATAACCAAACATATTCCCAAATATACTTATTTTTGTTAGTTTGTTACTCCACATGTTTTCAATATATGATTTCTCAGACTTCTTTGCACTAAAATTTCATAAAACAGATTGTTCTAAATATCTTTGATATCTACAGATTTTTGAGGATTTTTTACCATGACTTTGAGTGTTTCTTTTATGTGTACAGAAGTATTTTGACATTCATCCGAATTAAGGACTATCTCCATTTTTTCGGAAGGGCTTGTAACAATATACTAATTTCTGATAACCAATTTGCTTTTTTTGTTAAGTTTTTTATATAGGTCATTTTGATTAAATTTACCTTCTTCATTTAACAAGTCATTCACATATATACCATCTTCTATCCAATGAAGAAAGATGATTGGTTTCTTTTTAAACAACACTAGTCTATTTCCCTAGATAATTTCTTTTCTTATATCAGACATACTTTTAATATCCTTAACTCTTATAATTTTTAACCAAGTATTCACCACCTGTTCATAGAAGGCAGGTAAAAATGTTTTTTATATACTTGACCAATGTTATTTATATTCATTTTGAAAATAAGAAAGTTTTGCCCAAAAGAATGTAACCAAAAAGTAGGCAGTTTTATCCATGTTTGTTTTTCTGGCAATACCAATCTTTGAAGCCATTTTACTGGTAATGATTCAAAGAGACTTTGAACATCTGCCATTCCTATGCCACCTTGTCATAGTCACCAATAAGGGTTTTTCTTTTTATCTTGTCTCTTTTACTGTCCCATAGATACTCATAAATTATTTTGTTAATTTTAGTAATTATATCAGATGGTTTAAGTAGCACATATGCATTAAATATCATTTGGGATAAGGCTAAAACTTTGATTACTAATACTTTTCCAAAAATAGTTAATTTCCTTTTTTTCCAACTTTTAAGAATTTCTGCTAGTTTTTCAAGCTTTTTTTGCCAATTTAAATTCTCACACTGGTTTTTGTCATAACTGAAATAAATACCAAGAGCTTTAATTGGCTTATCAGGCCACAGTATACCACCTATTTTCCCCCTTTTCTGTTTGCCTTTACCAAACCAGAGTCCTTCAGTTTTATTTAAATTCAATTCTAATCCTGCAAAAAAGGCCAAATTTTTTAACTGTATTTAATGATTCAATAAGAGTTTTATCGGACACAAAGAGGGTCATGTCATCTGCATTTTGACCTATCTTGATTTCTCTCTGGCATCTTGGGATTTGTATACCATTTATCTTTTTATTATTACGTATGTACATTGCCAAAAATTCAACAGAAACAATAAATAAAAGAGCAGAAAGGGGACAACCTTGTCTAATTCCCATAGTAAGACTTATGGGTTCTGATATCCACCCATTGTTTACAATATAGCTACTAAGTCCTGAATAAAGGGTTTTAGCCCAATTTTTAAGGATTCCCCCAAAACCAAATTGTTTCAATGCAGAGATCATAAAAGGCCATTCTAGTATATCGAATGCTTTTTTGAAGTCTAAAAAAAAATTGCTGTTAAATCAAAATGTTCCACATGGTCTATTACGTCACTGAACAATCTAATATTGCATCCAATAAATCTCCTTTTTTTTATATAACCAGACTGATTTGGGTTGACAATTTTATGTAGAACTTTTTGAACTCTTTTGACAATATCATATGCTTCAATTTTAAATCTGTGTTAAACATACTTATGGGTCTCCAGTGGTCAAGAGCCTCAGGGTAACCCTTCTTAAATATTAAAGATAATGAAACTTTTCTTCGAGAAACTGATAACAGCTTATTATCATAGTCTTCGTTCAGGCTGTCAACAACGAATTTGCCCAGAGTATCCCAAAAAATCAAATAAAACTAGAACAGGCTGATTTTCCAACAGAAAATCAAATGTCTCCCCGTGCACCCTTACTATCATCACCTTTTTTTTTTTTTATAGGCATACCGATTCTTCTACAGATATGGTGAAGGTAACTCTTAATTGACATTTCAAAACATTGATTTTAGACGAAAAGCGCACATGACCTTGAAAAATAGGTCAAGGTCATACATTTGCGGTTACAAGCAAGGGCTTACAAAAGTCTACATAGAAACATAATCACACAAAATGTCAACCTCTATAAGTCAAATCTTTCTCGAGTGCATCTGCAATGATTTTTAAAAAGTGGCTATGTGACCTTGAAAATAGGTCAAGGTCACCCATCTACAATCCCAACTTAGTTGGTATTATGGTACATAAACATGCAAAATTCCAACCTCCTAAGTCAAATCCTTGCAGAGTTGTTGCATGTGTTTCAATTTTAGATGACATGCCCACGTGACCTTGAAAAATATGTCAAGGTCACCAATCTGCAATCCCAAGCAAGATCATATATATGAACATCTTCACATAAAATTTCAACTTCCCAAGTCAAATCTTCCTTGAGTTATCACATCCACATTGATTTTAGACGAAATGCCCACGTGACCTAGGTCAAGGTCATGCATCTGCAGATACAAGCAAGGTCTTACAAAATTCTTACATAGAGACATAATCACACAAAATGTCAACCTCTTTAAGTCAAATCTTTCTCGAGTGCATCAGCAATGATTTTTAAAAGTGACCTTGAAAATAGGTCAAGGTCATCCATCTACAATCCCAACGTAGTTCATATTATGGTACATAATCATGCAAAATTTCAACCTCTTAAGTCAAATCCTTGTGGGGTTATTGCGTCAGCGTCAATTTTACATGACGTGCCTATGTGACCTTGAAAAATAGGTCAAGGTCACCCATCTGCAATCCCAAGCAAGGTTTTATATAGGAACATCTTCACAAAAAATTTCCACTTCCCAAGTCAAATCTTTCTTGAGTTATCGCATCCGCAATGCAGACAACAATGTGTTGGAGGAGGAGGAGGAGGAGGAGGAGGAGGAGGAGGAGGAGGAGGAGGAGGAGGAGGAGGAGGAGGAGGAGGAGGAGGAGGAGGAGGAGGAGGAGGAGGAGGAGGAGGAGGAGGAGGAGGAGGAGGAGGAGGAGGAGGAGGAGGAGGAGGAGGAGGAGGAGAAGAAGAAGAAGAAGAAGAAGAAGAAGAAGAAGAAGAAGAAGAAGAAGAAGAAGAAGAAGAAGAAGAAGAAGAAGAAACAATATGTTCCCCCGTTGCACGGGGAGACATAATATGGTAGTCAAGCCATCCATTCCAGGGGCTTTATTTTTCTTTTTTGCCATATTGGTTACTGCCAATTTGCATTCATCAATAGTTAATTTACCTTCACACAAGCCTTTATCTGCTTCAGTTAAAGCATTTAATACTGGTAATTTCTTTAAATATTCATTGATTTCATTTTCATTTGGATTTTTACTAGTATATAGATTTTCATAATAATTAACTTGCTCTTTTAAAACATCAGATGGGTTATATACAACTCATTGTTCTGTTTTCAATCCTGCTATATGTTACTTTCTTTGCCTACATTTTTCAAGGGCAAAGAAATATTTACTTGGTTTTCCCCTTTTCAATCCATACTTGAGCGTATGATTGCACCTTGTGCTTTTTCTTCATAATACAGTTCTACTTTTTGCTGTAATATTTCCTTCTCCACTCTCAAATTATCATCTTGGTCACCTTCATCTATACACTTTTGAATTCCTTCAAATTCATTGTCAAAATCACTTATAACCTCTAACTTGATACTACTACGTTTCTTTGCAAACTCAATGCTTGCTTCCTTAATCTTTAGTTTCATTAGGTCCCATTCCTGTCTCCTACTTAAACTTTGTTTTTCTGACACTTCAATAGATATTACCTATTTTATTTTACTCCTGTATTCATCATCTTTCAACAATGAATTATTCATCTTCCAATACCCAGGCCCTTTGTCTCTTTCTGTAAAGTCTCCTTTAATGACACAGCCATATGGTCACTCTTAATAGAGGGCCTTATATCACCAGTAAAAACATCTTTACATAGGGTGGAGTCCATAGACCATAGATCGATACGACTTGCAAGTATTCCGTTTTTTAAAAATCTTCTCCATGTGAACTGTCTTGAATTTTGATTTTGAATTCTCCAAATGTCAATTACTTTCAAAATTTTTGCAGCCTATTAAGTTCTGACTTATTTTCTTTTGCGAGTTGGGTTTTCCTATCATGTTTACAATCCATTACATCATTCATATCACCACCCATAATAAGTATTTCTAAACTTCGTTCTTGAATAATATTTACCACTTTTATAAAAAAAATGCTATTCTTTTGGAGACATCTTTTGGGGCATATACATTTAAAAGGTGGCAGACATCTCTGCCTGTTTTCACATTGAGTAGTACAAGACGTCCATCCAATGTTTTATACTCGCATATTATATCACAGTCCATACTGTCTTTAATAAAGATAGAGATTCCGCAGCTATAGCTGCTACCGTACGAATGGAACAATTTACCTTTCATCTCATAATTTACAATAATCTCATATTCTGCAGTGAAATGAGTTTCTTGTAAAAAAAGGATGTGTGGTTTTTGAGCAGAGCACCACTGAAATACACTGTCTCTCTGCTTTATCACGAAGTCCACGTGAATTAAGAGTAAGTAGACATAGAGTAAGTAAACATAAGTGATGAAATTTTTTTGATTGCATTTTTTTCCTGTTAGGTTTTATGAAATTGTTAAACATATTTAGTTGTAACCACACAGTCAGTTTTTCCTTTACTTTTTTTACTTTTTTTCAGTTTTATTGCATTTATATTTGTCCAGGTTTGGTCTTGGAACATCTGTTCTGGGTTGACCTGGCTTTGACCTCGTGACTCTGTCACTGTTACCCTGCGGTTTCTGAGGGGGGGGGGGGTGCTGAATTGGCTATTATCTTCTCTGTTTTTCCCTTCGGTGTTCTGTCTTGCTTATTGGGAACGGCTGCAGGCTCTTTTCCTGCTGGAGACCTGTCATGTATTGGTGGAGATTTTGAGTCTAGCTTTGACTCTGCTTGGACTGTACTTGAAGAGTCCCTCATACTTTGATATGTCAGCACAATTTTTTGTATCTGAATCTCTCTCTCTCTCTCTCTCTCTCTCTCTCTCTCTCTCTCTCTCTCTCTCTCTCTCTCTCTCTCTCTCTCTCTCTCTCTCTCTCTCTCTCTCTCTCTCTCTCTCTCTCTCTCTCTCTCTCTCTCTCTCTCTCTCTCTCTCTCTCTCTCTCTCTCTCAGTATGCATGTCTGTGGCACTCTCTCTCAGTATGCATGTCTGTGGCACTCTCTTCAGGTTTCTTAACCTCATTTGTAATACAGGAGTGTCTTTTGTGACCACTTTGTTTACAGTTATTAAAAACCCAATCATTAGGGCAGCTCAGTTTTGTATGACCTTCCTCCAAACACTTCACACAGGTCGTGGTTTCAATTGACTTCTTTTGGCCTCTATAGTGGATAGATCCTGTATGCTGACCACACTGTACTCTAGTTGGAATCTGTCCTTGTGGGTTTTGTACATATACAATCCTGCCACCTGTCTCACAATTTGTGAGTCGACCATTAACTTTCAATCTCTGTCTTTGAATTGGAGCATTCATTATCAGCCCTGCCTTGATTAAACCACCTGTGATGACGGAATCACTGGCTGACAAAGGTACATTGTGGATGACCAATTGGAGACCTTCTTGTTGTGGCCTGAAACGATTTATGTCTTTCAGTTCCACCCTGATTCTGTTTATTGATATTCCATTTGTCAGCAAGTCTGTTCTGACTGAGGTATTATCAGTGTAAATTGGCCACAGACCCCCTCTGCTGCTGCCAGAGAAACCTGTTCATTGTTTATCTTCATGTCTTTACCCAGAGCTGTCCCCTGTACACAGAACACTGGTTTTGCACCAGCTTGTACTCTGCTTGCAGAGCTTGAACTGTCAATGGAAATTGTGTCAACTCCTCCTTGGGCCATTTTTTACACACTATATTTTCAAAGTCAGAAATTTCACTTGTTTGGTGCTATAAAGTTCTAACAACTATACCCCTACAGTCTCTGTGTTTTCAGTATTCCCTCCACTCCTTTTCTGAGGTGAGTACTAGTTTCTTCCAACATAATCTTGTATCAGACCGTGTAGGCTGATGACACATGCCTTGGCTTCCCAGCATGCAACCGAATCAAAAGGATTCAAAGATGTACTTTTGATCAATATTTCAATAATTTTGCTGTAAATAGCCAGGGATGGTTACAAAGTTGTATTCAATAATTTTACTCTGTTTTAATATTCTCTTTCAGACATTTTAGGCTTACATGTTTTCTGTCAGGTTAACTCCCAGGGACTATCATAAGCAAGCAGCGGCCGATGGCAGCTACAAGTTTGCCTGTACTGAAAATCTGGTCAAGAAAAAATATGTTTTGATAGCATGTTTTTGACTTAAATGCTAATGACTTTCATTCTTTTCTGACATGCCTGAGTACACATTTATTCAATAGCAAAATACAACTCAAATTTGACAGTTTTTACGCACAAACCTAACCCAGTATGTTGAAACACTAACTCAGGGTTGGCAGCAAAATACAGCTGTATTCTTTAGAGACTTTCAAAGTGGGGAGTAGGTGTCATCAGGGTTTTTTTAAAAATATTTCTGGTTCAGGATGTCCATTGTTGCAGTAGTTGTTAGGATTTACCTCGGTTTGTACAGGTGGCCCAGCTGCAGCTGTTTATTTTACAATCACTGAGACTGAATAAAATGACCCAGTTTGTTTATACTTCAGTTATACACTGGCAGGTACTTTAACTAAGATAAAATATCCAGCTAGAAAGGGTACATAAGGGCTCAGGGGTAGCTCAAATTGTTAAAGTGTCTGAGATCGACACAATTTTCTGTTCTTTCTTTCTTTATGTCTGGGTGTCAACCCAGACATTGTTCTGTTTTTTTTGTCAAGTTCTTTCTTTCTTTCTTTCTTTCTTTCTTTCTTTCTTTCTTTCTTTCTTTCTTTCTTTCTCTCTCTCTCTCTCTCTCTCTCTCTCTCTCTCTCTCTCTCTCTCTTTCTTTCTTTCTTTCTTTCTTTCTGTCTTTATGTCTGGGTGCCAACCCAGACATTTGTTTTTCTTTGTGTTCTTTATTTCTTTCTTTCCATGGCACCGAAATTTGTCCGGAGTTTTTCTCAGACACTGTTGTTCCCCAAACGACCAAACTTACCATGGTGACTGACCTACCAATGAAAATTTGCACCTGGTTTGGAATAGTTATGATGATTAAGATAATGCAAATGAGGGGCAATTAAAATTTTAAAAGCTCCATATCTTCAAAAATATTATAGATGGACACAAAGTTCTAACTTACACATATAGATTTGAGACAACTGGCAAATCCAATAGCATGCAAAAAAAAGTTGTGGAACTTGAATGTATTATAAATTCAGCAAATTTCTCCACAATCCACACATGCTGGCTTTCAACTGCTTGTTGACCTTTTGGTTGACCTCCATGGTGATAGGAAACCATTTTGCATTCATAATTAATTAGCTTGAACCTGTCTCATAAGCAGCCTTCTATCCATGTATGCTAGGTGTATGGTTTGGAAGGTTTGGGTCTTGTAAGAAATGGCGGGGGGGGGGGGGGGCTCCCATCAGCTGTGTAATCAGGGTCTCAATAAAATGTAGAGAATCTCTTTCTGTTCATGCAAGAACAGATTTGCTCCATACTGCTTGCTATATGTTCCAGGCAGGCACTAGTTCCCATCAGTGCTGGGCAGAGCTGTCAGTGCACCAAGACTGAGACTGGTGTCCTGGCTGGTCTGTTTTTGCCCGAGGGTATGTCAGCCTGCTGAGCTTATCAGTCCAAAGGGAACACTGGCTCTTGACTTTATGGCAGAATAAGCCTGAGTGTACCCTCTGTTAAAGATAGACTACATACACAGATAGTCTTTATTGCATAAAGCGTCCTCCAGGGACCATGGCATGAAATACAAAACCCAGTGCTGGCGTCACTACATCCAAATAATTGTCAGGCTGCATGGTACCTAAAAGGAACCTATATGGTTGTTCCACATATACTTGATACCAGGAATATAAATAAATAAGTACAATAAATGCAGCCTAGCTAGTGCTTGCGACCAAATGGATTTCCAGTTAAACCAACCAAACTTGGTAGTGCACTGACTTGATGTCATTTTGCCACCAGGTATCACAGATAATATGTTTCAGTTAAACCTGAAAGGACAGGGACTTATACTGTTTTGCACTTGCATTGATAATAAATTAAATTCTGCCTTGAAAGGGTTTGAAACAAATATAGCACTCTTTTTACAGAAGAGTTCGGAAGAAGTTAACATAAATCTTACTTTATTCATTTCAGACAATGTGCAAAAATTCTTTGATTCTCTGTCACATTCTTTTATTAGCTGGTCTCTGAGATGTGCATGCTTTTGGCCCCTGAAAATAAAATTTTGCTCATCCTCCACCACCTTGAGGTTACATTGATTGCACAATCTGTTCCCAGTACTTACACCTTGGTACCGGCCAATCTCTATTGTCAGCTTATGGGGGCTCACTCTCAATTGAGTAAGAGTTTTTCTAAGTCTGGAATTGAAAATGTTATTAAGTACAGAAAAACATGATCCATATTCATTAATTCCAAACCCAACAATGACAGCAAAGAGATTCCAGACTTGCCAAAGCATCAACATTTCTAAGATAATTCTCACATACCAATTCTGGCTTAAGTTCTCTGTAGAATCGCATTTTATTGCCTTCATAATTGTTGATTTGATTTTATTGAGCTGACCCATCCAGAACTTAATATAACTACTTTTCATGGAGGCTACACTAACCAGATCACACTCTGATAGACAACCACCATGTTTAAGAAGAGTTGGATTTATGTTAAAGGCCCATGTATTCCTTGTATTCACCACAGTAAAAGATTCAGAAAATGCTGACCACAGTATAGTGTCAATTGGAGCACTCTGCAGATGAAAGATAAATCTAACAATTTCATGCCAAATATTGATATAGAGTGATTGTCTGTCCAGTTCTCCATACAAAGCTGGATTGCAGGTCTTATGGGACATATTTACAAAAATGAACATGGGCTCTCACAAATATTTCACCCAGGTTTTTTTCATCGAACCACCACTCTTTGCTTATCTTGGGGATATTAAGTGCCGTTACAATTCACATCCATACAAGTTAATTGATTTTATTAGTTGATCCAAAAGCTTTAATCTCAATGTTGGTTTAATGTCACCATCAAATCCCAGTGATTTTGTCAGTGCAAACAAAGCTTTCTGTGTTTTGTGATGAATCTGTTGTTTGGCTGCAGCCCAGTTTCCATTGTTGCTACACACACCCAGATACTCATAGTTTTTTACATTTTCAAATAATAGTCTACCGTAAATGAAGATTTGGCTGCAGCTCCTCTCAGTCTTGTTAAATTCTATTACTTTCGTTTTGTTAACATTAAGGTTCAGATACCACCTAGAACAGTACGTGCACAGTTGATCAAGCGATTTCTATGACCCCCTTGGAGTTGTTAAAAGTATGATAAAATCATCTGCATATAACAGACAATTAAAAGGAAGACCAAACAAAGAAGGTGTGTCTTCATTTGCTCCAACTGTTGTTGGTAAAGTATTAACGTACAGATTAAACAGAAAAGGAGTGATTATACCACCCTTTTTTTACTCCTATATTAGAGTGCAACAGACTAGTTCGTTGATTCCCAGTTTTGACACACCACAACACATTCTTATACATTTGTTTGATAGTTTAATAAAATTTACCCCTCATGCCACAACATAGTAGTTTCAGAAATAGCCCTTGTCGCCACACCCTATGAAAGGCTTTCTCAAAATCGACAAAACAGGCATACAGTTTACCATCAGAACATTTTGTATACTTGTCGATAAGTGTACATAAGATGAAGAGATGATATAGAGCTGAGCTGGCCAGACCCACCAAAGTATGGTGTTCCAGCACTCAATGACTGTTTTCACAACTTTGTGAATTTTGAAAAAGTGTGTGGATTTGTGTCATCTCAGTGGACAATTCCATGTCTTTGTTTTCTCGTAACCAGCTGCAGTGAGATGAAGCCTGTTCTTCATAGCCAATACTGAGACAGTTCACAGGTGCATGTACATGTAGTTTTGTGTCAACTTCTTTTAAAATTTGTTTATGTATAAAGGAAGAAAGACAGTTTCGTATTGCATGTATACACATCCCCTTGAATAATGCTATGTGCACACTGTGCATGTATATTTGCATGTATGAATAATGTACATGTACATGCACACAAACTCACCTATACCACCCAGAAGGGCTGACCCTCTCATGAGTGGGCATTTTTCTCTGGTTCCGAGGGTAACTTTCCTCTGGTCCCAAGGTGCCCACTGTAGAGAGGTTTCACTGTGTAAGTAAACACTGGAATTGTGTGTCTGGGTGCAAATGGTTGAATATCTCCAAAACTATTATACATAGACATGCCATTCCAACTTCAACTTGAAGGTTTGATGTTAAGCTGCATCCAATGAACCATGAACCAAAGTTGTAGAATCTTAATTTTTGCAAATTCGGCGAAAATGTAAATCTTGAATAGCTTAAAAACCATTATAGATAAAGGTGCCATTCCTACTTCAATTTATGGGTTTGTGGCATAGCTCTATCCAATGAACCATAAACCAAAGTTGTAGGCTTTCAATTTATGTAAATTAGGCAAATATACAAAACTAAAATGTTGAATAGCTTCAAAACTATTATAGATAGTAATTTCATTCAAGTCTTCATTTTATAAGTTTATGACATGGCCACATGTAATAAACCAAGAACCGAAGTTGTAGCATTTTTTCCATAAAAATTAGGCTAATACAAGGAATTTAGATTATGTTGAGCAATGGTGAAGTGTAGCATTTGAAACTGTTCTCATTTTGAAGGCACCCAGACAGATGTACTGTGAAGCAAGTCTTCTTTTCTAGTTCTTTATTTCTTCTTTACCAGTGAATTGTCCGACACTTTTCTGACAATGTGATACATAGAAACGCCAAGCTTGGCATGATTGTACCTCCATGCAAAGAGTTTGGTCTTCTTATGCAGAGGAATGAAGATGTTTAAAATGATGCAAATGAGGGGCATTTGAAATTTTCAATCTTGAATAACTTCAAAAGTATGATAGAGATGTCATTCCAACTTCTACTAGGGAGTTATTGACCATTGCGCATCTAATGGATTTAAAACAAAAGTTGTTGCCCTTGCCTCTGTACTTTCACACCGACTTGAAATAAAGATATGTCTATGTCTATGTCTATGTCTATCGTTATTGTGTGGGCGCTCCACTTATCTGTGGAGTGCAGTCAGACACGCGGAACAACAGTCCGTTTTTCAGGCAAAAGAGTTGAGCCTTCCACCCAGAATTTGTTTCTAAACCATGCCCGATTCCATTTTGATTTGAAATGAATCTAAAACAAAAGTTGTAGCAATTTAAATTATGCTAGATAGAGATGTAATTCCAACTTCTACTCCTCTGTTATGGAATAGTTGTACATTGCCATACCAATATGCTTTGAAGACACACGCTGATTTGCTATGCAGCAAATCATCTTTTCTAGTTTCTCTCTTTCTTTCTTTGCCAGCAAAATTTGTCCTTTTTCTCGGAGACAATTATAGATAGAAACTCCAAACTTGGCAAAATTATGTTTCTATATATGAAGTCATCTCTTTGTATAATGAGAGATCATGCGTTTCAAAATTATGCAAATGAGGGCTAATTAAAGTTTTCAAACTTTTATATCTGATATACTATAGTAGATGTGGTTCCGAGTGTATAGGAGTGCGATCATAGCCAGGCAAAGGTAATCTCAAAATAGTCAAGGTCCAAGGTCAATTGTAGGTCAAAATGTAATTTTAAGGTCAAGGTTCACTTCAGGTAAAGGTCATCTCAAGGCTGAAGGTCATTTCAAGGTCAAGGGCCACTTTCGATGGTGGCATTCTTCTAGCCATAACTTGGTCATTTTTTATCCAATTTTGATTATGTTGGGCTCAAATTGTAGCTATTGTAACACTGTACATTTTTTAAACTTATGTGGGATCTCTAAAGGTCAACGTCATTTGCACCTTTGAAAATTTCATCCAGCCATAACTCGGCCAATTTCCATCCAATTCTAATCATGCTGGACTCAAATTGTAGATATTGCAACACTGCACATTTTTGTAAGAACATGTAACCTCTAAACGGCAAAAGTCAAGGTCATTGGGCCCTCTAAAAGTTTCATCTTGCCATAACTTGGTCAATTTTCATCGGAATTGGTTCATCTTGGGATTTAATTGTGGGTATTGGAACACTGTACATTTTTGCAATTTACATGTGACCTCTAAAAGTTAAAGATCAAGTTCATTTGGACTTTGAAATTTTCATCCAGCCATAAACTTAATGGAATGAGAAATACCAAAGGACAAAAGTTGTAGCATTTAATATTTCCAACTTTTGAAGGCACAAAGACAGATTTGCTTTGAAGCAAAACTTCTTTTCAAGTTTTTTGCTGTTCTTTGCGACATACCAAGGCTACCAATGTTAGTGATTCAGCAGTTTGCCTCCGATGTGGTAAGTAGGTTATGTCAATTTCGACTCCAATTCAAGTTGTTGACCCAGTCTGTAATTAAGGCATTTTATATGTGACATGCCTGTAACTCCCTGCACATGAACCAAAAAGTCGTTTTATGGGGATCTGGTTCTCCCATCTCCCCCTCCACCCCCCTTTTTATTAAAGAGCGACGAGGAAGACCAACCATTACTAACCAAGTTTACCTCACAAATAAAGAACTTACGTAATGTAATAGTTTGGTTTTGTCTGCCTGTTTGTGTATAGGCCTAGACACATAATAGTTAAAAAAGTATGTTGGCACAGAACGCACGAAGTGGCTGAGTATAGACCTTGGTCTGTCGGAAACCCGAGATCTCACTTTGGCTGCTTGCGAACGGTTTCTCAGTGGCAGATAAAGACTGTATTTTCAGTTGTATCCAGTGCCCGACCGCCCCGCCCACCGTTCCCAGTGTCCGTGTGTTCGTATGTTGATTTGAGAAGCATGTTATTATGTGCATATGTTAAATTACGTGTATTTATCAATATTATATGTCTTTAATTTGATGTACAGTTTATTTCGATGTATTTATATGCACGCATTTCCCCGCTCGTGGGGGTTAAATAAATATATTATTAATTATTAATTATACTCAGTTTGAGTCCCAATTTTTACACCTTTATCAACGAAATCATAATTTTTTAAGTTGAAAAGTACTCTTTCTGGGACACTGGGGGGGGGGGGTAATGAAAAAGAGTTCTGTGTGTACTCTCTTGAAAATTATGATGTTGAACATCCCTTTTGGAATGGTTAGTAATTTTTTCCAGTGTACAGATAGAACGCTATAGGGGGAGGGTTGGTGTACTCTTTTAACACTACAATAAAATGATTAAATAATCTAACAAAACATTGTGGAATAATGAGCATGATCATCGTTAATTACCAAGATAGAACATCCACCTGGTACATTGTATGTTGCTTATATGAGTACAAGTTCAGTTTGATATGCAACAGTATAATGTCAAGTTTTATGTCTGAGAGTGTAAAATAATTTGCTAAACAACCAGTATTGCTCTAAAGGGAGGCTATGGTATCCGCTGTTGCAATGCATAGTCTGTTATGACACGCGGGCTCTGTAGCTAGCACAAGATACATATGTGTGTATAAAGCTGAGTAAATTCTCTAAATGTCAAGTGGTATTCATGAAAGAAACACCTGTGCTGAAAAGCCACTCATTGGCCACAAAAGACGGGTACAACTACAATATAATATACACACACTATCTACCATACAAGACCTGTCTCTCTTGTCCTGCTCCAACTCTTGTTACTTTACCTATTATGAGAGATTCTAGTTTTGAGATACACTGGCCCCTGTTTTGAGAGGCCACTTATAGTGTAAGTCAAAATGTGGTCTCTTAAAGCAGGGGGGCTTTCATTAGAGACACAATCACATGGAAAAGATAGCACAGTATTCTAAGAGAGCGATATGCAGTCTCTCATTGGAGGGGTCTCTCAAGACAGGTACTACTGTGCAGCAAAGTGGTCTATCAAGAGAGGGTGGTCTCTTAAAACCCACTATTGAGATGCCACTTTAACTAACCCCAATTACTTGTTTTACCATGTTAATTTACCAGTTATGGGAGACCACTTGTTTTATGAAACCATTGAACTTTGCAATGAGTGCTCTCGAGGCAAAGACTAATATTGTACAACATCTGCCATAAGAGACCTCCCTTTCTTGAGAGACCACTTTTCTGTTCTTACCATGATCATTTACCTGTCATGAGAGACCACCTGTCTTAAAAGACCACAGTTACCTTGGTAATACGGGTGGTCGCTCTAGCAAGGATAAGTGTACATTAGTATTTGCATAAGAAACCTTCTACTCCGCCTGACCCCAATCCCAATTTCTCTTATGTGTTGATGTACCTGTGATGTGAGACCATCTATAAATGAGACCATTTTTAATTTGGTAATAAGAAAGATCTCTCCGGGCAGGAACCATTGTATAGGTGACGTCTCCAGTAAGAGACTTCTATCTCTTCAGAGACCACTTTGTGGGATCCCAAACAATATCTTTTCCATGTGAACTGACCCGTCATTATAGACTACCCCTCTTAAAAGACCACTGTAACTTGGTGATAAGGGAGATCTGTCTAGATGTGAAGTACATGTACTGTACTGCTGTCGATACAATAGTTTCTGCCACAAGAGTGTACTCCATTACCACTTAAAGTGGTCTTAAAAGACAGGTGGCCTCTCATGACACGTAGATTAACATGTGAAGAACATGATTTGGTAATCTTCCATGTGGTCTTTCAAGAAATAGTTGTATCTTATAACAGGGTCAAGAAAAGAATCACTTCAACCTTTTACCTGTATTACAATCAGCTAGGCACCTTGGGCTATAACCTGCATAAAGTCAATATTCATCGCTGTTTTGTGGAATAAAATTCACTATTTTGCACATGAGACATCACCTCCAAGAAAAGTGGGGTTTTTTTTGCCCAGTGTATTGTTGTAGGGGAAAATGTATAACTAGGAGATTTGTGATCCTGAAACAACTTTTTGTACCTAATTAATGTGAGGGCTTAATCATTGAAAAGGCATGGACTGCTGTCACATGATTCTCTGTGTAACAGTGCTGCCACCAGTGGTGACTAACGCTATTGACATTTGATATGAACAATAAGACTGGATATTTTCTCATTGTAAGCCCAACAAATCTTGGTGAGACACTTTTATATGTACTTCAAACAAAAGTCAAAAGTGGGCCAAATTTCTCATAAATTTGTTCCGTATTGCAAAATGAGGTCATCATTCTTGAATGTCGGTAAGTACTCTTTCCGGGCCAGGGAGGTGGATGGTAATGGAAAAGGGTGCTCTGGATACGCTCTTGAAAAATTATGAAAAAGTTGAACCGCATCCCTAAATACAAAACGAGACAAATGTTGAAGCTGTATACAATTTTCAAGCAAAGCAATAGGTAGCTTGGAATCAGTTACAAAATTCTGCAAAGTTTCAAGTTGAAACATTTCTTGCTAGCAATATATTTATAGATAAGAAGACGTACTTCATCTTCCCATATCTTTAAGATGAAGGACTCACAGTACCTTCCACCCCCTTTGACACCATAATTATAATAATTGATCGAAGATTTTTCAGGTAAATCTTATCACCAAACTTTTTATCGCGCTATATATAGTGTAACATTTTTAATGGCGCCATCACAAACATATTTTTCTGAATTTGATGACAAAATGGCAATATGTATTTCTATGTCTTTCTTTACAGGAATAGCTTGGATTGCTTTACATGAATATGGTAAAAACGAGCCAGCTTCCATGGCATAAAAACTCCATATATATTTTTATATATAGCTTACTGTGTTATGCCAAACCCTCTGTCTGGGGAAGGTAGAAGTACTTCCCCTAATACATGTATCACGTTCGTACAAATTAATCTTTGATTTACTGCTGTGTGTGCAGGGTATTTGAAGACAAACTGGCTCGCTTTAGCACAATCAACCCTAATATTGAACCACAATCCACATTTACATGTTTTAGCCTGTAGCTATGGTTATTTTGCCATTTTGCCTTCTCACACTTTCTCATATTGACTTGAATGTATAATATACAATCTCACAGCGCAAATAATTAATATTTTTGCTGAAGAAAAAATGTAAATCCATTGCATACAGAAGCACTATTTAGTGCCAAATTAGCAGGTGCCGATATTTGAAGGTAATCAGCCAACATGGTCCTGACCTGGCTGCGGAATTTACTCCATGATTATTAGTCACAAGTAAGTGGCATGCCCCGACATAGATCTACCAGTAGCATGCGTCGGGGGGGGGGGGGGCACATACTCAACATCAGGGTGGGTGTGTGCCTCGGACATTTTTTTTCACTAAACCCTATTTTAATCCTACACCAGATGTAAAAAGGTACCTGTTCTTAATCTTGTAATGTGTTGAAAGGAGTGCTGCATTGGTTCATCCTGGTGCATTTTGGAAAACAACATTCCAGTTTTAAACAAGTTTTAGCATATTCCTACTTCCCACAACTCCCCCCCCCAAAAAAAAGAACTTACTAAAATTAATATATCCTATATCTCCAGCCTATATCCAAGATCTATACATCTGTTTGAAAAATGAATGAGACATTCAGTTCACTCAAATAATTGTTACCCCTGTCCTAATCCAGCTGTGTACATTTTTGGGGGTGGCTATTCTAATCCTGGGAGTAATGAAAACAGGACCTTTCTCGCGGCATATACCCAGTACAATCATACATGGGAGTACCCCCCCCCCCCTTTCCCGGCATGCGTCCCATCAAATGCAAACTCAACGTTTTGAAAATTCCTGCCTCCCTGATGCTATCAAACTATGGAATAATCTCCCCACTGATATCAGGAGCTCCCTATCCCTACAGATCTTAAAGTCCAAACTCAAAGCCACTCTGCTCCCAGTTGACATTATTAAATTTTGGATAAAATTACTTGTAACTGATTGGCTTAGAGGTAACATGTGATTACCGTTTAGAATGATCTAGTGCCTGCATGGAGCAGATGCCAGGCAATAGTCTCCCTGCTCAAGAAGACTATTGCCCGCCTGGTTCCCGTCTCTTGTCAACCCTGCACTTCGGCGCAGGAACCACACTACCGGCTATGGAACAATAGATATTTCCTCTATTTCTTATTTTGGAGATTTCCAAAGCCTGGATCAAACAATTAGCAACATTGACCTGGTCTAGCACTAGCAGGCAATAGTGCAACTCCTCAGTCCTGTAACCTTAGGATGGTATGGTATTTTAGCTTGACATGAAATAGCTCCAATTCCTCATTGTACCTACTGATGGGCCTACATGTAATTTTATCCAAAATTTAATAAAACAAATAGTGACAGTTTCACCAGGCAATAGACCAAATTCTTAGTCCTTCGGGTTGTGGAGTGTCCTGGCTGTCTATTGCCCGCGGCCTTCGGCCTTGGGCAATAGACAGCCAGGACACTCCACAACCCTCGGGACTAATAATTTGGCCTATTGCATGGTGAAACAGTCACTATTTGTATACTGTCCCGATTTTTTTCTATTCGTATGGTCAGCGATTTGCTAGCATTCGTCATGCTCATTTACGATTAGGTTCCTCTAAGCTCAATTTCGATCTTGATAAAGTTATCATCCAGCGACCGACATGTGCCTGTTCCCAGCCAACGGAAGATTTTACACGATTTTGTCTCTATAGGACATATCCGCATTAAATGGGATCCAGTGCTGCCGCCAGGCATACAACAAGGAACTTGATAAGACGAAGAAGAAGGGCAGATTCACGTGTTAAGCTGGCCAAATTAGCTTCTATGGTAAAAGGAAGAATTTGAAAAAGCAAAAAGCTTACGAAAACTCATTCACAAGATGCTTAACATGTTCAGAAAATTTCATTGTTTGGTAGAAAAGTGTTATCTCTGGATGGTCAAGTAACATTACTGGTACAAGTGACCGCATCATGGCGGAGGTATAATTCTGTTGCCTAGCAACTCAGGAGACCAGAGCAGGTGTGCAGTTAAAGGGGCTCAATATGAATACCTCCTATTGTCCCAAATTTGCCCAGGAAAGGCTCCTGGTGGTCATCCCAAATTAATTTTGCATGTCTCTTGGGAAAGACTTGCTCACATTATTTTTATTTTGGAGTAAAGAACTTCCAGATGAATGTAACTCATTAATTTTCACAGCTGTGCAAAAAAAAAAAAAAAAAAAAAAAAAAAAAAAAAAAAAAAAAACCAAACAAAAAAAAAAAAAAAAAAAAAGGTTGTATACGGTTTGACCGGGGTATGCTTTGCCTGGGGTACGCTCTGCCTAGGGTACGCGTTGACGGGAGTGCTGTTCAACCAGGAATCAAACTCATTTAACAGGTCAAAATGATATAGCTGCATTTCAGTACGACCATTACTGCACACTTTCACCTTTTGGTGACGGCTATATTGATTCCTGTGCCGGTAACGGTCATACTAAAATAAAGTTGCAGCATCATTTTGGCTTGTTAAATAAGTTTTAGATGTATCGAAAATATCTCGGTTATATTAATTTTTCCTAAATCATAGCATTTCCGCGGAGCTTGTGTATCTTGAACGCCCATCCGTTCATACAGCTTTACAAATATCAGTTGGAGTCCCTTTCCTCGCCTTCCATTACATCGATATATTCTATTTGGCAATATGATATTTAAATCTGCCAGGACCTAGCTGATAGCCCCTAATACGACACATTCATATTAGCTGCGGGACTTCTCCATAATCTCGATTATAGGTCCATGACTGCTCTAACCTGTATAGATTAACAAGGAAGCACCTGTATGTGTGGGAAGATACCTGTATTAAACATAACAAAGTCTGTTGCTCATGCAAGAATAACGACTCATTTCCTGCCGAAAATCGATGGTTATAATCTGCAGATAACAACTGATCTTGAAATTCTCCTGTTTCAAAGAAGAACTCTTGATTTCCAGAAATGTTAATGGAACCGCTGGTGTATCCAGCCTTACACCCGGATGCATACTGCTGTTGCCTCACGACGGGACAAGCGATTTTGACACGTGTCCTGATATGGATTTCAAATGCTGACAATTCGAGTATGCAAATTGCTACCTTTTGATACCAAACACTTTACGTATGATATTTCTTTATTGCGACAAACAAACGGACTTATTAGTCAATAATTCCAACAGAGAAAAGAGAGAGAACTTACTGCTTGAGTTTCAATATGAGCAGGTCCAAATATATCAAAATCGTATTCCCCTGAACCACAAGAACCATTAAGTCCAGGATGATTAGCCTGTTGTTTTGACATGTTTGGCAATTTGTTCAATATATATTTACATTATTCTCCGAGTCTGATATACATCTGATCACAAAGTTGATCAAATTCTTCTTCTGTTCTCACTTTGTGCCAATCTTTCAGCACATTCATACATAATTTGTATCCACCTTGGAATTTGTGTGTGATCTGAAGACGATTCGAGAATCTTTCTCACATAGCACCGTGCACAGAACCGGTCCACTTGATACATCTCTATGTCTGCATCATCTTCACAAATTCTGACAGAAAAAAATAAAAGAAGTATAAAACCACAAGAGAAGCCAACCTATATTTAGTGATTCGAATAAATTTCGTACACCGCGCATTACCTTGTGCTCTGGTAGATGATGCTAAATTAGTGTCCTGTGGTTTGAGTGTGTGTGTGTGTGTGTGTGTGTGTGTGTGTGTGTGTGTGTGTGTGTTGAAAAGAAATATTGCAGCCCCCTTAATAATTAAGATGCAAGTTTCTTGAATTTACGTACATGATGGGCACTTCAGCTGCCATTGATTTTAATTCTGTTTCTTTCTCGAGTACACTTAGTAAGAGTAAAGCACAAGCAGCAATTCAGGAACTTCATAGAAGTAATTGTTGGCAAGCTAAGGAATTGGTTACGGAAATATATGAAATGACAAATTGAAACATTAGACCGTCAGGGGTTCGTCAAGTTTTCATTTATCTTTGGTATCTTTATTTTGAATAACGGATTATCGAAACTATGCAACATAATGGCACCGAAACATGTTGAGTAGTTACCCGCTGAAGACCCTTTAATTTATTTGGGCTAATACAGCCTATGCCAAAATTTTACAGAGGAACTTGTGCACTATGGACAATAGTACTTCAATGTATATAGGTTAGAGAGGGACAGGTTAGCTTATGGAGAGTAAAGAGTTCGGACTGTGGAATAGGGTAATGACTACTAGGAAGTGGTTTTGGACAAAAAGACACAAATACAATAGAACAACTTAAGGGAGCTCAATAAACTTAAGCCTGGGTATGGTATCATGTTTGCACAGCGGCTTAGAGACTTAAAAACTCATTTTTCATGTTCGCTTCTATGATTTTATGAACAGAATTATGTGATGAATCGAGATTCCCAACATGGTACCGAGAGTAAATTCGAAAGATGGTTTTGTGTCACGTACTATATACAGACAAAAAGTGACAATCCGGGGTTGGCCCAGGGATTACTTCAATGGAAACATACCTTCATAGTTAACCTGACCATCTCCATCAATGTCAGCTTCTCTTATCATCTCATCCACTTCTTCATCTGTCAACTTCTCCCCTAAGTTTGTCATGACGTGTCTGAGCTCTGCGGCGCTGATGAAGCCATTGCCGTCCTTATCGAATACCCGGAAAGCCTCTCGTATCTCTTCCTCTGAATCAGAGTCTTTAACTTTTCGGGCCATCATTGTCAGGAACTCAGGAAAATCAATGGTGCCATTGCCTGTTAAAGTGTAACATTTCTTCATTTCAAAGCAGTGACACAACTGCTACAAAACTGGAAGATTTATATTTTTTTATTTGATAATGCAGTGATGTAGAACGTTTTCCAGTGGCATATGAACAAATTATTTTAAAAGAAAACTGGTTAAGGTGATGATTTCGATTAGAAATTAGACGTTTTCCTGCTTTTACATTGCCAAATGTGACAACTGTTTTCTACTTGTAAAGTAATACTGTTTTCGCATTGCAGGATATACCAATGTTGATACAGTATGAAATAACCCAGATATAACAACTGATACGTAATTCTCTTGCATCATGTTGAACAACATTGGAAGATCATTCATTTTCATTTGAAATTGTAAAGTTTTGCGTGCCACGATTATTTCACACAAGTAAATACAAAAACAATACTTTACTTATGACACAACCTAAAATATAAACACACAGAAAATGACTGAGTGTTCAAAATAGAGCACCTTTCCATTCCGACACACAAAATCTACATATAAACACCACGAACTTATATTAATGAAAAGCTTTTAAGCTAGATATTTCAATCGCCAAATTGAAAAATACTTGTTTGCAAACGTACCGACATTATAAAAAATTAATGAGGTTATCAATTCATTTAATCCACATGAATTTAGATCGACATTATTTTGTTTTGACATTCACCCACTTTCATGTAGATCCATATTAATATTGTGTTAACATTCGCCCGCATACGGGTAGGGCCACATTGGTTTTCCGTTAGCACATTAATTTTGTGATACAATTTTTAATGTCGTGGAATCTATAAACATCATTTCGCCATACGAAAATACAACATAAATTTTGCAATTCATCTCAAATCTGCAAGCTCATTGAACAATTTGCCCTAAAAGTTAAGATATAGCCAAGTGTAAATTCTTTTCCGTAATTTTTTGTCGGAATATACAGCTTAGAAAATGGTTCTTTTAACACACTGCGATCTATAAGTCTCGCATGGTAGAATTTTGAAAAACGATGCTTGTTGTGTACCTTTTGTACCTTAGGCTTTAACTATAATCACTGGCATCCATTCTTACCATCTGCATCCACCTCGTTTATCATGTCTTGTAGCTCCGCCTCCGTGGGGTTTTGTCCTAGAGACCTCATCACTGTACCCAGCTCCTTGGTGGTGATGGTACCATCGCCGTCCTTGTCAAACAGGGAAAAAGCCTCCTTGAATTCTAGACAAAATCAATGAAACATCCCTTTATTCAATGTATCTGCTTACATAACATGACCGTAAGGCCACATTTGTTGGTTTCCACACATTCTCGAGAGTTTTTGGGTTCAGTACATATGTACATATGTTTATATGTGGACTGCAGCAGCGTTATTTGGGAAGACATTGCCATCTTGATTGAATATTCAATAATGTTTAAAATAAATATTTGATCATGTGATAAAATGCAAACAAATTTGACAATATGACAGCATATATTTTACGCGACTACGTTAAAATTAATACTTCTACACTGTCTGCCACGGCACCGTTTGCACAATTCTCACCTGACATGTTGCTATTGATGCTACTTAAACTTGTCCACAAATTAATCTATCATTCCTCTCAATGTTTACCGAAACGAAGATATTTTCATGGTATAATACAAAAGTTTTGTTTCTTCTGAGACTCCAGCTTTTTGTTTTGGATCTAGTTGTTCCCGTCATTTTAATGTTTTAATCGGCAGACGGAAACCATAGTCCGGGGTGGAAAACCCTGATCATATTTGAACAGTATCGGCGAACTTTTTTGGGTTTCTGTTGAGTTTTGGTAACGTCTGCTTCATTTTCGGCTTTTTGCTTTACTAGTTGGTGTGGGAGCATCATTGTTGTTTACACCAGGCGTGACCCAGGGATTTAACGATGATTTAATCGATTTCAACATGTAATCTAATCCATGCAAACACATTATTACATCAATTTCAAAACGTGACTAAATCCACAGTACTTAATCATATCATAAAAGATGTGACAAATTGTTTAAAATTATGATCAACTATTTAATAATATGATCAAATATTCAATCATAATATAAAATCTGTTTTGACATATGATCAAATGCATTCAATGATATGGTTAAATAAGATGGATTTAAAAATATGCTAAATATTTCACAAAATTTTATATCATGTTGAATAGATGTAACGATATAAAATATTCGAAGACATAATTAATAGCTGAGAGCAAAACAAATAACAAAAAAAAAAAACACAAACAAGCAAAACAAACAAAAAACAAAAACAAAAACAAACAAAAAACCCCAACACACACACACACACACACACACACACACACACACACACACACACACACACACACACTCATGAGGGCAATATAGATATCTTATACTTTATGAAATGCTACTCGGTATTATCATTTAAATGATTTGTTTGACTCATGCCTCATAAAATGAAAATTTCGAAACGATAAACGTCGTCAACGAAAAGATAACAAAGGCTATCCCTCAGCCATGTTTCGTTGGTGGAATGGAAGGCTGAAGGACAAGCAAAAATAGCATGCCAGAGCAGTCGGTCACACAATTGAATCCTTTGAATGCATGATCTTGAAAGAGCGGCGTTGAATTTACAAATATTCTGTTTATAGCTTTCTTTGAAATAAGATGTTGCTCAAGCATGAAGAATCTTTCACAATTAATAATATAGAGTCAAGGAAGAATCACCCTCACCGAAGAGAAATAGAAAGCCACCTTATTCATATTTATGGAAGAGATTTTAAAACTAAATAATTTGATTTGAAATGATTTATACATTATTTAACGTTCAATTATATCGGGATCATGTGTCTACATACCTGCTATCTGTTCCTCTGTCAGTTGATCAGCCTGTTCAGAGATGAAAAACAAATTGTTTATCTTCAGAATAACAAAGCGTTTGAGTGTAAGAACCGTGAAAGAAACATGGTCTGGCCCATGTTGAGACGGATATTTGCAAAACAGACAAGGTCAATATGTCACTTGTGAACTTTCTGTTCATTAAATACAAATTATATGCAAACGTATCTATCATGTGAAGTAAGACCTGTGTTTGTGAATTTGTTTATTAATCGATGCTTTAAATTTCGACATTTTCAATGAATAGGAGATTTGTGACAATCTGTTCCAAAAATGCATAACTGACACGCCCATATTGTGGTATAAGAAACAGAAAAACAAGCTTAAAATACCAATTGTCCTCTTTACCGCTGATAACTATTCACACCTTACACCCACAAGAAACTTTGTAAGACCAATGGAAAAGACACCACTAGACATGTATGTGAGGCACTTTTGTCCCTTTTCCAGCCGAAAACATACTTGTGGCATTTTTCTCACAAAGTAACATCTTGAACCTTCGGCCATTTTGCTGAAGCTGCTAAGCTATGCATAGCTTGTGAAATCTGTGAGCAATATTTTTGCCACTTGCCCTTACGCTATACATGTGGATACTTGATTTGTGCTCGTTCTGCGCATGGGGAATTTCAGCACACAATCTCCGTTTATGTTCGGCTCAATATACAAGCAGATTTATTATCATAATTTTGCAGCAGAAATGGGAATTGAAATTGGTGAATATTTTAGCAGGTTAGCAGACAAAATTGGCACGGGTTTCACCGACTCAACCGATGGCTGACCGGACTTTTGTCGGTGGCGGTGTTTTTAGCATTCACGTTATCATCTCAGCTATAAACTTAGCTGACAGCTACGACAAGCTCGAAATATTCTAGACAGCTAACCGGTATTGATATAATTAGCCGGTTTAGTCGACAGCTTGGCTAAGTTGTGACCTCCTCTTCTATGCTCTTATTAGTACCTACCTAACATTCATTAGAATCAATTTCCATCCGAAGATACGTTTCTCTATATCTTTTGTATATCAATACTTGAATTAATAATTCAATGTTGGTCTTTCACCAAAGTCTTGGAACCAACATATTGGGTACATGTACCGTTAAGTTTCAAATGACAGGATTTACTGGCGAACGTGAACAGTGTTAATGTGTTGAATAATCTGAAATTTAATTCGACTTCATATGAGCTCGAAGTATATGATGTGGAACCCCCTTGCATCAGCACTACTTTCAAATTACATGAACGACATATTTAACAAGAAGATTTTTCTAACAAAGAAAAACAAAAACTAAAGTGTCATATTGAACAAAGTGGTCGCGTACTCCTGTGTTTGTAATTTTCACATTTTGCATAAAAAACACTTACCATTCTGAATGAAATGCCGTAGAAAAACCAAAGCAGTTTTGTGTACTTCACCTGTTTACTGTCCCACACAAAGTTTAGTATTCAAGACGAGTGTTTTGCGGCTGCCTTGGTCACTGAACCAACTGCAAGTCCAGGCAGACAGGTATTGATACAAACGTATTTCCTCTTTCCCAATCAAAACGACATAACGTTTTACCTTTAATGCACTATTTATTCCATTTGTGGACTGGCACAAGCGTATCCCCGGAGAACCATACACAGATGACGCTCCATTTGTATGGTAGTGTGATTGACTGACATAAAGAGACCGATTACAATTACTTGTGAAGACATAAAAAGCAGAGTAACTATTGGAGTATTGAAATAACAGCATTATATCCGAAGACAGTAAAGAGCGCAATGAACACATGTAATTATTTATGAGCTTCGACATATTGAAGAAGCACTGTCAGTGTTGTGTAGATCCTGAAGATTTTTTTTAATCTTCCAATATCATAACATTTTAAATGACTGGCTGTCCTATCATGCCAACTCATTAAAAATGCTGGGACAAAAAAGACAATACTAAAAAAGCCCCAAATTTAAAGCATGTAATAAGCAACAACAACCCCCCCCCAAAAAAAAAACAAAACAAAAACAAAAATAAAGAAAAAAAGAAAAGAAAAGAAAAGACCACCCCAAATCTTTTGATTGTGTTATACAACTCTGGCCGATTTTTTTTTTTATTATTATTTAGTACAACATACTGAGAAAATCGAAGACCGTCATGTGTACCCTTATTGTAAGTATAAGCATAGTCATTTAGTCATTTCACCTAGGTCTGCAAGTAGTGTCAGAAAAACTACTGTGGAGGCTCTCCAGACATATCAACACATGCGGAACAGACAAGACGTTACATATTCATAACGGGTCCTATGAACACTAAAAATACATTGCATCAGAATATGAAACTTATAATTTACATGTTGCAATGAGTCTGATTTTAATAAATATACAGGTTATTTCATTTGCATGCAAGGCAGACACCAAGTCAGATACACCCTGTTGTTTGCTATGAAGCTTGAGAACTCTGCAGAAAAGTGGTTCTGATATCGGAATATCAAGGAAAAAAGAGAACAAAACTCAATATTTCTAGTTCCACAGGAACATTTCGAATCGGCAATAACATTTTCTCTCCACTAGTGATTATGTAATAAAGAATGCCATACATAGTCTTTCTGTGCCACAAATCTGGAAAACGATGTCCTGGTGAAAATTCAGAAGGGAGCTATTTTCAAATGACAGATATTTTAGTTTGGTTGTGACTAGAGTTAGACGAATATGGACTAGAAGTTCATTCTGTGTGTCCCACCCAAAATTGTATATCTTTCCTTTGTGTCCACTTCCACGAACATAACGTTACAGAATGGGGTAAGTTCATTGACTGTATTTTCTCAAGTTTGTTCACAAAGTGGAAGCACCTTTATTTGCTTATTTTTAACAATTTTGTTTTAAATTACGTGTTGATCGGTAATAGCACATTTAAGCAGGGTATCTCTTGGGATTCTATTGTATATGGACGCATAGATGTTAATTTCTCCAAAAACTGTAAACTAGATCCACTTGAAACTGTACCTTGGGTAAGTCTGTAGTGTCGAGGCGTATTAGCGCAACACACACGCACATCACACACCACACACACACACACACACACACACTCTCTCTCTCTCTCTCTCTCCCTCTCTCTCTCTCTCTCTCTCTCTCTCTCTCTCATGGTTATGACCAAAAGTGTTTTAGATTTAACTGAAAAAAAACTTCTCGTTATAAAAAAGTTTTTTTTAAAGTTATAACTTGAAGTTTTGTTTTGTTTTCTTTGTGGCGGGAATACGCTTAGTCTTAAAATGGCTACACTCGCATGATTTTTGTACAGGGAAACTTTGAAAACCTTGTCCAAAATCACTCGGTCCATTGCTTGAAACTGCAGAGATGGGATTACGTATTTTAGTTAAGTTAGAATGTTAATATGAGCTGGGGACGGGCTATTCACACAGCCCATTTGTTTTTCAAGTGCGTATTAAAGTACAGAGCCTTCAGAAAGTCTTGAAATTAGATACGTTGATCTCAAATATTCCTATCCTGTTTGGGAATATCAATCAAGTTAACAAAAACTTACCAGAGAAAGATTTTGTTGAACAGTTTATCTCAACAAATCAAGTAGGTGATCCTGATTTCTTATATTGATAAAAATTTTGTACTCTGAAAACTCAGGTGTCACACAGCATGGAATGCAAAGACTGCATTATGGTCTAGCCCAGCCTTAATGCTACAAGTCTATATATAGGTCCATACGAATAGGTGTCAACGATAAGGAGGACATAGTCCATGCATTTACCTATGTTTGGTTCATAGGACAGGCCTCATGCGTAAATCATTCTGATAATGTACACGACTATATTTACTTCGGTACCTTTTATTTCTCACAGATTAGATTCTTTAAATCACTGCATTGCTGTCAATACCATATGATATGTCTTTGTCTTTTGTCTTGTGTCAGCAAGATCAGATATAGGTTGAAAACATACACAGTAGGAATGCATTGACACACGTAGTCTTTGGGAACTTCTGAATATGTTGTGTGTACATTGAGGAAGTGTTTTGCAAACCATATATAAGTCTGTGTGTGAACAAAGCCGCCTTGTTTTTCCTCATATGCCTTATTATTTCCTTCCGTCCTTCTTCCATCCTTTCTCTGTTTGTTTGCTTGTTTCTTTCTTTCTTTCTTTCCGTGTGAATTTTGTGGTCAGTTTTTCTCGGACACTATTGTTCCAAAAAGTACCAAACTTGGCATGGTGATGGATTTAGTAGTCAAGTTGTGCATATTGTATGGAACAGTCATGATGTTAAAAATAACGCAAATGAGGCGCCATTAACATTTTAAAAGCTCCATATCTTGCAACCTATCACATATATACACAAAATTCAAAATGGTACATACAGCTTTGTGACACCTGTCAATCTAATGGACAGTGAACAAAAACTGAAGCATTATATATTATGCTAATTAGGTGCACTTGAAACATTTAAAAGTTGGGTATCTCAAAAACTGTTATAAATAGAGGTGCCAATCCAACTTCGATTTCTAGGTTTGTGACATAGCAGTATCCAATGAAACATGGACCAAAGTTGTAGCATTCCGGTTTATGCAAAACGGGCAAATGCACAGAATTTGAATATTGAATAGCTTCAAAACTACGAAAGATTAAAGTGCCTTTCCAACTTCATTTTTAAGGTCTTTGATATAGCCACATGAAAAAAATATTTTTGCAGGAGTAAAAGAAAAGCTGAATACACATTCTTTAAAAGTTTTCTAGTTTGTTTGTTCATTCGTATGTTTAATTAATTAATTAATTAAATAATTTTTTTTATTTTGTCTGTATGTATTTTTTGGTTTGTTTGTTTGTTTGTTTGTTTGTTTGTTTATTTATTTATTTATGTGTATTTTTTCGAATAGTACCAAACTTGGAATGGTGGTAGACTTAGTAATGAAGTTGTGCATATTGTTTGGAATATCTATAATGTTAAAAATAATTCTGCGCAATTAACATTTTAAAAGCTCCAAATCTTGCAACCTAGTACAGATAGACACAAAATTTAAAACGGTACATACAGTTTTGTGACATCTGGCATTCTAATGGACGGCGAACAAAAACTGCAGCATCATATATTATGCTAAATAGGAGCATTTGAAACATTTAAAAGTGTAATATCTCCAAAAATATTATAAAGAGTTGCTAATCCAACTTCAACAGAGGAGTTTAGGACCTCAGATGGCAGCAGTTGACGGTGTTCATTTGCATAAATTTGGCTGTTTGTCGATCCAAACCTTCAAAGGGATTCGTTGTTATGCAAATATGTAAACTATGCAAATGATCACCCTCAAGTGCTGCCCTCTGGGATCCTAAAAGAGTCTTGTAGGTTTGTGACATAGCCGCATCCATTGAAGCATGGTCCAAAGTTGTATCATTCTAAGGTATGCAAATATACACAATTCAAATCTGGACTTCAAACTTCAAAACTATTACAGATAAAGATGCCTTTCCCACTCGCTTTAATTTGTAGGTTTGGGCCGTAGCCGCATCCAATGTAACACGAAGTAAAGTTGTAGCACTTATTTATGAAAATTAGGCAAATATGCACAATTTAAATCTGGAATGACTTCAAAACTATTATAAATAGAGGTGTCATTCCAACTTCAGTTGGTAGATTTGTGGGATAGCTCCATCCAACAAGCCACGAAACAAAGTTGTAGCAGTTTGATTGATGCAAATGAGGCAAGTACACAAAATTTAAATTTTGAATAGCTTCAAGAATATAATACTTTTCAAGAATACTGTACTTTTCCAACTTAAATTCATTGTTTTTTGACATAGCCGCATAAACAAGTATTTTTGCAGGAGCTAAATATATACTGACTAGGCAATCTTTAAAAGTTTTCTAGGCACACAGACCGATTTGCTGACAAGGAAATCAAATTTTTCTAGTTTACTTGTAGCATTACGTTTTCTGTGTATCACAGGTTTTGCCCGAATTGTCTCGATCTGGCCCTTGACCCCTGCTTGTAATGGATTGTTCGTTGCCATGCAGGGCTCATTTCGTGCTACTGCGTGGTTCACTGTTAAAATATTAATGTCATGATCTCTCAATATAATTAAGAGAGGTTTCTTCTAAAGTAGAAGAAAGCGGCGGTACACAACCCAGACATTATTGCACCGCTTCAAAATCGTAGTTTTTCGGCGTATGTGGGCTTCTGAGGAGCTCGGTATATGTGGTTTAAAAAAACAAAGCGGAAATATTCCATGGCTAATTTCATATTGAGATTTGCATATTGCATGTGAAGTTGTGCACTATATCCGTTTTCCCTTTCCGAAAAATATTAAAGACAATGCACATGAACAGAGAAAATGCAACTGAAAGCATAATCAACAAAAATGTAGACTTCAGTGTGGCGAATGTCACGGCTGTTTTAGAATTCCCACGCTACGGTTTCGTACTAGAATGAGGCATAATCTCTTTAGGCTTTTAGTTTAGCTGTAAACCTGTTCGTTTTTTCTGTATATTGTGATGTTTTCTTGCAGGTTCTGCCAATAGTTTTAAGAACGGAGGAAGAAACCTCAGAACAATGGCCTCACATGGAGAAACAATTTTCCGTTGCGTCAGTCTAATCTGGCACTCTACCTATCGCGGGTATTTTTGACACAAAATTAAAAAAACAAATAATAAAATAAAAACAAATAAATAAAAAACGGCGAGATTTTTTATTTTCACTTTAAAATGTTTTATCAATATATTAAAAGAAAAAAAAAATGACTTGCTTCGTGACAAATGCCTCAGTCCGTGAACACCAGAATGCCAAATGACTGCAACCAGAATCCCATTGAAATTCATTTTTGCACTAGCGAGGGTAGGTCAAGTTTGTACCACTGAGCGCTGTAACAGTTTATCCAGCACATGCACATTAAACTTACTTACTGGTATTGAAGAATACAGATGAAAGAAACTTAACCCAATTAAGTATCAGTGCACATAATTTATATATTGAAAAAGGGAGACACAAAAGGCCAGTTAAAGTGCCAGTAGATGACAGAATACGAGACTCGTGTTTTGAATTAGACCATTTTCATTGCATTCTAATTTGTCAACAGTTCTGTGAAGCCAGGAAACAGTTTATTGATAACGTGTCAGAATTTCTAGCCGATTTTGAATATTTAATTCTGGAAGATAAATTTTTTAAGTTAATGAAATATGATGACGTGGAATTAATTTGGAATTTGGGAAAATTTATATCAGAAAACTGTAAAAATTAGAAAAGTTGTGATAGAAAGGTACTCTATTCTCTTGGTCCAACTCGAAACACGTTTGTCGTGACGTTTTATGGAAAAAATTCATGTATATACATACAAATCACAGGAAATAAAAGTTTTATATACTTTAAACTGAAATAACATTTGTGTGTGTTTATACATATTGTTTGTTTTTATAACTGTGTCATAAACTTGCTCTTTCATTTTATATATCAGCATTTTAAAAAAATGGCTAAATCCGACCCCGAAAAACGAATTTTTAAAACCCCATAAAAAAAGACTGTTCATCCAATCTAGATGAAATAAAAAGCATTTTTCTTCTTTCACAGAGATCTATAGGATAATACCATTTCTGAGTGCATATATTCACTTGCTAATTTTCATGTGCAAGTTTTCAGATGTGACAAGTTCATTTCAGACTTGGTGACACAAATTAAGTTTTCGGTGTTTCTGAGCTATAGGTGTTTCGAGGTGACAGGTTTCATTGCCCACTCTGCCTATCTATTCAATAACACACAATATCGGAAAGCCTGAAGCAGCATGCAGTTGCCAAGAGGTGTTTGTCAGTAGAGTTTATTCCATTTCACACAAGCATTCCATATACATACAACAAATAAATACCTAGAACAAAACAATGCATCTTCTTTTTATTACAAATCTAACATGTATCAAAAATGAATACCAAGCCCATCTTCAAAATGGTAAATAGTCTTAATATATATATTTTTGTATAAGCACAACAGTTGATATTGTGATACACATGCTCCGTTGGTATCCATGTGATCTTTCGAACTAAAATGAGAATAAAACTGCATCCAACATGAATTACTGTAAATTAATTTAATTTTACTGTTTTTTAGTGCAGATAGCACAAAGCAGCAAAAATTAAAACTGATTACAAAGTATTTACCATGAGTAAACTGGATCTGTGTTCAAAATGTTGAAATAAAAACTTCATATGCAAATGCCTGAAGTGCTACCACTGTGCACATTTATACATATGAAAATAAGTACATTTTCACAGTAATATAAAAATGTTATAAATTTCCAGAGAATTTATCAAGAAAAATATCGCACAGTTTCAACAACTTCACTGTATAGCAAAGTACTGACAACTGGGTAAAAACATTTTTACGATTTCAGGTAATTAACCTTTGCATTCCAGATCAAGAAGCAAAACAATAGCTTTCTTTGGTGCAGGCTTGCCCCAAAGCTTTTGGTTGGTTAAAGGAGGAAATGGTTATCACAAGAATAAAAGTTCATGCCCCTTGTATCAATTGCATTCTTCCATGATAAAAAAAAAAAAAAAAAAAATACTGCAGTACAAAATGGGGCTTGGCCAACATTTGCATTAGTTTATTACTGAAGGCTACTATTGCTGCATTGATTTATTTAGGTAAAACATAGGACAGTTAATTCACATTCTATTTATATTGATACACTGACTAATTCACAAAGCTCCCATTCATTTACATCTATAAATTCACTGACTTTAATAATTCACAAGATATAATATCTAACTTTTCTCTTGATATTTGGAACTGATATCAGAGAGTTAATCAGGCATTACTTGCCTTCCCTACTCGTGCACTTGCACGTTTCATATTGTGATACAGTGATTTATTTTCCATATCACGTAGCTGATGTACACAGTTCGGACCTTGAAATAAGGAATTTATAGGGCAAATAGTATACACTACCCGGGAGAAACTGCCTAACAAAATCTTTATGTTTCAAGGTCTTAAGGCAGTGAGGGAGGCCACTGGCTGCCATTGCTCCCCATTGATAAAATGTTTTTAACTCTTTAAGTGACAAATTTTGGACTGAGTCAACAGCTTTTCTCATTGTGCATTAGGCACATAGCGCCCAATGCATGCCGAGAAAAGCTGTTGACCTGGGATATTTTCTCTGGAACTATAGGCATGCTGGTACTTGAATGAAAGGTCTGTTTACAAGGAATACGGATCTGAGATCCTAATGATAATTCAGACTAGTTTCACTTCAGCAGATGGACTTTAGACGTGATTGTCACTGAGATAGTTAATATGAATTTACTTTATGGTGGTCAGAAAAGTAGTTTATATAACTACAGAGAATGCTGTTTCTCACAACAATGGCTACAAATCACAAATTGTAACCATTCACAGATCTCAGTTGCCGTGTCACTGCCTAAATTCCATCAAGATGTGAATAAATCATGGTTGAGTCCTAGACATGTACATCAAGCCTGCACACAGTCAACCCTCAGTATGAACTGAAGTTCAATGGTCATCATTGTTCACAATAGTCAATAGTTCAACAGGTTTTTTGAGCTTCACTCAACATACACAGGTTATAAACATGACAAAACTGTATATTACAGTGTAGTTCCCTATGCCAAGTTTGACAACACCTATACCTCACGGTAGCCCCTGTACTGAGAGACCACTCCAATGCGAGACAACCTGCCTTGAAAAAACATCTTTTCAAGACACTTTGCTTTGTACTTTTTACCTCATTTATACCTGCTATGCAAGATCACCTCTTTTGAAAGACTACAATTTGGTCATCCTTAGGGGCAGTCTTTTTAGACAGGTTTTACCGTAATAGGAGAGGTTGCAATTAGCAATTTTATGTGTATTTGGCTGAATACACAACTCAATACACAGAATTCTTGTGGGCTAGAGATGTGTATTCCCATAAGATTCTCTGTTAAAGTACCATTTAATACGCTGAATACTTTTGCAGCAAAAGTTATTACATTTTCAAGAGTATTTTAATGGTATATAGCCATTTACCACATGAAATTTGGTGTTCCATGTAGAGCAGTTTTAAAGTTACATAGGTGCAACTTACAATGGAAACTAATGGAAATACACATACCTGGCCTGCCTGTATACAGAACCCTCTACTGAGAACCCAAATTAACCAGTTGATTTTGACATTACCTATTCAGACTGGTCATTGAAATGTCTGCAGAGCAAGAAATGTTAAGTATGACTTACATACATATTTACTGTGAAATTCCAGAATTATAGCCATTGAAGGTTGTACCCAAAAGTGACCATTATTTGTAGGTAGTCTTATTTCTGATAATTTCCACACACAAATTTCCATGCAAAAGAAATGAGTGGTTGCCAAAAAGCCTGGCCGTGTGAGGTAGTCTTATTTCTGAACAAGGATTCCACTGTTCAGGTTCCTCCATTTCCAACTCTTGAATGACTATCTGTATGAGCAAGTGCAGAAAAACTTCTCTAGCGAGATCCTTGAAATGAAAGACATTAACCCTTTCCCCCTTGAATTAAGACTGAGTCAACAGCTTTCCTTGGCATGGGTTTGGCACTAAGTGCCAACCCATGCCCCGGGTCAACAGCTTTCCTTGGCATGGGTTGGGCACTTAGTGCCCAACCCATGCCAAGGAAAGCTGTTGACCTGGGGCATGTGATGTTGCTAAGTCTCATGAACATTTCTCAGTCAAATTGTTTTTCATGACTGTTGAAACTTATAGAATACACTGAAGCAGACGACATTTGACCACCAGTCGGTTTTGGCCGGTTTGAGGGGGAAAGGGTTAACATATTTGGGCAGCTAAAGTTAGTCTTAATTCAAGATGGAAAATGTTAAATTGTACAAGACACCAGTTGTTCATGATTTGGCAGGAGGTCAAGTAGTGATGCAGTGTGCCAGCTTCAATGCTGTATATATAGGCCACAGTAACTCTGGAAGTAAGTGTACAGCAAATATGAAAATAGCTCTGCAGTGAATATAAAAATACCCACCAATCTATTGCCTGTTGAACATGTCATGATGGGCAGCAATCAGGTTTACCTGTTCCTCTTTTTAACTTCTACATCAGTGATCCCATGTACATAAATATATGTTAAAATTATATAACATATGAACTGTTTTTTCCTGATACAATTGTAACAACTTGACAGCTCCAGACTGCACAGACACACAGTCCCTTGCGTCCATAAGGATGTCCGTGGTACCAGCGTTCCAATATGCCTATGCTCCCTTAGTATTGGTGAACTCCCGAACTAGGCTCATGAGAACCTCTCGGTTGACTTGTTGCCCTATAAACTGCATGAGGGTTTCTATTGAACTACTCCCAACAACTTGTTGTACCTTCTCCACAAGTTCTCGCTTTTCAGCATCAGATAAATTTCGCAGAACCTTCAGCATGGAGTCATATTCATCAGCCCTACAGTATCCAACAACTGAGCCTGCAAACAGAAAGCTGCATGTATATTTCTCATTGGCACTTATTAAAATTATCATCTACAGATGTGTTGTTACATTTCAAAATCAGTGTCAACTTCTGGTCAAATGTAGTATCCTGATTACTAGACACTTACAAAGATGACAGAGTAACAGTAAATTTATTTTATGTTAGAGGGTAGATTATTTTTTTCTAGAGTGAAATTCAAAAGTAGTAACTCACTGAAGATCACACAACCTAAACATTGTTACAAATTAATTGTGATGCGCCTGCATCAGTGACATGATGCATTGATATTTAGACAAAATTAAATGTGTGCGAGCGATGTTTGATTAATGTGTCAAGTGTGATGTAGAATAACTGCAACACATGTAAACAAACATGGCACACCATGTCGGCGTTGAAAGTAGGCATATTTTTTTTTTGCGATGAATACCTATTAAAACAGAATAAACAAAATCTTACATGGCTGGGCATGGTGACTCATGATTTTCCTCACCAACAAAGATCCCTCATGAGAGAAAAATAGTAACTCACTCTCAGCCATGTCAGATTCTCTATGTATGCAATTGCATACATATACATTTCAAACTTTTGCATTTCAGGTATTTAACTGAACTTTTACTTTCACTATATTGGATGCACCAACTTCCTATTAAACTTACATTAAAATACTGTGATGTCTTTATTTCACAGTTTTATGCCATTAAGAACATTACAAAAAATAAAAATGCAGGGAAACTAGATAAACTATAGCACATTACATGTCTAGCAGCACTCAAAATTAGAATCATCTACATATCAAAATGATGAATGTGGATCCCATTTTATAAATACAGATGTGCCCCTCTTATAAGGCCCCTTTCACCAGAGGCCACCCCTCTTGAAGGTCAGCATTCTTGTGTAGAAAGTAAGGTATTTCCATTTCATTCTCCCCCTGAAGAGATGCAACCCCTCTTATAAGGCCACTTTTTGGCTGTATTTGAGGTGGCCTTATAAGGGGGGGGGGGGGCACTGTAGACAGTTCAAAATTTGACGCAAAATTTTTTTTAAAAAAAGAAGGCCAACTATGCTTATATAAAATCATGTCTATAAGTTTAGGGCCTCCATTGAGGGGTATTTCGACCACATTTTCATCTTGAATAGACATCTCCGTCTTACATATATTGTATGATAACATTTCTGGTGCATCTGGAATGACCTCTCTTCCTATCAGGCAATTCTCCATGCACTGTGACATTTTCTTAAGCCTTTCTCCATCACATATCACCCTAATACACAGTGATCTATCTGGTGCATCAGACGTGGCTTTGCAAGTGGGAAACTACTATACTACGGTATACCTACCCACAATTCCTCCAACTAAAGCTCCTGGGGGTCCCATGACTACACCACCAACAGCAGCTCCCCCTGCTGCATAACATGCCTGCTTGCATATACCTGTGTACAGAAAATACCATTAGGAAGCAAGACAACTGTATGAAAAGCCTGTGCTCAGCTGATCCCAGACATGTGAGTGGCCAATTACAAAAATATCTGAAAATACACCAAATCCATCAGTAATACCTCCAAATCAAGGAACAAGAGGGCTGTGTGAACAGCCGATGTTCAGCTGATCTACAGATTCAACACACTTCTGGTTCTGTGAATTTGGGATAGGACAAAATAGGTAGACACTTATCAAAGGCACATCCCTACCAAGTTTGACATAGTAATCAATAGGAAAGGTGCATTTACAGTTAAATACCCAAATAGAAACAAGAGGATCATGATGATCCTGTGCTCTGCTGACTGGAATCTGCTTTTACAATATTGTAATACATGCACTGTAGTCTGTATAGCTACATACATGTACAGTGGTAACACTCAAGCATCTGTATTTGAGAAGAAGTCAAAATTGTAAATACAATAGTGCAATACATGCACTGTATTGCCATATTTATTTATAGAGTGGCAGCACTCACTTACCTTTGTAAAGTTTAATATCCCATAACTTTGTCAAAAATTAACATATCCACATTATTTTTGCAAACTTTCATTTCCTACAGTCCAACTATATTCTCATAAAATTTTAAGCATTTCTGTTAAGCTGTTCTGGAGAAGTCGAAAATAGCCTTAAAACACAAAAATTCATGAAAAAAATTGAAAAGATTGCAGTGCCACCTGGTGGCCAAAATAAACACTACTTGATCCAAGGTGACCCTATGTGCAACATCAAAGCAATTGGCCAGCTAGTTCTTGAGACAAGAAAATTTTAAATTTTTCAAAAAATAAATTAAAAAATTCATAAAAAATAGAAAAAATATAACATCATCAACTTGTTTGCAAATTTGGAAGAGGTCCATCTGGGCACATCCATGTGCAAAATCAAAACATTCCATGCAGCTATTTGAGAAGAAGTTGACAATGTAAATACAATAGTGCAATATATGCACTGTATTGCCATATATACATATACAGTGGCAGCACTCATTTAGTCACAAAGTTTGATATCCCGTAACTTTGTCAAACATTAACATATTCACATTATTTTCGCAAACTTTCATTATCCAAAGGTCAACTATATTCTGATAAAGTTTTGATCAATTCTGTTTAGCCGTTCTGCAGAAGAAGTTGAAAATAGCCAAAAATTCATAAAAAATTAGGAAAAAAATTACAGTGCCACCTGGATGCCCAAATAAGAACAAGTTGACCCCACGTGACCCTATGTGCAATATCAAAGCAATTGGCCAAGTAGTTCTTGAGATGAACTAATTTTGATTAAAAAAAAATCATAAAAAATAGAAAAATTTGCATCATTATCTCCTTTACAAACTTTGTAGAGGTCCACCTGGGGAACATCCATGTGCGAAATCAACCCATTCCATGCAGTGGTTTTGAGAAGAAGACGAAAATGTAAAAAGTCAAACAGACTGATGGATGGACGGACGGACGACGGACACAAACAGATTCAATAAGCTCTGCTGACTGACAAGTCAGCAGAGCTAGAAATCATTTAAAACAAAAAATCCAAAGCAGTGCCACCTGGTGAACAACTTTGTTTGACCTTTGACTAAGAACATATCCACCAAGTTTCAGCTCAATCTCAGGGACGGTTCTGGAGAAGTTGAAAAAAGCAAAAACAAACAAAAAAAACATTAAAAAATAGAAAAAAATTGCAGCACCGCCTGGTCAACAAATCAACAACTAGGAGTGTACTGGACTGGAATGTTCCTGTGTGATAAAGCAATTGGGTGAGCAGTTTTGGAGAAGAAGATTTCATAAGATTTGTCCCCAAATAGAACCAAAAAATTCACAAAAAATACAACAAAATCACTGGAGTGTGACCACTTGAACTTGGTAGAGACCCACCCACAGTACATGTTTACCAAGCTTGAAGTGAATCTGGTTGATGGTTTCAGAGAAGTCCAAAATGTGAATTAGCTTTAGAATGCCCATTGACTTACATAATAATCAATAGGAAAGGTGCATTTACCAATAAGTACCAAAATAATCAGGAATCTACAGCACTGCCACCTACTGAACAACTTTGTTTGACCTTCCACAAGGAACACATCCACCAAGTTCCAGCTTAATTTGAGTGATGGTTTTGGAGAAGTCGAAAATCTTGAAAACACACCAAAAAAATCATAAAAAACTAGAAAATCGCAGCTCCACCTGGAGAACAAATTAGGAACCAGGATTCCCTAGGAGTGTTCCTGTGTGATATCAAAGTTATTGTGTTAGTGGTTTCTGAGATGCAGATTTTTTTAAGATTTGCCCCCCCCCCCCCCACCAAAAAAAAAAAAAAAGATAAAATGAAATAAAAAATCCAAATTCATTGGAACATGACCACTTGAACAAACTTGGTAGAGATTCACCCAAGGTATATAGTCACCAAATTTGAAGTGAATCTGGTTGACGGTTTCAGAGAAGAAGTCCAAAATGTGAATTAGCATTAGGATGCCCATTCACTTGCACAGTAATCATTAGGAAAGGTGTGTTTACCAATAAGTACCAAAATTGAAGAAATTGTTAAATATCAACAAGTTTCAGCTTAATCTGAGTGATGATTCTGGAGAAGAAGTCAAAATTAGCAAAAGCACACAAAAAAAGGAAACATTAGAAAAAAATTGCAGCACCACCTGGTGAACAAATTAACCACTAGGAAACCATATGATTATTCCTGTGTGACATCAAAGCAATTGGGTGAGCGGTTTTGGAGGAGAAGATTTCTTAAGGTTTGCCCCAAAAAAGAACGAAAAAAAATTCATAAAAAATAAAAAAATCATTGGAGCCTGACCATTTGAGCAAACTTGGCAGAGACCCACTCAAGGCACATCCTCACTATTCTAAGTTTGAAGTGAATCTGGCAGACGGTTTTGGAGAAGAAGTCGAAAATGTGAATTGTGGACAGACAACGGACCCTCACAAAAGCTCAGCTGGCTGACAAGTCAGCTGAGCTAAAGACAGAGGTTCAAAATACCTAAACCAATGCAAAGTATGAAACAAATATATGATCAACTTAGTTGAAATCTGGTGCTGAAATAGCTGAAAACAGCTAAATATTTGTAATCTCACATGCCTGTGACCCAGAAATAGTCACCATATATAGGGTCAGCAGTGTCGAGCTGAGTTGAACTCAGAGTTGATAGTATATATATGGATGTCATAGACATTTACTTGAAATGGAGACCTCTGCATTAGGTTTCACAAATAGAATCAATCGACAAATAATGTTTTAGTCCAAACACAATTTATTCCACTGGATGCCACTGAGGCCCAGACATTGTTGAAGTCATTGGTGATTAAGCAGTCTTTCAGGAACATTTTTTAAGGCTTTCCCTCAAATGAACAGGACAATGCACCGAAACCCCAAGCCACTGCAGCCTGGTTGTTTGATAAAACTTGGCAGAGACCCATTTACGTTGTACATCTATTCAGTTTTTTTTCGAAGTGGATGCACTAATAATACTACATGTACTATCAATCATATTGTGCACATCAAAAATATAAATGTTATAGTTTATTTAAACAATTATTTCAAAAGTTTAAATTTTACTAAGATTTAAAATTTCTGGCTCATGCCCACTGAAAATATACGCACTGTTAATTAAAGTTCCTCATAACTAATTTTCAATCCATGAGCCTTATTAGGTAGCAAGTACACAAAATGCAGTATGTCAGTCTACATTAATCAATTAATTACTTCCAGAAAACCTTTCTCCATGATGTTACTTACCTTTGAATGTACGTTTCAGGCTATCGTTTGTCTCCAAAATTTTCAAGAGTTGATTGTAGTATGGCAAAAATGCCATGCCAACTAGGTGGGCTGCCATGATGTTGATCGCTCTAGAAGACATTGCAAAGATACAATGAAAAACCATTATTTTTCTAAACTTGAAGTTGAAAATTTAAACTCAAAGTTGCAAAAACAACAAATGGCCAATGGGCCTAATCCTCTGCTGACAACCATCACCAAAACTAATTTCCTGAAATGCATTTTCTCTATGACCTACAGAAATTAGTCCAGGTCATCCATATTATGCAATATCAAACTTCCACATGGTACACATTTGTGGTCAATTTGGTATCATTCAACCTCTTCTTCATCAACATATGACATTTGGTGCCCTTTTGGTTTAGTGCTTAATGACCTTTAAAAATAGGTCAAGGTCACACAGCATATGAAAAAATTGACCATTGGTCTAATGCATATATATTTGGTGTAAATTTTGGAGTTCCGTCTCAATTTATTAGCACAACAATGCATTCATGCTGTAAACAACATGCTAAAAACTGAGAACCAGAAAGGCATTCACTTTGAGGTGTGGTGGTTATTACAGGACTTCCTAATCCTTTCCAGTAGTCAGTATTTGTCGATTATTGTGCAGATAATTTGATAGATATGCTCAGATGCCTCTACAACCCTGATAAGAAAGAAAAGCGCTTTCTCCTTGGGACAAGAACAAGGCCTCAAGCTTGCATCCTGCTGGGTGTCAGCTGTCTTATCTGATTAATTATCATATCCGTCTGTGCATTGATTGTATATGCACACAGTAGTCAGCACATCAAGTCTGCAGCTCAACCCTGGGTTTGCCTTGAAACCCTGGGTGCAGAGTTCCTACTGTCAATATGGAACTGAAACCATCATGTTTGATGTGTTTAGATACCTGTGAAGTTAGTTCCAATCATTAGCACCAGTGGCTCCTTATGTCATAAACTTTTGCCTGTACATTGTTCCTGTAATGGAACATGGATGTATGAACACAAATTAAAATGTACACTAATGATTATCCAAAAAAACAAACAAACAAAACATTTCATGAAATGCATGCCCTCTGTTACCTTGAGAGTGGTATGTCAAGGTCATCCATATCATGCAACATCAAGGTTCCATATGTGATAAATGCTTGCAGCATATTTGGTGATGTTAGCCATTTTCTTTTCCAACATATTGAATTAAGTGTTCTTTTCTACAGTGTATAATGATCTTGCAAATATGTCCAAGTCACTGATAATTTTGCAAAATTTGACTATTGACCTAATGCATAATTGGTGTAAATTTGGTATGAAATTAATGTGTTTCGGACCTATAATCACAGTTCCAAATTCTACTACCAGTGGTGCCACCATGACTTTACATGAAATCAAAATTTTGCCTGTAAAAGGTTCCTGTTACGATACATAGATGTATGTCCACAAGCTCACGTTATGATCATCACAAAAAAATTGTTTGAAATGCATTCCTCCATGACCTCGAGAAATTAGGTCAAGGTCATCTAAATTATGCAGTATCAGACTTCTACATATATACATTTGTGGTATATTAGGTAACATTAGCCTCATTCTTTCTCAAAATACCAAACCTAGTGTTCCTTACTAAGTCCTTAATGAACTTGAAAAGGAATGAATTTAATGTGTTTTTGATACCTATGCTGTTAGTTTCAATAATATCATAACCAGTGGCATCACCAAGACTCCATATCTGATACACTTTGTCTGATATTCCTGTACTGGTATATGAATGGCGTGTCCACAAATTCAGATGTCAGATGACCATCACAAGAATATAATTTCCCGACATATATTCCCTCTGTGACCTTCAGAAAGTAGGTCAAGGTCACCCATATCAACGGTGTTTATATGTAATATTCAACTTGAACACAATGCACATTTGGTGAAATTCACCTTATAATTTCTCAAGATAATGAATTTCATAAATTTTACCAAATAATAAGCCATATTCTCCATTCACCAACAGATGGTACCATCAGTATTATTCAAATTATACATAATCACCTCCAAAATATATCCACCCAAGTTCATAAGGATCCACTGAAAATTCACACACTGGAGCATTTTCAATTTTTTCACCTACTGGCCCCTGTACTATGTAATCCATATAATCCACCAGGACCAGGTGGCACCAGCAATACTGTAAGGAACCTAGATTTTTATCCAATGGCATATAATATGCCCCCCCCCCCCCAAATTAAGGGGCTTACTGAAAAATTGTAGACATTATTTATTTTGATGACAAGCAAATGTTTATGGGCAGACGGCAGATGTAATGATGGACATGAGTGATTGCATAAGCTTTGTGATCTATGATCAGCATAGCTAATAAAAAAAAAGTGTTTTGTAGCAAACAATTGCAGCAGCCTGATTGCATTTTGAGAAGAAACATGATTTCCGATGTGTCTGTGAAGGTACATGTACTTGTACACAGACCATTTAGGAAAAAACCAAAGATATGACTGTAAAGGTCTCGGGTTGTTATACATGTAGACATTGAAAACATACATTTTTCTTTTTCTATATGTATTTCACAGAGTAACCAGGGATATGTTCTCTTTCATATTTTACTGTAAGCCAGCTACTGACTATGAAGAATGTGAATTTACAATGAGGAACAAAAACATCCATAAATAATATTAAACAATTGCAGTGCCATGGTACAAATAAGTCCAGGAGTATCTCAAAATGTTCCTTAACATTTCAACACAATTTGGGACTTCTCTGCACAAGTGGAGTTATATGTACTGTACACAACTGCTTTCTTACCCCCATTCCCCTAAGAATACCCCTTTGCTGGCACACCTGTATATTTTTAATTAAGGCACCTATTCTGGTATCAGCCTCGTGTGGTGAAATAACATGCATATGATAAATATTTGGACAGCCACGAGTGAGAAAGGAAACTGGCAAGTGAATTATAAAAAAAAATGTTTACAGAGCAGGCAAGAAAAAGGAAAACTTATAACATTAAATTAAGAAAATATGGCAAAAAACTCATTTCCTGAGTAAAGTTTTAGCCAGATCCTTCATAAGTACGCACATGTTTAAATGAGTCCTGGCACAATTGACTTTGCAGTGGCACAATAGTGAGCAGACAATTCTCCATGTCAAAATGTACTCAGTGCAGATATTCCATAAAGTATGCAGGTAATTAAGGTATCAAAATCACTTCTCTCTGTGTAAGAAGAGGGCTACTGCTTGAAAGTGAAAATTTTATTCCCCTTTCTCAACCCTTAACCCTTTCCCCCTTAAACTGGCCAAAACCGGCTGGTGGTCAAATGTCATTTGCTTCAGTGTTTTCAACTAATTTCAACAGTTATGAAAAACAATTTGACTGAGAAATGTACATGAGACTTATCAAGATCACATGTTCCAGGTCAACAGCTTTCCTTGGCATGGGTTGGGCACTTAGTGACCAACCCATGTCAAGGAAAGCAGTTGACTCAGTCTTAATTCAAGCTGGAAATGGTTAAAGTGCCAATCACTGCTATAGTCATTCTCTCATTACCATTAAACATATAATGGTTACAAGATTCAAATTTCTCATGAAGACCCCTTCAATTCAAATACCAGCAAGCCTAGTCTAAAGCAAAAAGGTAGACTTTGTCAACAGCTTTCCTCCGGCACTTGGTGTGCAAAGTGCCCCGAGGAAAGCTGTTGACTCAGTCTCAAATCAGCACTTTAAGGGTTAACAATAGTTCTTTTCAGCATATTGTGTCACATAACAAATGTTAATGTAAACTTGTATACTAAACATTACATGTGTGTTGGTTTTTGTCCTGTCATACTAGCCAATATATATAATTAAGGAATTTATGTTAAGGGACTTTTGCAGATCATTTACAAATGCACAACATGTCAGAACATTTATAGTAAAGACATTCTTGTGTGCTGATTTCTTAAGTGTATTAAATTAACTACTTTTGTTTGCTATGGAAAGAAGATAGGAAGAGTTTATTTTGACACTGTAAGGAAAATATCTGGGTTGTTTAACTATGTTAGCTACACATAGTTTCATTCCGGCGTTGATCAGTTTGGAAACACACCGCCCCATGTATAGTTTGAAAACCTACTGATTAACCTTCAAGATTATTGTATAGCCTATGAAAAAGTTATTAATCTATTGTACAATGATTTGAAATCAACTCATAGCTCATGCATATTGATGCTATATTCTGTCGTTGAGCATACTTGTTGGTTCAGAAGCTTTTTTTACCTTTTTCAAACATTTGGTTGGGGGTGGGTGAGTGGGGAGGAAGAGGGGGGTCCACATATCTTTCACTAGGAGAGCCAAAACGAGGAGAAATGGCCATCCTTGGCACTTTTTGCAGAGAAATGCAGAGGAAATTTGTACAAAAATCCTTTTCTTGGCACCTCCTGGCAATCTTGCAGAGAAAAGGCATGAGAATCAAGTTTGTCTGTTTTCTCTTGGCGTTCCTCCAAATTTTTGTTGAGAAATACCTTTCGCTCTACTCCTTACCTTGGCATTCTGGGCATTTTTGCCGAGAAATGCTTAGGTATGGATTGTAGACTTGAATACCTTGGCATTTTGCAACATTCTTGGAAGAAGATATTCATGAGAAGTATTGGCATGCATTTTTGGGGGTAATGCAAAACAAGGCAGTCACCACTTCTTCATTGTATAACATAATTTCATAAATGGTTGTACTATACTATTTATGAGAATCACTGACACCTATTAATAAGTGATATTTTAACCAAGTCAAGAAAAATTAGAGATGCAAACCCTTCATTCAGATTGATACAGGAACATTTCATACTCCCCAGTATTAATATCTAAATGAGGCTAAACCGGGTAAGATGTTACCAGCATTTAAAAAGTTCTTGTCAAAGTATAGAAACCACAGGCGTATGAAAGTAATAGTACATATTCCTGACTTGAATATGGTAAAACCATACATGTATGTGTTCCTTATCTGTTACTCCCCATGCTGAATAAAGTTTCAGTGCATTTCCAAGCGTACGGTGCATAACACACTTACATTAGTCATTACTGTCGCCGACGCCTGTTTTGTCCAGATACTTTCGCTATTTATCTTCCGTTTTCATGACCCGGAAGAGTGAAAATGGCAACGTCATAGACATAGCTGGTGTGCGCTTGGAAACGCACTGAAACTTTACTGTACTTTATTCACATGTATACGGAGTGGTATGAGTAACGTTGGTCGTGGGATACTGGCCTTGTGGTATTACTACACAAGCACCATCGTTGCTCTCGCACTCAGAACATTTTCATACGCCTATGACATAGGCTATGATAGAAACAATAGAACCTTTCAAATAAGACCGACCATCCTTACTGCCAGAAAAATGTGGTTTTATGCTGCAGGTGGTCTTAACATAAATGTATATTTGATAATAATACCACAAAGTGGCATGGAACTGCAAACAAAAACATCTCTCGTCATATACATGTACATGTAGGTCTGACACGGCAAAGTAACTTTTAAAAATGGCTTCAGTTTCATTTTGAATTGCAGCGTAAAGACTATTTAAACACAAAGTGGCCGTGGCTACCGTTGCGAACCTGAAGAAATCAATAGTAAATAAACATATTAACTTTCCACAGGATAACAAACACAATAATCGGGCGTAGTTGCGGGTTCATGTGTTGGCACAACCAATAGTAACATTTTTGTTTTTACAACTTTCATTATCGCTCACCGTTTCATCATCTACTACTTTTCATGTTAGCATCAATACATTTCATGCTCGTTTATCAACAAGATAAGACTTACCTTTGAAATAACTTGTGCTCTTGTCCGTCAAAGTGTTGTTACAGTGATTACGGTGTAACTAACGCGAAAACCATAAAGACACATCAGCACTGGGAATTGTGAGTTTCTGGCGCTTAGTCATTTACACAGGGTCACGTGATCAATCAAGCTCCTCAGTGCCCATGGTGGGGATCAGTTATTATTGAGTCACAGGTTTTGATTAATGGAAATGGACTCCGCATTCGCACATACTTATTTATTTTATTCCAACGTTACCGATACTAAACGGATATTTTATAAAATAATATGGCATCGACGTGCGCCCTATACACAGAAAGGCTGCACCCGCCAGATTTTTTTTTGCCTCTGTTGAACCCTTTCTTTTAACATTCTTTTGTATTTCTTGCTGCTGTTTTAAAAACTCTTGCTATGTGCTGCAGTGAGTAAGTGACTTTTGGACGTGACACAAGTGGGCTGTTGTTTCTTCTATTTTTAATATCCGTGATACATATTACTCATATGTTTATCTTTTTTCTTGTTCTTGTATTTTATCCAGAATTTGTTTGTTATTGGCCTCCATACTTTATACATAAGGAGTTGTAAAATTTGTATTGCTGACTATGACTTGCCAAATATTTTCTTTCTTTCTTTCTTTCTTTCTTTCTTTCTTTCTTTCTTTCTTTCTTTCTTTCTTTCTTTCTTTCTTTCTTTCTTTCTTTCTTTCTTTCTTTCTTTCTCTCTCTCTCTCTCTCTCTTTCTTTCTTTCTTTCTTTCTTTCTTTCTTTCTTTCTTTCTTTCCTTTCTCTCCATAGGGGTATACATACATATGAATTAAAATTAAAAACCATCGAAAACATAGTTGCTTGGGGTTTGCCAGGAACCCACTAAATACATCTTTGTTCAGTTGCATGCAGTATAATTTACTTTTTCATCATGCTGATTCACTGTATATTTCTTATTTGTGTTACAATATTTCATAAACTTAATTACTTTACCACGGTTACAAATCCAGCAGTATACGGTATAACATCTTTATATTTACATATATGTGTATACTTATTTCACTAAGTACAGAAATCATATTATAAATGGGCCGTGAACTGTTATGACAAAACCAAACCTGTTGAGTATTCCATCTTTATTAAGGACAGCAATGACAGTTTTTCTCTTATTTTTATCAGGCTTTTTTCTCCCAAAGATATTTGAATATAATTTCAATTATTTTGATCATGATTCTGAAAGGTTAGGAATAACAGATACAAAGTACAATAAATGGCATAGTGTTAGAGAATTCAATTAAAGTTTTACCACTGATGGTTAAATTTGGTTTATTCATCTTTTTCAAAAAAAAAAAAAAAAAAAAAAAAGTCACACATTTAGCTGCAAGCTTGTAATCTTGATTTGGTGGGAATAGATCTAAAGTCTTTTGCGTGGGAATATTTCTTTTTATTTTCACTTTTTTTGGTAAAAATGAACTGGATCCATGTCTTGGCGTTACACATGAGAAAACCTTGTTGTAGGGTGCATTAAAAGCATTCAACAACAGTTAATTTTAACCCAAACATTTTTATATAATTCTGCTGGACCTGCTTCTCTTCCTAATATGTATTATTAGATATATTCTGTATACATGTTTAATGTGCTCAAAAGCTCATTTTCTGAAACTTCTGCTCCACATTTTTTATTTTCATTTTTATTTTTCATTTTTTTTGGAGGAGAGGAGGGGGAGAAAGTTTCGGAAATCCTCCTGCATTAGCTAGAAGTTTTAATGTCCTGTATTTTAGAGAGAGAGAGAGAGAGAGAGAGAGAGAGAGAGAGAGAGAGAGAGAGAGAGAGAGAGAGAGAGAGAGAGAGAGAGAGAGAGAGAGAGAGAGAGAGAGAGAGAGAGAGAGAGAGAGAGAGAGAGAGAGAGAGAGAGAGAGAGTTTAGTTTAGTGGTGTAAAAATTATATGAAAATAACGACTTTATACACAAGTAATTCAATGGTGTTGAAAAATTTTATCCACAAAATATTCTGCACATAGAATTTCTTTCCGATGTTTGCTATTGTACGTAAATATACATCGAAAAATATCCAATCTTTCATTGCAGATATTTAAATAATTTAACAGTTGAAATATTTAGAATTTGAAACAACACAGGCCTATTATTTCTAAACACTTTCACACATTTATAGCCCATATATATTATGTAACTAAATCTATATTCTGTAAATTATGTATGGATAACCTACAACGACAAATTTAATCTAAATAATTTGATGGCGAGTCAATATTATATAAATAATTTGAAAGCTACAAATTGTATTGAACTCATCTTGTGTTAAGCACTTTTTGCATAAATAATTTGAAACGAATGCATTCCACAAGCAATTTATTGAAGTTGATGATCAGTAACAAAATCAAATTCACCGTACCCGTAAGGCCTTGGGTTCAACAGAAATCTAATAATATACCATCATTATTATCAAAGGGCAAGTTTAATGGAATGACCAGAGTTGCCAGCACAGCAGACAAGCATAGACTGTGCACTCTCGCTTCCATTGGTTTCCCTTTAAACTTCTAACTCATATGTCCAAGTGATGAAATTATATAACATTCATTCTTTTTCTAACAGAATTGCAACAACTTGACAGCCCAAGGCGGCATATTCAAGCAGTCCCGGAGTCCATACAGATTTCCGTGGCACAAGTGATCCAATGTCTCTATTGTCACTTAGTTTTGGTGAACTCCTTATACTAAATCCTCATTACAGCCTCTCGGTTGGCTTGTTGATAGATTAAACATTAACTCAGAGTTGACAAAAAAATAGAGCTTGATTATTTAGACTTTCATAGTGAGGAGTAGGTGTCATCATGGGGTTGTTTTACATTTCTGGTACAGGAGGTCCATTGTTACAGTACTTGTTGGGAATTACTTAGGTTTATACAGGTGATCCAGCTATAACTGTCTATTTTATAATCACTGGGGCTGATTATAATACCACAGTTTGTTTCTACTCCAGTCATACACTGGCAGGTGGTTGGACTAAGGTGAGCTATCCAGCTGGAAAGGGTACATACTAGTTCAGGGGTAAGCCAAATTATTCTTATTTGAACTTGTACTATACAAATTTAGTAACTATGGTTAGTTTGACAGGCATTCTTTACTCACATTGAAGCTCCGCATTGATAAGCAAACTTACTTATTTTGGTAATTCCTTATTTGCCACGCTCACATTAATTCATTATTATATGGGTTGTATTTGCCGAATATTTAGCTCAGACAACGAACCGCTACTCAGGGTGACATGTACGGGTACAGGCTCCGAAACATGTTCTGAGTAGTTATCCGATGAAGACCCGCATCAGATACATTTCGCAGAGCATCCAGCATGGACTCATAGTCATCTACCGTAAAGTGTCCCACTACTGACCTTGTAAATAGAAAGGTATGTGTGTATTACACATCAGCGCTTCTTGAATAATGATCTAAAGACATCTAGTGCATTTCAAATTTCGTCAGCTTCCTGTGAAGTGTAGTAAACGGTTACTTGAGACTTCATGAGATAATTACTGTGAATGTACTTAATTTCACATAAATATTTTTGTATTGCAGTCATTTAAAAACTGAAGTGTTAATTTCGTTATTTTGGACATACTTCCAACTGATCCTATGTTGAAATACTTTCATTTGTTTTTATTGTCACAATTTCGTGTTACGAACAAAATTATTAAACTGCTGTGAAACTGTGCCAGTTTATAGTACATTATACATGCACTGCAACACTCAAAGTAGAAAGTGTCCATATAACAACACTATGCGAAATCAACATGATGCAGAGTATGTGGATTCCATTTCATATATAAATAGAGCAAATGGCTGCATACATCAAACATTGTAATGTGGGGCATTTTCATCAGATTTTCAACTTGAATTGACAGCACCCTGTAATATGATTACATATCTAGAGCATTCTCTGGGAATGGCCTTCTCTTCTGAAACTGACATTTTTCAATGCAGGCACTTTCTTTAGCCTTTCTCGTTCACGTGTTGCTCATGTGTGGCACTGAAAGAGTTTAAGAGAAGCTTTACATTGTAAAACAATAGGATTGTGTGAAAAGCTCACGCTTACAAGAATTCACAATCGGAATCACATGCCAATGAATGTTATAGTCCATATATAGTCAATGAACTGGATACCACTTTGTCCCAGATCCTTTTGACCTAATGACCTAGTTCATCAATTGATATTTATTTCAATCCTGATTCATGCGTGTGTGGTTTCATGAGACAACGTGAAAGCTCGTAGGTTATAGCCCAGAGATTATCTATTGGTGGTTTTATCAATGTCCCAATTGCAATTGGTCACCCAGTGTTACTTTTGACACACATTTCGGGTTACACACACACACACACACACACACACACACACACACACACACATTTCTCTGTGTCAGGTCTCAACCAAGATAAATTTTTGACAAGCGCTTAATAAGATATGCATATATCAGTAACCCAGATGCTTTACCCAAAGACCAATATGTGGTATTAACTCCTAGCTTTCACTTTTTCCTGACATGTCCCCGTGCGAGGTTTTGTGGGATCCGGCACCAAGTAAAAGAGGGCAGAAGAGTAAGTAGCATATGGAGTCATTAAGTGATCTAGATACTTGACCTAATGAACTAGTTTTACTAAATAACATGTACTTAGTCAAATCAGTTTGTGTATGTGGGTGTCATTTTATAAAACATAATCAACATTCAATAAACTTTCAGGCAAGATACGAACAGTTCATGAATATTTCACTGTGACTTGGATGCATGACATATAGCCTACAGTCCTATAGTACACGAAATTATTACTTTGACCCAGTGACCTCTTTTTTATACAGCAAATTCCCATGGCTTCTTACATATGTGTCCTAAGTTTCATGAAACAAAAGTCAAAGTTCAAAGGAGTTGTAGCATGTATATGCGCATTAGCATTATCCTATCATTGGTTGAAAATATTTTATTTCATATCAACTGTGGATTGGGAACATGCTGTGAAACTTTTATCAATACCTCTCCCTAGTTCCATGGTTACATAGTATCATAGTATCTCTAAGAAACTGGCTTCGATACACATTCATGACAAGGCAGCAGCATGGAATATCAAGATTAAGAAACAAAGTTGGGGAAAAAGTGACTTGGCGATAATCATCTGTAGTGAATTTGCTTGTGTTTGAGATAAACATTTGCACACGGTCGAGTTCATTCCAATCTGTCTGTTTGTTCGCACTATCAAGTGAAAGAATACTGGTGTTTACAAGGATCTCTGGCTGAAAAGGCCAGAAAATTTCTCGGGTTAATGCGCCATGTTCCCCACCACTGACATCCAAATGTTTAGCAAGAAAGATAATATGATTTCAGTTATTGAATTTGACGATAATGTATTGTGTCCTGAATGATATTTACTTGATTTCAAAACTTTGATTAAAATCAGGTAACACCACATACATGTAGTTACAACTTTGTGGTTACCAAGTTGTGACATTCCGACAAAATTTAAAAGAGGGACCAGCTGACAGTTTCATACAAGCTGAAAATTAAAAAAAAAAAAAAAAAAATAAGGAAACAAAATAATGAAAAAAAAAAAAAAAAAAAAAAGAAAAGAAAAAAACCCACGTGAAAATACATGAAGGAAACAGAAAATAAAATTGTGATAAACAACACATGTATAAAGTACTGTCTCAGGATACCCAGAAGTGTGCACATAGAATTTGAAGTATTTGAAAATTAGGGTGAATTTTTACAGAACTATATTTTTAAGCGGCCCTATAAATAAATAAATAAATAAATAAATAAATAAATAAATAAATAAATAAATAAATAAATAAAAGATAGATAGATAGATAGATAGACAGACAGACAGACAGACAGACAGACAAACAAACAAACAAATAAGTAAGTCACTACATCTGAGCACTTGAACAATACGGTGAAGCAGGATACCACGTTTGATTGAAGTAGATATGTCGGTGGTTTTGTAGCCTGCAGGAACATGCATGTGCAATAGTGTCCTTATATTAATCATGTTAATATGCAATAATAGCATAAGTACCAATTTTGTTTGTTTAGAAAATTTGTCAACAATCAGGAAATGACATTTACACCACACAGGGAACATCTTTGGTGGAGGTCAAGTCAAGGTGCATTCTCACAGTGTTTGAATAGCATTTAACTTACATGTTTGGGAGCGTCAGAAAAGTACCAAAAGGGATAATAAATAAACACCTGCACAATCCCGTCTATGGGTGCCGTGAAATGTCCATACAATTTTAACTTAGTTCATTACAAATGTGGAGTCCAAAGATTTATAATTGAAATTCCTTCCTTCACGCACATCTGCACATTGGCTCTATAGTCATTATAATTGGAAGAACTACATCCAGATGGACAGGAGGAGTTATTCACGCGGTACTGTTTCTCCTGAGAGGCCTTTCAGGCAAAAAGATTGCCGTTTAATCGGATATATCTCAAATTCCTGCCTTCATGCACATCTATGTATATATCATGTGTAATTACGGTACCATTATTCCAGCAATCTGTGCAAAAGTGTAGAAACAACTGTGCATGCATGAGTGTTTCTACAGACAGGCCGTGCACCCAACAAAGCTTGCCTTGCAGTCAGATATCTGATTACCAATAGGTAAGGGAAAGAACAAAGGTTCAAGCACTGCCTAAAAGAGGGCACTGCAGTCAGCGGAGGGATAGGGCTTGCGCATTCCCATTATTTTATATTGTAATTTGCAACTTAATAACTTGAAAACTACTGCACATAGAAACACCAAATTTCAGACAGTAAATCAAGATGCATAACTTAATACCTCATAAAAATCATATAACCACAGGTACATAAGTGACTAGTTAATTCAAGGTTGCTTTAACATAAAAACTAATGGGAATACACAGCTCTAGCCCTCCAAATGTTTGTGTATTCAGTTGTGTATTGGGGTGAATACACACATTAGAGCTAATTGTGACCTTTCCTATCATATAAAAGCCCGCCGTAGTGTCAGACCTGTATCCACTATCTGTGCAACCTTCTCCACTAAGCTCCATCTTTGACGCAGCAGGCGATCTTGCATTTCCGCCTAGTGCTGTTACTTACTGTGAAGCCTGGAGGCGACTTCAGTGTCTGATACAATATTCTGGGGCCCATCGAGGCCCACAACTGGTAACTTCATGCATTAAATTTACGTTTTTAAGTAATGCTCACAATGGAAAAGTTCCATTATATATTGTACATTACATTCATTCGACAAATCAATTTTCCCTAAAAACTGATCTCACATATAGCTTGGATTCTACCTCTTCAATATATCCAGTCAGGACTAGCCCACACGGACTTGGCTGCCATTTTAAAAATTGTGGATTCCGCACCGAATGTTTTGTAAATGACGACAGTAATGTGAAAATTTTAGAGGGGGGGGGTATAATATGTGAAACCAAAAGTGTATATTTTGCAATTATTTCACATCATCAATATGATATATGATAAATGCAGTGCTGAAAACACGTTGCAGCGATTCCCAAATCAAATGTAATTTGGTGTGACTGTCCCACAATGCATTGGACCATGTTCAAAACCATTATTTGTTACTGTAGTTGTAATTTCTCTGACACTCGTAACGATTTACTCTTAAGCATGTGATTTGGCAGATCTTTAGACATTTATTTTTTATGCAGTTACCAAAGCCCTGCAAGCTCTGGGTGTGGAGTTTGTCTAATTTTTGTTGTTGTATTGTTTACGATCACAGGGATTTCATATTTCAAACTTTGTTTGGATGGAGTTTGTCTAATTTTTGTTGTTGTATTGTTTCCGATCACAGGGATTTCATATTTCAAACTTTGTTTGGATGGAGTTAAATTTACTCTATTTAAAAATAATTAAGTCCCTCGAGTATTATGACTGTACGTCCCTTGCCTTGATTTTAAGGGAAGTGATAAAAGTTTGTGAATTTATGATAAAAATTATATAATCATTTGACTAAAAATATCCTTTACTTTCCGTAATTTTAACTCTTTAAACAGAGGATCTGTGTGTGCATTATACTTACTACATGTTATCCATCTTACAGCTTTCTTTTGCAATTTTTCTGTTCTGCTTAGTTTGATGCCCCAATTTAAAATCCCAAAATTAATGTGTGTGAGTATTAACGAGTTGTATTTTTGGCAAGGCAGCATAAAGCTATGGCATCACTTGCCAAATTTCTGGTGTCTTTAAACCAACGAGTGTGTCTTTGTGGATACTTAACAGATTGTTCTGTGGTATATTCAACACCTTCAATCTGCTTAAACCCTCAAACTTATATGTATCTATATGTGGTATTCAATATAATGATATATCCAAATATGTAAGGTTTAGAGCACCAACAAAATATCTATGATGTAAAATGCTTATATCTAAACTGCCTAGATTAAGAATCACAAGCGAATTCAAACCATGAAAGCCATGTGTATAAACCGTTTTGATTGGACTGCCTTCCAAACAAATCTCCAATCGGAACAGAGGACCATCGAAAGTGAACTTGTTTGCTGCTATTATGTAGTTGCATTTTAAACCGATGATTTGAAGGATTAAGCCTAAAAAATCGTATTTTGTTGAAAGAAATATCTAATCGGTAAACACGCAGTAACTTAATCGAAGGTTTAATGTTCCAATCTCTCAACTGGCTTGCTGACAGTATTATTTCACGCGCCATTTGTTTTCGTTTCCCGTAGGATACAGAAGAAATGGTTGCATGTCAACATAGAACTGTGTACCCCATGCACATACAAAAGTCTGAATAATTTCCTATTTTGCCATACATCACACTCTGTTATCAAGAGATTGAAGACAGTGGACCTTCTTAAAATTCATATCAATTAAAACACACCTTTCCGTGCTTGCAATGGAAATTTTAAAGACTGCTTGGCAGATAGCTTCTATACCACTCACACAGTTCCACTTACCATGTAGATCTAACAGGTATGCAGTGTGAATTTGTCCATTTGAATCGTCCAGGATATTTCATGTTGTTACAGTTTTGCAAATGGCCTTGATTTGTGTAGAGCAGCAATCGATGGGGACCTGCATAAGTAAATAAACAAGCAGCCCACCAGGGGTAACAAGGCATTTAATATATTCAAAACACGAAATCCAATTTATACATTCTCAGAAATTGCAATGAGCGCTATGTCTCACTGCAAGTCCTTCTTGGTTTGCACTGAGTCCAACTGCAGGAAACATTGTTGCATACTGATGCAGATAACAGAACCTCTCAACTGTCCAATGTTTGCTGTCGAACGTCACATGCCACAGTTTCGAAAAGGATATACGTCCAGCAGTTTCACATTGGAAATATAAGAGTCCACAGGGCCAGGTGCCACCTTGACAATGATGCACATACTCATTTACATTTAGAGGGAGTATTTTTACGCCGATAAGAGCTGCAGATATCGCCACATGCTTCTTCATCTGACACCTTATTACAATCATTCTTGTGATCACAGACATGGTGTCACAGAATAAGCTACTATCTTCACATTTAGGCAGTCCATGTGAACACTTACTAGAATTAGCCGTTACTCTGGCGTCGCAAAGAACACCATTTGACTCCCATTCGAAGCAGGAGTTATAAGTTTTAAATAATGATGTCCAATAAGGTAAGGAATAACCCAAAATAAGCAATGCTATGGCCTGGAAATAAAGACGGTCATAAACACCGAGAGGAAGTTCAACTGATTTTATCGAACGTGCCTCGCCTTTGTTCTGTTTACCTGCAGCATCTTCTTTCAAAAGGTAGCCCCAGATCCAAACATTGAGTAAAGGCCACATCCAAATGTCCATTGCATGAAGAATCAAACATAAAAGGTTGACAAATTTATCCTCCTTAAATGTTTGATAAAAATTATGGCCGAATACAAGAGCCTAATATTGATAGCCATAGTTTTTCCATTATCCAGAAAGATGATTTTCTGAATTATGTCTGCAGCTTTTGATGGTATCATAGCCACAGTATTTGTTTTCCTGGATCAACGACAACTTGCCGAAAGACAACACGTTGAATCGTCAACTGGCCGACTGGTTTACTAATCGAATCGTCAATTGTTCTAATCTACAGGTCGTAGACTCCTCCACTCCTATAATCTCCAACTCGTCAAATCCACCTTATTCGTCGAAAAGCTGTCGAAAGTCGTCGAAAATCATTTATATATCAACAATAAACAATATAATAGTGGGGTTATTTGCCTTGTATGACCTTATCGGTTCATTTATTCTTGTGACAGCTGCAAAGGAAGCTGCATTTTGCAAAACAAGTCATTCCCCTTTCTCCGAGTTTATTGTCATTTTATTATATCATTTTCTCATATCACATCAGGCACCAGCCAATCTAATAATATCTATAAAAATGCAGAGAAATTATATATATATATATATATATATATATATATATATCTGTTTGCATGTGTGAACCACATCATGCACCACCCAATCTTGCATAGAAATATATTTGTAGAAAAATTCTCCCATAGACAGATAATACATTATCATTTTCTCTCATGAACTGTGACAACATATCTGTGTGTGTGTGTGTGAGCCACATCATGCACCACCCAATCTTGCATCGAAATAAATATTTTTCTCTCATAAACTGTGGCAAAATAGTGAAATCTGGCACTGTGCTCTAAACATAAAAGTGTATGCACAAACAATATGCGTGCATTTTCCATAGTACTTGTTACAAATTACCTGACTGGTGACAATATATATCAGCCTCAATAATAAGGAATATAGAAATCATGATGGAGCAGAAGTCGATTTGTATCAATAAAAAGTCCTCCCAGGTGCGAGCAATAAACACATCTCACATCAGCATTAATGGGGATGTCAACCCATACAAGTATATGGAGTAAACTGATAAAAAAGGAGCATTAAATAAATATCGAAAAGGTCTGTTGAGAATAAACTTCTAGTAATAATGATAGTAACACAGAGGAACAATAAGATAGCACATGGCTGTGCTGTAAGGCATAATACAGTATGCACGAAGAATGTGCATTCATTTTTAATAGTACTTGTTATAATTTGCCAGACTGGTGACCATATAAATATTTTAGTGTAAACAATTAGAAATACAGAAGTCATAAAAATGCTATCAGGTACAAGCAGTATTTCATTTCAGCATAAATCTAAAGTCAACACATATTAATATATGTGGTATCTATGACTACATAGAAATAACTTCCAAATTAGTATGAGGTTAAAACTGAATGTCCTTTCAAATATAATGGAGTTTGCAAAAATGTATTTTCATATGTCGGTCATGCATTCAGGTGAGGGTAGCCAAATGACCTTGTCAATGACCCTATTAGGTCATATATCCATAGGTAGAGGCTGTACGTATTGTTGGCCCATTACAAGTAAACACAAAGGCTGTGTGAATGGCACATGCATAGTTGATTAATAAATATTCTCTGCACGATGGGTCTTGAGCTGAAATGAACCCTGCATATACCCATGACATAGCGCATGTCACCGGTTGTAACTTAAAGGACTGATTGTTACATAAGGTGAATCTTCCGTTGGCTAACAGTGTGCTGCACACAATCCTGCCCTCTCGATTAACTCAGATTATACTCCTCAGCGCCCAATTTCTATTGTTTTCAGCGGAGTCTAATTTTCATAGAGCTCCTCTCTTCCTAGGAGTCTAATTGAATTAGATCCGCTGAAGTGCAAGTGACCTCATGACGGGACTTTGCAATGGAACTTCGACAATTTTTGTCTACACTTTTTAATGAAAAAAATATTTTGTCCCTGGCAGGGTTCGAACCACGAATTCTGTGATCTACGGCTGAGCGTGCTGTCTATTACGCTAAACAGCTGAGACGATGCTTCACGGATTTTACATAATATTTATTCCAGCGTGTCTATTGTTGACCAGCATTGAATAGGGTCAGGGAGCGTGACAGGTCAAGTGTCAAAGGTCGTTACATTATGTACTCTTACTTGTCGCTTTTCTCTTCGAAATCAAGTCTTTTAACTTTGTTTCAAGTAGGAAATACTTTTATAATACCCATCTTTTGGAGTATAAGTATGTCAGACGCCTCGTAGAGTTTTCCAATTGAATTAGAAGACTCGCGCTGCGCGCTCGTCTTCTGATTCAATTGGAAAACTCTACACGGCGTCTAACCTATACCAAACACCATGACATCTGAACGATTTACCATCGGCCACCTGTGGCCAAAGTAAGAGTTAAGTGTGACTGTAAGGTGCTGTCACCAAACAAATATACATTCCAGCATCCTAATATACACGGCTACCCATTCAGCAACAGGATAGAATGTTTTTTAAGGTTTGTAAGGCTCACCATATTAATTAGTCTCGCTCACAGTGAAGATAACGTCAACTCTGCTGTTGCGGAAAGGTATGGATAAAAAAATAGAATTCATATGTTTTTGTCGTGGCATCTAGATCACCTATGGGTTGGGCAATGTTTGAAATTTAGGATATCTAATGTCACTGGAATGAAGCACACCTTATCAAGTCCAAAACTATATTTTATTATATTTGAAAGTTATTCTCAAAGACCGCCCTTTAAAAACATATAAACACAAGTGTCCGGAATAATATTTGTGAGACAGACTGTACTTGCTCCATGTTCTAGTAGGTGGATTTAAAATAGTTCAGGAAAACATTATGCATATTCAAAAATTTAAATCCAACACTGAGAGCAAATTTAATAGCAGCACAAGGCAGAGATTCACGCATTACCAAAATATCAACAGTCATCTTCACATACCAATGTGAAGGAATAAATTTCACACCTGACCTGGGACAGGTAGTCACACATTAAAATGCAACTTTTTTAAACTGGTCCTCTCAACCTTCGTTAACTACAGACTTCAACTTTTTTCAAAACATATAGGCCTAACCATTTAAAATCCAAAATTTATAACTTACGCCAAAGATAAAAAGTCATGGTAGACCTATCACTATTTGGTTCATCTGACTTGTGAGGCATCTGAGTTGACAGCTAAGGTAGTAAAGTAACCCTTTTGGGTGTTGGGTTTCGAAACTGTTAAGGTAGGTTTTATAGTTATCAAACAACCCAATGTGTCCTACTACCTATGTCTGAGTTGAGAAAAATGCCTTCATTTGTTCGACTTTTTTCAGTACACAATTCCACCTGAATACTCCACTGAAATTGGATATTTTCCTTTTCTTCTTGCTTTCACTAAATCTAAGTTTGTTAACAGCTTGTTTGGTAGAATGAGTCAACCCTTATGGCTGCAGGCATTAAAGTGAATGTAATATGGTAGTGTTATTCTCGTCATTATTATTTGACAGCATGGTTTTGTTGACCTCTTTCATTTGGTTATAGTTGTATCTTGTGATCACGTTTATACTCTTATGTCACAGCTTTCCACCAAAAAGGCATTTACTGTAATCTTAAAAAAGTATACCTTTATTGTTGGTACCAGACAACTTACTGCTAATGCTCATACCAAACCAAGCGGTAACACGGGGTCATCTGTGTAAATTTGGTTTCTAAACATGTTTAGATTATTCAGTGATCTGAGACGATTCTGGCTAAAGAGGGCTCTAGTGTCAATCAGATCATCTTTCCCCTCATTAATTAGGTTTCGGGTGCAGATAGCTGTCATGGGTAGGGTTGAGCCACCACCAACTTAGCCAGTTGATGCAAGGTTGTCACAGCAGACAGACCTGTTTGTACCTGTGTTTTTACATTTGATTCTGAGTATACCAGAGCGCCTATCAAGTGTGAGTATCATCTTTTGGTTACTGTAATTCTATTTAACACACAAAATATTGTCAATTTCTATATTTGGATTTATGATCATTCTGGTATCTTTCCTGGGACTATTGTGTGACATATTGGTTTTCCAGGTTTGAATCGCACACCACACATGTTTGAACCACCATACATTGAGTCACGAACATCTTGCAATAACACACAATACTGTGGTGCCAATGGGTATCAATACAAGACGTATGTGACTGATGTAACTATTACTTTGGAATAAACCCCAACTCATACCCATCAAACTCAAAACCTGACTTCAAGAACTTGTAGCTGCTTTACCTGAGTATAAATGTTTCGATGAACTTTGGTGCTAATTTGTAATAAGTGGCATGAGTTGGATTAATTTATCTTTTCATTCCATATAAAGTTCAAACACTTGTGGTGTTTATTGGATCTGATCATTGCAGGAAGCAGATAAGCTTCTTAAATACTCTGCATCACATCTGAAAAGGAATTTAGTGTTGGTACAAGTAGCCAGGAACGGGGAGTTACTGTAGATTCCTGAACAAAGACTTTCCTAGGCCACAGAGGAAGTTAACATGGCAACGAGGGGGCAGCGGAAAACCTGAAACAGGCAGGAAGCTTGGCTATGGGTGCAGTGATGAAAGAAAATCGGGGCACCAGATAAGCTGGTGGCCAGACCTAGTTATGCAAATATCAGCAAAGAAACACTTGTTGGGAAGTCTCAAGAACTGGAGCAAGTAGTGGCTAAGTTCCTGGAAGCCTGCAAAAATAATGTGCCATCTGCAGATGGAGACCCTGCAGATTACATGCTACGTCCAAAGGATAAGGCAACTTTGTGTCTACAGAGAGTTGGGCAGTCATTGCAGGCCACCCCAACAAAGGCTCACAGTGTACCTACCTAACATCACTCCCACAGATCTGTAGCAGAGTCAAGTCACCATGAAAGAGAACTGGCAGAGTTGAAGAAAGCCTCAGCAAAGGCAAGTCAAGAAGCCCTGAGGTATAAGCAAGAGCTTGAAAGAAAAGAGTTGGAACTGAGTCAGGAAAGAGAGCAGCGTAGGCTTGCTGTAGAGCAAGCAGCACTTAGTGCACGCTCGGATGCACTAGCTGAAGTGCAGCAAATGGCAGAAGAAAAAGCTGGCAGTGACTTTGGTTGCCATAGCAGCATATTGGAGGACAGCAAGAGCAATGTACCGGAAGACAACAAGAGCCATGTACGGGATGTTAGACTTGATCTACGATGCCCAGGGCAGACAATCATGATCAGGGCAAAATGGACTTATTAAGGCTTATCAGTGACAATCCAAAACACCAACAACAAATATTGTCAGTAATGCAATTGCCAAAAACTACATGATGTGCCAAAATAACATTGATACGGCAGGTAAGCTCTTACATCTTTTGGCTGCCTGTTAGGGAAAGGCAAAACAATTAGTGGAGTCTGTATGGCAATGGAACCAGAACTTGGCTATTGCAGAGTCAGACAGTTATTGGAACAACGGTATGGTAATGATATTGTACAAAGTTGGTCTAACAAGATAACAGAAAGGGTAGCTATCAAGCCTAATGATAATGTGGCTCTCCTTTCACTGTTAAAACAGTGTTAGGCTGGGCCGTTAATGGTCCACTGTCACCTGACCGAGGTCAGCCTTAGGTTGCAGAATTAAACTATGTACATACAGATAGGATAGATTCCCAACTGAGAAGGTTTTGGGAGATAGAGGGTGTCGGCAGTAATGCTGAAAAAGATGACAGTGCTCACAGTACTGCTGAGAAAGGCTGGTCCATAGAGGATAACAAAGTGATCTCCATATGGGAGCACTCATTAAGAGAGGTAGGGCAGCATTATGAAATGGCAGGGCCCTTTAGGTCTGCTAACTCTGAGCTGCCAGATAACAAGGAGCTAGCAATAAAGAGACTGAAGTCGCTTATAAACAGGTTTCTGCGAGATGCAGATTTGCATGCTAAGTACCAAGCTAAAATGCCGAAACTTGTTGACAAGGGGTATGCTGAGAAGGTTCCTGCCAATGAGATTGACGGAAATGATGGTAAAACTTTCTATCTGTCCCATCATGCTGTCTGCAATGACAACAGCAACAACAACAACAACAACAACAACAAAACAAAACAAAAAAACCCAAAAAACAAACAAAAACAAAAAACAAAAAAACAAAGAAACAAAAAAACCAAAAAAAGAAAAAAAACCAAAAAAAAAAAAAAAAAAAACCCCCCCCAGGAAAACTGAGAGTAGTGTTTGACTGTGCCCCAGTTTATGATAGAGTATCTCTAAACTTGAAAGCAAATCTAAGGCCCTGATCTGACAAATGAACCCCAGTGGGTACTATTAAGGTTTAGACAGCATGCGGTGGGAATCATGGCCAATATTTAAGTCATGTTCAATCAGGTGCATGTGTCAAGTGATAAGCATGATGGGTAATGGTTTCTGTGGCGGGAAAATGGTTGCCTGGATGGCAAGTCTACCATCTACAGAATTATTTATTTCGTGGCACATGGAGTCCAAGTGCTGCCAAATATGCACTCAGAAAGACTGCTCATGTGCAGAGTAGTAACTTTGACCCAGAGACAGTAAAATCTATTTAAGGAAATTTCTATGTGGATGATTTGCTTAAGTCTGTCCCAAATGTTGCATAGGCAACCGTGCTTGTAACGGGGGGGGGGGGGGGTGGTGGTGGTGGTCCTCAGTATAGTTAGTTCTATGTTTGATCTAATACGTCCTTCTGTTCCGAAAGGGAAGCTCATTTTGCAAGAGCTCATCAGGCAAGGGCTTGATTGGGATCATCCTTTACCTGCCGATCAGATCAGTGGAAAATTGGCAAAGTGAGGTAGCAGTAATTCAGGGATATGAGAATTCCTAGATGTGTATCACTAGCAACCAAAGGTGGTCTTGTTGAAGTGTTGTATGACTTAAACCATTTTATGGATGCATCAAGCAATGCTTATGGGACATGTTTATACTTGCGTTCTATCAACCAGATTACAGGGGAAGTTAAATGCAGTCTGCTCATGGCAAAATCACGTTTAGCTCCAGTCAGTCAAATTCAGTAACAATCCCCAGGTTTGAGTTGGAGCAGCCACATGAGCTGCAAAGATGGACCAGAAACTGAAAGGGGAATTGACCTTGAAGCCGGAGAGATCGAGGTTTTGGATACACAGCACTATAGTTTTGGTATACTTGAACAATGAGACTGCAAGATTTCAAACATACGTGTCCAATAGGGTAGGCATGATTAGAGATCAGTCTGATCCATATTAATAGGGATATGTCCCAACCCACCTGAATCCAGCTGACCATGCAAGAAGATGGTTATCAGCAGGTGACGTGTTGGCCTGCTATTGTTGGCTAGAGAGGCTGGAGTTCTTGTGGCCAATTCCGGTAACCAAGCCAGAGCAACCAAAACGTAGCCAGCTTTAAATAAATAGTAGTGACCCAGACGTCAAGCGAGAAGTCGAAACATACCAGACAGATGTACAATTAGGGAGCCTTCTGGACTGAAAAAGGTTGATAAAGACAATCCTATTTAACACACTGAATATTGTGAATTTCTGTATTTGGATTTATGGTCACTGTGCAAATCTTCTACTTGCAGTTCTTATGTTCAACGTTCAATGCCTGTGGACAGGAGTTTCTCTTTCTCACCACTTTTCCCATCTAATTTAATTGTGGTGGAAATCACACATCAACGTCTTGCCTGATATCGAGAATGCTTATTCCTGGATATACCAGGTTGTTGAACAAGAGCTTTGTGCTATTCACATGAACGGCATTACATTTTCATTGCAGATGGTATGTTGTTTGCAGTTTGGTTTTGTTATCAACTTTTTTCTCTGCTTTCTGGAGTGACGAAGCTGGTGTGAACACAATTGCAAATGTTGTCAGTTTGAAGAAGTCTTTTCCAAAGGTTTAGTTGTTTTTGCTCTCAGATTTGTTTTCACGTTTGTGATTTTTGGGCCAAGTACTTTTCCTTCAATTGTATTTGTATTTTTTTGTCCAGAACTACTTCCTGTTAGTCATTACCCCATTTTGTACGCACAGTGGATCTTTGCTATCCCAAATCCCATAGATTCACACTACTTCAAATTACGTGGCGAATTAGGTATTTCCATTTGTCCTTAAGATTGCATAAGTTTTCTGCTCATGATTTGAGGTGTGATTAGCTGATAGCAGGCTCTCTGGCATCAAAGGTGGAAGGGGGACATTCTAAATCTACCTTCGGAATGGAGAATCGACTTCCACCCTGTCCCCTCAGTCATATACATCCATAAAAACATGCATTGTAAGAAGCTTGTTTATCGCTTACTTGCATTTGTTGTTAGTGTCTATTTGAGTGATGTACAGATCATTAGCCTTTGTGTATCTCTTAGTCATGGTCAATACCGCTTTGATCCCTTTTTTATTTCACAGAGGATGTCAGGACCACTCAGAAGCTCTACTTCTGCTTCAGTCGACATGAGAATAATTTTCCAGATCAGCTGCTGTGACGTGTAATACCAGATTAAATTTCGGGGGTTTTGTAATGCTCCATGCATACGTCGATGAAGTTTTCAAAGACATTGGCCAAGAGGAGAATGTTGGATACCAGATGAGGATTGAGATAATCTCTTTTATTTTCATCTCCAACATAACCACATTTTGCACATTTGCTTGTTCGCCTTGCCTTTTTTGTTAGGCCTTTGTAATATGCTTGGTCATCAGTGCCGATTCACTTGGGAAGGACGGAAGTCAACTCAAATCTATAATCAAACAATATGCAGTTTGGAGAAAAAAAATATCCATTTAGCTCAGGGTAACTGGAAAACGGGGTCGCTAAGCAGACCAAAGAGGAGATTTTTTTTATGTCTGTGTGCCAACACAGATATATTGCTTTTCTTTCTTTCTTTCTTTCTTTCTTTCTTTCTTTCTTTCTTTCTTTCTTTCTTTCTTTCTTTCTTTCTTTCTTTTTCTTTCTTTCTTTACTGGCAAGCTTGTCCGACATTTCATTTGAAAAATATTATACGTAGAAACTCCAATCTCAACACAATTATACTTCTATAGATGAAGCCTTTCTATAATGAGAGGTCATGCTTTTCAAAATTATGCAAATGAGGGCTAATTAAAGTTTTAAATCTTCAATATCTTATATACTATAGTAGATGTGGTTCCAAGTGTATGAGTTCGATCATACAAAGGTAAAGGTCATCTCAAATGTCAAGGTCATGTAAAGCTCAAAGGTGAATTTTAGGCCAAAATGTCATTTTTGAGGTCAATGTTTACTTCAGGAAGACATCATCTCAAGGTCAAAGGTCATTTCAAGGTCAAAGGCCACTTTCGATGGTGGCTTTGTTCTTGTCATAACTTGGTCAATTTTTTATCAAATTTTGATCACGGTGGGCTCAAATTGTAGCTATTGTAACACTGCACATTTTGAAATTTAAATATGACCTCTAAAGGTAAAGGTCAAGGTCATTTGGGCCTTCGAATGTTTCATCCAATCATAACTTGGCCAATTTTCATCCAATTCTAATCATGTTGGACTCAAATTGTAGGTAGTGCAACACTACACATTTTTATAAGAACATGTAACCTCAAAGGGCCAAAGGTCAAGGTCATTTGCCCCTTTGAAAGTTTCATCTTGCCATAATTTGGTCATTTTTTTTATCCCAATTGGTTCATGCTGGGCTTAAATTGTGGGTATTGTAACACTGTGCAATTTACATGTGACCTGTAAAGGTCAAAGGTCAAGGTCATTTGGGCTTTGAAACTTGCATCCAGTCATAAGTTTAATGTAATGTGAAGTACCAAAGGATAAAAGTTTTAGCATTTAAAATTAACAACTTTTGAAGGCACACAGACAGATTTGCTTTGAAGCAAATCTTAAATCTTCTTTTCTAGTTTTCAACTGGTTTTTAAAAAAAATTTTTTTTGTTTTTTTTGTTTTTTAAGTTTCAGGCGTCAAGCGGTTGTATTTATAGTAAGTGTGTATGCCTTTAATATCATGGCATGATGGCGCTTCTGGTGAGACAAAAAAAAAAAGAAAAAAATACATGACTTACAGCTGTATGGAATCAGCAACTTCATATGACATTACATATCTGTATTATGAAATACCATTACCTTTTTCCCCTGTTACACAAACATGGTCTGGACAAGAGTCCATTGGGTCAAACAATTTGACCAAGTTGATTGGGTGACCGCTGGCTGCACTGGTGTACGAACTCGCAGGATGAGTGCACTGGTACAGTCTGCGGCATCGCCCAGTTGTGACGTATGAGTTAACTTCAAGGCAAACTCCAGGGCCCGTATACTTAAAGGTTGTTTAGCTCACAGGCGCTCGTAACGTTCAGTCAGTCAAGCTCCATGTGACGACGTTGTGGTTTTAGGCCCATCCGCCACCATTTTATTAGCACAAATAATTGACCGCACAGATGAATACATAATATTTTATTGCAGATATGGCCCTATGTGGGTTCTTGAACGCACAGATGTTCCAGGTCCACCCTCTTAATCCACTACTCCTGCCCCTCCCTCCCCCCCCACCCACCGCGTATATTACCACGGAAGCTTGACTGACTGAACGTTACGAGCGCCTGTGGTTTAGCTGTGGTTAAGCATATTCCAGGGAAACACCATGGTGTCAGGTCGAATCCGTATGCAAAAAGGCGTTGCAAAGTTACCCCTGGTGTAAAGTTATATCTGGTTTAAGAATCCGTATGCAAGAAGGAAGTATAGCTTAATCCATCGTATAAATGGGCTTAAACTGCCTCAGATTTCTCAACCTGCCAGGGGGATAGTTTCACGGAGGTGTAAGTCCCAGTGGAAGTCAATTTTCTTGTATACGAGGGACCTGTTGTGATATGTAAAGTACTGTACATGTAGTGAAGGTTCAGATATGGTAAAATGCCAAATAGTGATACCACCAGTACGAAAGATCAGCTCCATTTCGCATACCTTGTGCTGTTACCAGTAATTAACAAAATTGCACTGTGTGTACATTATTCAAACATGCAAAATGGACGCACTATCTAAATATTAAATATGTTTGCTCTACTGCAAATCTACACACAAAAATACTGCAATTACAGAAATCCACACTGTATCCATTACTGGTATGAAAAACAGTGACCGTTTCATTTAAACTAGGCCTAAATATTTTATTGCAAAACAGACCGTTTCCTTTTAACTAAATATTTTATTCCAAAACAGTTCTTGCGCTCATTAACGCATACATGAAGGCACTATTATTTTACTTTCATTGAAAAAAAAATGCTTTAAATGGAAACAAAATCAAACTAAGATTTTAACTTAGCCTGGTTTAACATATGCAAGTCATTATAAATATCATCTAACTGTTAAAATACCTGACCAGTCACATGTTTTACCAACAGTCCAATTCACTTCAAAGAACAAAAGTGATCTTTTCAACTTTTCAGCACCATGTTTTGCTTGAAATAACAAATTCAATTAATAGCATGAATATTTATATAATATACAATATTCTTTGAAACAATATCAATAAGTTAATTCCACAAGTGACCGAATAATGTCGCAGTAAAGGTCACTTTAAACAAGATCAAGTATTGCGTAGCAATACATAATCCCCCACCGGAGAATAGGTAATACAGTTGACCCAATTTTGGTGTGCAACACACCCCTAACCTATAATTTGTCAACACACCATGGTAGGTGTACATGTTACCGTATATGAAGTATGGCCTGGACAAACTAAAACAATATAAGAGGTCAAAGATCAAGGTCACTGTGACCCAATCCAGCGTGCGACGCACCCCTATGCCATGAAGTGGCCAGCCACCAAATGTGGTAGAATAAATTCTTATGAAACAGGGAACATGGCTAGTATAGGACAAGGTGAAACGTTATGTGGGGTGAAGGCAAGAAATGAGTCACAGTGACCCAATTTTGGCGCATGACACTCAGCTATCCCTTGTCTATGAAGTGTTTACAAGCAAAATTTGGTTGGTGTGGGCTAGCGAATATAGAATATCAGGCCTGGTCAAGGTAGAATCATATGAAGGGTCAAAGGTACAGGTCATAGTGACCCAATTTTTAGTGCATGACACACGCCTATCTCGTGAAATGACAGCAGCGAAATGTCCTTGGATTAGGTCTTATGTCATTATGGAACACGCTTGAAATATTCCCGCGTTTTGAAGTAAAGCGGGAATTATTTTTCTGAATGTATTACGCAATAAAGTAGCCTACGTGACGGAAAAGGCGTGAAGTAAGTACAGGGGATGCGAAGCATGGTCACGTGGTTTTTTTTCGTACGGTTGCAATGCAGGTATTCAGTCACTCTGGGTCGGACCTTCAATATATGCACTCAAAATTTAAAAGGAAGTTTTTCTGACGAGTTTATTTATTTATTTATTTATTTATTTATTTATTTATTTATTTATTTATTTATTTATTTATTTATTTATTTATTTATTTATTTTAATTAAAAAAATTGAGGTGGAGTTCGACATCTTATTCCTGAGGTTAATTTTCCATGCGCCGAACACAGGTTTCCATAGTTTTTAGGCCAAGTATTGTAATTCTAAAGGTTTTATCTTTGTTTTTTCCTGGGCGGCTACATTGATCAATGAACGGTAGCATCTTATTGACGTTTGTTTTTCTATGCATTCGATTAAGACATACACATGGTTTAAATATGTATATTAAAAGTTGTGCTCGAAATAGGTGAGGTTTATTATTATTCAGATAAGTTAACTGTTTTTTGTATATTGCATGCGCAATAAGAAAAATGGAAGTTACTTTTCATATCCAAGATGAAGGTTTTGTGGCAAGATTTTGTTAACAAATACATTTACTCGAATATTCAATATTTTTTAATTAAAATTTGCCGGCTACTTAGTCACTCTGTCCGGCTAAATGCAATTTGGTTGTTAAGTTGTGTGTTAGATGTCTTGTAAGTATGGTTAAGAAATATGGCTTGCACAAGCCAAAACTTCTTGTGGGGTTAAAGGGCGAGAAATAGGTCACAGTGACCCAATTGTGGCGCATGACACTCCGCTATTCAGGGAAGCGTCTGCACGCAACATTAGGTTAACGTGGGCCCAAGGCTATAGGAATTATGGCACAGAATAGCCCCTGCGCAATGACGGACAGATGAGCAGACGAGTCGCAAACTTAAGAGTCCCCTTCCAGTTCCTGGTGGGGGACTACTTATCGCCTATCGTAATATAATATGAGAGTTTAAGCAGAACGCCATAAATCAATATCTACAAACATTAAATGCAAATTGAATTATATTTCTAAACCCTTTGTATTGAAGGAGATAGACGTTCACCGACCCTATATTCTGTGGTACAATACAAAATTAATAGTACCACTTGTGTCAATCATGTGTTTACCTGAGTAAAGCATACAGCTCATGCAACATATAAAACACAGATTATGCTTTCACTCATAAAAATGATCATAGCAAACTTTTTGGCAAAATGAATTTCAAATGCGCGAACCATCAAATGACCTTGCCTGCGTCGACATATTCTAAGTGTTAGCACACTTTTCCTTCTTTAACAATGCTTCTGATATTATTGCAAAATGTGTGACATTTCCTCAGATATTTTGCAATAATATTAGAGTCTTTGCTGTAGAGTGAAAAACATTATGACAGTAGAGTCTACAGTCTACACGTTCAACAACCAAAAAGAAAATCTAGATATCTTCAATACGAAACATTGACTGAAGGGTGTGCATTAATGAGGTTGCCATTTGCTTCAGGTGGTCTGGTTATGCCCCGGTATAATAAGTGCAATATCTCTTTTCCGGCTCAATAAAGTAAAAAGTGTGCATACAAACATAAATAATTATGCAAACTATGCATTTAATGAAAGGTCACTCACAGAAGTGTATTTCTGATCAAACAAACTGTTATTTATGTGACAATTCGTAAAAGGATGAAAATTTTTGCCTTTTCCACAATCTACTGACCATTACTTGTGCATACACTCATTTTCATTTTGACAAACATAAATCTGGAGCCCCTTGCCCCCCTCGTAACCTAATACAATCTGTCAATTAAAGTGGACAGCAGTCACACGACTGCCCTTACTGTGCTTCCCTGGGACAGGTCAGCTGGCCAGTGTCAGGAAAGGGGTTAAAACTTGGACCAAGGTCTTCAGTTATACAGTGGTGTAACTGCCCCATGGATTAGTTACCCCGGGTATAACTACACTAGCTTTTATGCACACTGATTTTCTTACACCATGAACTGAGGGGTAACTAAAACTGTTTTAAGTTATACCATGTGTAAATTACACCTCCTTTATGCATGCGGGCCCAGGTTAAGACTGTCAACCTGAGGTTGTCAAACTGCAAGTTAACTTCAGTTTGGGTCAATCCAACTTGGCTTGCGCAGCGTTCGGTCAAGTGCAGGTTACACAACCTCAGGTTGAAACCAGACTTGTCCCTCTCTGCCTTCTCGGTTTCCCTCTCATTTGTTCTTCATGTTTACCGGACGAAACTTGCTGCCCCAGTTCTGGTGCTTTTCACTGAATAATTTAATTTGCATGTTTAGGCGTGGTAAGTTGTGTCACAGGTCTTGCAGAAGCGTTCATCATGGGACCAAAGTTAAAAGTTAATTACCCTCCCCCCCCCCCCCGAAAAAATCCCATCTTGGAGCTGGCGGAGTCGTTTTAAGACACACTGGAGATTTAAAAATTAACGGATGAATTATTCAGAATAAGGATAAAACCTGGGACACGTTAACACAGCAGTTTAATACCAGGCATAGAGTAAACAAGAAAAGCAAGGAACAGCTGAAAGACGCCTGGCCGAACTTGGGGAAAAAAAAGTGCCAAAAAGGAAGTTGCAAAGGATAAATCCTCATCGTCATATTTTTCAAAGGGGTTGCCTCTAATGCTCTGTCCGGTTCCCGGGTACTCGCGATAAAACGTGGGTACCCTGATAGACAGCTATTCCCCGTGGAATCGACGGACATTATATATATTTAATATGTATGTATGTATGTATGTATGTATGTATGTATGTATGTATGTGTATATATACATATAATGTTATGTATATATCAGATACATAATATACTTTTTAGTTTCATGAATATAACAAAAAAAAAACTGGATAAATAAATAAATAAATAAATAAATAAATAAATAAATAAATAAATAAATATACAAGAGGCCTTCACATGTGATGCGTCACGACAGGCAGGTATTTTTAAAAGTTCAAAGTTAGGCCCTCCCATTTCATTTGTAGAATATTGTTGATCTGACATCATGGCTGATGGTAGCCCACAGGACCAAGGCTCCCACTCCCAGGTTTGAGATTATTTATGAGGTACGGAGAACAAGTCAGTTTCAAGATATATAATAAAACAGCTCAAATATTGTGGTTCTTCTACAAGTAATATGCTATTAATGTGTGGATAGATTATGCAATCCAATGTGGCCGGTATTACCTTTGGGTACCCGGGTATGCAATACCCTTCAGGCGGGTACATGGGTATTAAAAAGTACTACCCGACAGAGCCTTAGTTGCTTCTGTCTGAAAGGTGTGGACTTTTCTTTGTAACTCTTTTTACCAAGTCAATAAAACGAAGGCGAGCCAGACGGTGATCCATGATTCTTTTCGCACATCCCATGAAAACCACCCACTGATGTGTCGTCGGTCAATAGGCCACAAACATGGATAAATGATACATTGAAGGCTTCACCTGCATGTGTTTAGAGGAAAACCCAACAGAAAGTGTTTTTGCACTTAAATAGGAAGGTCACAAAATCATAACTAGCAGGAGCAAGGTTAATAAGAAACCATAATGTAACTCTAGGTTAACTTGGAAGTGCATGTGTGCAAGCCAACTTTCCAGTTAACTGTTGCTTTAACTTCAGGTTCTGGTAACCTGGAGTTAACTCAGACGTCCACAACTGGCCATAAAAAAAACAAACAAAAAAAAAAAACAAAACAAAAAAAAAAACAAAAAAACAAAACCAAAAAAACAAAAACAAAACAAAAACAAAAAAACAAAAAAAAAAAATAAAAAAAAAACAAAAAAAAACAACACAAAAACGAAAAAAAAAAAAACAACAAAAAAAAAAAAACGAAAAAAAAAAAAAAACAAAACAAACAAACAAAAAACAAAAAAAAAAAAAAAAAAAAACGAAAAACAAAAAAAAGCACACACCCCCCCCAAAACAACACCCAGACACGGAACCATTTCGGTCCGCTGCACAACTTTCTTGTTATATCTTTTTTAAGTCTTACACAAATCCAATAAGTACGATTGTGACACTTTGCACTTCAATATACAATTTAAAAGAAAAAAAATCGCTACTTGGGTCAGAGTAATGACCCTTTTTCCTGGGTAAGTTGTGAAGAATCTTTTTGAAATGTCCCAGGAGCTACTTTTTAATGCAACAAAGGTTCCCTGATACAAATCGTTCACAACTGGTTTTACACAAGATACAGAATCTACGGCAGCATGATCCCTGGCCTGTAAAAATGGTTGCCTGGGCGCGAACGAGAATGAGACGGCATGAAAACAAAAAAATAAAAAAACAAGAAAAAAACAAAACAAAAACAAAAAACAAAACAAATAAAAAACAAAAAAAAAAAAAAAAAAAACCAAAACAAAACAAAACAAAACAAAACAAAACAAAAACAAAAAAAAAAACACAAAACAAAAACAAAAACAAAATAAAGCAAAACAAAACAAAACAAAACAAAAAACGCTCTATGAAAATATAATTTTATCATCATCTCTATCCCCAGGGTTAAAGAAAAAGCTATGCATATCCAGAAAGCCTTGCTACATAAACGATTAGATAGGAGAGTTAATGCACCTCATGAAGCATGTTGCCTCCTAAGCATCCCCCAGACTCGCTATTGCTTTCTTCCCCGACGAGCGCCCACATAAGAAAGCAATAGCGAGTCTGGGGGATACTTAGGAGGCAAGAAGCAAGAAGTGGAACGCAAAATGGGGAAGAAACTATTACCTTGATTGGAATCGTTCCTGCCCATTATTTGCCCTATGGATGCAAATTTACAAATATATTATTTCTGTTCTCATGTTTCTGAAGGTAACTCAGCATGGGTAAAATTTTGTTTCCCATTTCGTTTATGTATTCTCCAAATAATTTTGATCAGAGTTGATTTGACTCCAAAATCAGTAAACGATATTGTTAGAGCTATGTTTACAGACAAAGCATGATATACACGAAAATGAGAATAAACCAAGAATAAAAATAACTAATGAAAGAGCCAATTAAAACAAGATATCAATAGATAGCACACTAAAACATATATGTCTGTATATTCAACTTATTATATGCCTGGCAGGTCAAAGTACCTTTAATTTGGCATGGTTTCTTTAATTTTCTTTATTCTAGTTTGTATATAAGGACTGTTCTGACAATTAAATGGACAGAACGTTAGTTAATGGAAGAGAAGAAAGGAGGAGAGAAAGAAGAAAGAAGAGGAGGAGAAGGAAAAGGAGAAGAAGAAGAAGAAGAAGAAGAAGAAGAAGAAGAAGAAGAAGAAGAAGAAGAAGAAGAAGAAGAAGAAGAAGAAGAAGAAGAAGAAGAAGAAGAGATGGATTTTGCAGCAACCACTTGGACATTGTACTTCATATAAGGTATCGGATATATTCGAATACATTATGCCTTTCAAATATACAATGATCCCTTTTAGTTCTCAGCATCTGTATGTCACATGTTAAATTTATCCAAAGTATCATTGTACCTGTCACTCACACATGATGACAAAATTAAATTTTTATAAAGCGTCACGCCTTCAGACTTGGCCACGTGCCCCAGCGACCCTTATGGGCCAGAGATCAAGCAATTCTAGATTGTGTGTCTGGTGCGAAACCAGTTGTGTGAAACTTTGTGGTAAGAAACTTTTGTGTGCTGAAAAAGTAGCACTTGGCACATTGTTTCAACAAGAGTTTTCAAAATTTACTTGGGAGACGGGGTTGTCACGTAGACCCAAGCAGGCAACATATTTTTTTCCAAATGGCATAGTGAAATACAAGATCTTAAGGCCGTATTTTACCAAAATATGCAGGACAAAATCTCGTTCAAAATTATAAGCAGGACTTTCAACAAACATGTTGCCAAAATTCGATTTTTCTCCCGAGAAAATGGGCTGGGGGCGGGGTGAGAAAACTATACATTTTGGGAAGATAAGAAATATATTATTCCAACACCTTAATCTGGTAAGGCATTTTGATAAACAAAAAACTGTGCAATGCATACTCCGCTCTGGCATCATTGCCTCTTTGAATGTAAAAAATCCCTTGCTTTCTGTGTGATGTTCTTGACGCACACGTGTTGCTGGTTTGCTTCAAAATTACATCATCATGAACTTGTTATGGTCTTGTTCTCGCCGGTTTGCCGTTATGTATCAGCTGTTCAAATTTAACTTTTTGAACATTGTATGGAGCAAATGATCACCGTGAGTATCGGTGGCAGTGTATGTTGAAGACTCGACACTAATTTAGCCTACCAGCTGCACGGCTGATGATGAAGAATGCAGACACAGAAAATGCATTTTATGTTACCAGTGAAATGAGAAAGACAGCAACAACAAAAAAGATTATATGTGAATCAGGTCAGCATATTCCTCCTTAGTTTAACGGTTTGTTCCTACGTCTATGTATCACACGTTACAATATGTGCCTAGAGACAATAAGCCCCTGTGCTCAGCTTGTTTATGTCGGATCCGAGGCTGTCTAGCAACCGGTCCACTTAAATTTATTGGACCTATGTTGCAGTTTTAAATTAGAAACATATACAACTTTCAACACCCAAAAACGCATTTGACAAACATCTTTGGCTGCAAAAACACTTTATTCATTTCTGATTTAAATAAATGGTTGCCACGTTGGAAGATTATAATTGGGGATTATTAAAGACATACAGACACACAATATTGCATTATAAACCGGATTTATTTAAATACTGGTGAATTACTTGTAGTAGCTGGTAAAATTTAATTTGACAAACCCGTGTGCATATTTACAGAGTCATGTATAGTTACAAGCCAGCAATTAAAAAGAATGAGATCACTGCCGGTAAAAGTCATATATTTCATGTATTTAATATGAATCTTAGAAATTATTATTAGATACCATTATTCATTTCTACCAATACATCGATGTCTATAAATTTATCTTTGATGCTGCATGTCAGCATGATTATAACATTAGCAGCCAAACTGAGTGCTATAAAATGTCTGCATATTAATAAGTTAAATTTTACAGGTTTGCATAATAGTATTTTTTTATAACCAGATCGGAAGTGATATCGGCAATTGAACTGCAGCCTGAAAAAAAATCAAAATGAAATAAAGTTATTCAACCGCTTAAGTATTCATCCTTGTTACATTTTGACCAATCAAAAAGTACATTTTACAATAAGTATCAACGTTGCCGCAAAACATTTATGTTAACATGTCAAACAAATTTATCCCTTCACCCCCCGTACCCCCACACACATAGGACAAATAAAAAAGTCGATACATGAACAAAAAGATCCTAAATAATTGTATTTGTGTCTTTTTGCCCAGAACCACTTCCTAGTAGCCAATATCCTATTCCGCAGTTCGAACTCTTTACTCTCCATAAGCTAACCTGTCCCTGTCTAACCTGTATACATATAGAATTACTATTGTCTATATTGCACACGTTCCTCTGTAAAATTTTTACATAGGCTGTATCAGCCCAAATAAATTAAAGGGTCTTCAGCGGGTAACTACTCAACATGTTTCGGAGCCTTTTACCCGTACATGTCTCTCTGAGTAGCGGCTCCTTGTCTAAGCTAAATATTCAGCAAAGACAACCCACATAATAAAGAATAAATAAGAACGTGGCAAATGATGAATTAGCTAAATACGTGAAATTTTGCTTATAAATGCAGAGGTTCATCATGAAAGAAGAACACCTGTCAAACAAACCATAATTACTAAATTTGTATAGTACAGGTTCAGATAAGAACAATTTGACTTACCCCTGAACCAATATGTACCCTTTCTGGCTTGACAGCTTATCCTAGTTAAACCGCCCGCCAGTGTATAACTGAAGTGGAAACAAGCTGGGGCCTTATATTCAGTCCCAGTGATAGTAAAATAAACAGTTGCAACTAGACCACCTGTACAAACCAAGGGAAATCCCAACAAGGACTGCAGCAATGGACATCCTGCACCAGAAATGTAAAACAAACTCTGTGATGACACCTACCCCTCAAACAATTAAGCTCTATTCAACTGCCACCTCTGAGTCAATGTATCAACTTAATGTGTCAGGTTTGTGACATTTGAGAAAATACAGTCAATTTTGAGTAAATATGCATTTAGGCATGTCAGAAAAGAATGAAAGTCATTAGCATTTATGTCAAAAAACATGTTATCAAAACAATTTTTCTTAACAGGATTTTGAGTACAATTAGGCAAGCTTGTAACTGTCGTCAGTAGCTGCTTGCTACCTATAGCCCCTGGGGGTTTGACCTAACATGAAATCTGTCACATGTATGATATATAGCTGCAATGAAGGGGTTTTATGGATATATATATATATATATATATATATATATATATATATATATATATATATATATATATATATATATATATATATATATATATATATATATGTGTGTGTGTGTGTATATGTATATATATTGTAGATTATAGCATGCTTTGTTGACGATATGAAGTAGGCTTATATCAACTAGCACTGGATGCCATATAGCAGAACGAGTGAGCAAAGCGAACGAGTTCTGCTATATGGCATCCAGTGCGAGTTGATTACTTTATATCGTCTACAAAGCATGCTATAATCTACAATATATATACATATATACACACACACATATATATATATATATATATATATATATATATATATATATATAATATGTATGTATATATATAAAGTATATAATATATATATATGTATACATGTATATATATACACTCGATTCATATTCTTTCTAAACACCTCTTTCATTCAAGGTGCACATTGGCTAAAGTCACAGAGACTACACAAATGATCCACGTCATCAACTTTCTTCCGTGCTCTTTGGGCACAATGCACACAAAATAAATCACGTTAAACAAAGCTGTAGCCTTTGTCCAAACTTCTCACGGAAACAGTTAAAGCAGTTCTATCTAATAGATCTAAGCCCGATGGTTTAAACTCCAAAGCAGTTCTATCTAATAGATCTAAGCCCGATGGTTTAAACTCGTTTATTTATTCAACTAAATGCTATCAATCACATACCAATTTTGAATTCGAATCAATGAGACAAAATGATGTCATGGAACACATTCCGCGCACACACATGCTGTGGCGTGAATCAACAGTTTCACCGTGTACTGACAGTACGCTAAGGTGAGAGGTTGTACTTCCCTGATGATAGTATGGAAAACTGCAGAAATTTTTGACCCAGATTTAATGGTATTATGGAAAAAATTACAATTATTCCATTCACAACATCAATTCTTGGACGAAGGGGAGGTTACAAAATTTAATAACATGAGTACTAATTAAAATAATTATGAAAACGTTGAACTGTCTCTAACTTTCACATGAGGTCACGCAGGTATCATGTTACAAAATTTGATGTTGTACTCACCACAATGATACATCGTCTGCAGTAACTCTTTCTTAAGAAGGTCCAACACAGCCTTTACACCAGCTTGGCCCTTTAAAAAAGAAGTACGAGTATTCCTTAGTGAACAAGAAAACTGCGAGTAATGGGTGACCAGGTGCTTGGCGATTTGATACATTAATATGCGTAGTTACGATAACATGTAAATCTTGGGCGAATACTTTTGATAGCTTTGCATAAAAATGTAATGATCCATGTTGTAATGCCCTCTTTTTATTGAAAATATTGTGTTTTGTTCAAGATATTTTATAACGACAGTGGGCCTACATGCCTTGTGCCTAAGGTTGGGAGTGTACTGCGTATTATTGCTTTCAAAAGGAGGAGGAATTCACAAGTCACTGAAGGCCTGTTCTTGCTAATATGTCACTTGGTCACAGATCTCTGCCTCCATCATGATGAGGGCACTTGCAGCAATTTTGTCACTGAAAGATCTGAAAATACACTTTTTCTGATATAGAAAAAATTTGAATATTTTAAGCAGCTGCTGGTGTTCGAACCACATGATGGACCTTTCTTCGGATTTTGTTATCTCAGATTACTTTTTTTTATTACAAAAACACGTTTTGCACTGCTGAATGCATAAACGTGCTGTCCTTCTTGCCAAGCTCTTTGTAGCAGGATGGGGAGCAGCACATAACCACAGTTACTTATGAATACCTGCTATAAGCCACACTCATATGTTTGGTGTAAATATCATTTTCTTGCAGCTGTGCAGGATGGCTAAGAACGGTGAGGGTGTTAGATTCGTTCTTTGTTGATTGGGTAAAGCCTTTGTTTTTGTATGGGCGGGCCTATGAAAGTTCCAATGCATTGCGGTATGTCACAATATCAGAACCATATTCTTGTCGAATAGAACAAAAAACAAATTTGTGCCCATGCATGCAAATACTGTGCGCATATGTTGTTTGGGCTTAATGTTTTGGACAGAGGTATGGACGCTAAATTCAAGTAAGAATACCTTTGGTGGGCATTTGTTGGTACTGGTGGAAATAGGGCTCCAATTTTGATGTTACGTGGAGCCTAACAGCTCATTGTTAAGTCGCCCGTCCGTCTTTTAATTCAAAATTAAGAATTTTGCTTCTCAGAGAGCTTTGCTGGATTTTCGTTGCTCACGCTCCTCGTGTGGCTGACATTGGAGGGAATGAAAGTCGCACTCATTTCATTGTCCATTTGTATCGACTCGGATTGTGAAAAATAGCTAACGACTTTCGGGGATTGAGGATCTGGAAGTATTGCCGCACGCCATGGGATTGATACTTTTATGGACTATGATTTATTTGTAGCTGCTACTTTTTCACATTATCTTCTGTCTGTTAGTTTAAACATATTTTATGGACGCAATTAGCAAACAAGACGGTGCCCTATATTAATCTTCTTGCAGACATAAGAGAGAGAAATTAAAGAAGACGATTGACAACGTTTAGGACTGATACAAAGAAAAACGCTACAATGATGAATACAGATAGAGTGGCAAGCCACACGACTGGAAAAATAACACAGCACGGTACGTGTTTACAGATTGAGAGGGTGTTTGGGCTCGGCCCTCTAATCGTGAAACCATGTACTTACATGCATATAATGTACTTGCTCGTGTTTCAATAATATATCTACGAACAGCTTTAAAAAATATCTTCATTTTCTTTGGAAGTACGTTTTTTTTTAGACCCGAATAAAAGTGTTTCAACAGTTAAAGATGCGAGCGGCAAAGCAGAATTTTGAAGTTTGTCACGATAAATTTTGTATTTCATACATTCACAAAAACAATGAAAGGCATCCTCGTTCGCCGCACCGCCAGCTCAGCCTGGAGAGTCTACAATACCGTTATTGAACAAATCTCATTCGCAAGCGTGCGTGAAGGACTGTCACTCTCCTGTCTCCCAGATGATAATTTGTTACATCTCTTTGTGTTCTTATTGAGCCTGGATTTGAACTCATGGACATTTTCAGAATTTCGTTCATGAACAGGTAGGCTTTTCCATAGCTTGACTGTGGACGGGAAGAAGGATACATCAAAGAGATTGGTTCGAGGGCATACCAAAGAAAGATTTATATTTGATCAACCTCCGTAACAATTTTATCCCGAACATAGTTCGGGACTATATTTTGTAAATAAAAGGGAGCCAGTCCATGCATAATTTTGTAAAATAAAGCTAATATACATTTGGTTGGACGTTCCGATAATTTTTCAAAACGTGCCTCTCTATAAATCAGTTGGTGCTTGGTACCTGTAGTTGCACCTGTTATAACTCGTGCTGCTGCTGCTGCTAGCTGCACATTCTCCAATCGTTCGGATTCCGATGATGTACATCCATCCCAACAACAGATCCATATTCAAGAATAGGGCAAATGAAAGATAGATACAAGATTTCTTGGGATTTTCTGCTGAGACGCATTTGTAAATATTTCAAAATATTAGCCATTAACTTTATTGGTAAATTGGTTCATGTGACTGAACCATGTCAAATCTGATCGCAGTATAAGTCCAAGATGATTGTGTTCATTTTCATTTTCAAAGGTTTGATCCATGAGTACAATGTCTGGATGTGTTATAGATATTCTCTCTCTCTAGAATTATTCATAGATTTAGTATTTACTGTATTGAAAATATCTAGCCACAGCTGAGCCCAAACCTCGATTTCCTGTAGATCAGAAGTAAGAGAAGCCGCTGCTGTAGCAGGCTCATTTACAGTTCTGAATAAGGTGGTATCGTCTTAAAATAATGTTACGGGTGATCGTACTGCATTTACTTTATCCTTTATGAAAATCAAGAACAATAAAGGACCCACAGAGCCCTGGGGGACACGCGCTTGGACTCGGTACTAAGAAGAACTGTCACCCTGGATAACCACTCTTTGAAGACGGTTAATTAGGCAGTCGTTAAACCACGTGAATAATGGCCCAGTGATCCCAGCCTTTTAAAGTGTACGTAACAGCCCAGGATAATACACTCTGTTAAAAGTTTTAGAGATGTCGCAGAATACTATTCTGACCTCTTTCTGCAAATCAACAGCTTGAAAAAAATGATGGTATAAGAATAACAATTAGTATTGTCACCAGGTGTAAAAGCGGACTGACAGTCGGAAATCGCCTGCTTGTCACGGTCGAAGTAAAAAAAAAAAAAAAAAGTTTGAAAATAACTCGTTCAAAGACGTTGGCCACACACTGCCCTTTTTCCACTCACTGGGAAATGATCTTTTTGGCAGTGACTTATTGAAATTTCTAGTAAGCGGCTCGGAAATTGCAGGAGCAGCTTCCTTAAGAAGACTTTCCTGTGACATTTATTCGGGTTATGCCATTGTCTGTATTATCAATTTCTTGTTTCCAAAGCGCTGAATTTAATTCTAATAGTGTATATCTGGGTTAGTTCTAAACTCGTCTAAAGGTGGCGCTGCCCATCCTGTTCATGGCTGACCGCCCACATCTTGGGGGTTCCTTTCCATGACCCTCATTTTTCTCCATAGATTAACATGGGGAATTAGCAGATATAAATTTAACCTCTCCCATATATTGCCAAATAAACTTTCATTTTATCACACATGGGTGTATTTGAAATATACCATTATGTATTTCAGGTAGATTACAAGATGATAATTCCAAAAATCGTCCTCATGTGCAGGGTGAAACTTTAAGGTTCACTGCAATGACTAATGTAATTGGGTTTGCTGACCGACCTGACCTCAAATGGCATGGGTTGCTAGGTGTTACCATGGATGTTGAAAGAGATTTCCACATCCCTGGTGTTACAAACATGCATCGTCGGAACAAAAGGCTGTGTGTCAAAAAATAAACCAACCCAGAACACCCCTATTAGATTTGCTAATTACTATTCTCAGGTAATCGTAGAAACGGGGCACGGTAGGCTTGTGAGCTTAAGTTGTTCAGTTAATCCAGTTATGTGATGGGAAGGTGCATGCAATATTACATGACGGTATAACACTGCTCTCTCTGTGTCTCTCTGTCTCTGTCTCTGTCTCTCTCTAACACACACACACACACACACACACACACACACACACACACACACACACACACACACACACACATGTGTGTTATGTAATCGAATAATTATTTACACCACAAGCTAATCCCCACAGTGTTGGTCTGCCCACAAATACAGCCCTTGCTCCCAAAGCCAGGCACTTCAGTACATCTGAGCCACTGCGTACGCCACCTTCGCAGTAAACCTCCAGTTTTCCATCGATTGCTTTCGTAATTTCATGCAAACTGTCGATCTGGAAAGAAGCAAAAATAATATTGTGCTTTTCCAACACATTTGACATTTTCAACACACGCCAAATGTACATCAAAATAATAAATATTGTGAAATACCCAATTGAAATTTTGACGCGACGTTTATTTCAGCTTGAAACTTTGACGCGACGTTTATTTCAGCTTGCTTGTCATTCAGCTGAGCTTGTTACAATGCCGAATCATCTATAAGACAGGTCCATTTCAAACTTGGTAGGGATGTACCTTGGGTGGCTCTACCAAGTATATTCAAATGGTCATGCTCCAGTCATATTTCCATTTTTAAACTTTTTGGTTCTTTATTTGAAAAATCGTCAAAACTCTTCCCTGAAACAACTTGACTAATTGCATCGACGATTCTGCATATCCTGGGTCCAGGTGACGTTTGTGTGTCAGTAATATTCACGCTAACCTACCTGCTCAAGGTTCAGGTGAGCTCAGCTCAGCTCAGCTCTGCTCTGCTCCCCCAATATGCAGCTGAATCTTAGCTCAGCTAAGACTATGACTTACGCGATAATCTTTTGCTTAAACACATGTTCAATTTTACAATGTCAATGATGTCGATGAATTATCAACATACTTAAGGTATTGTAACATCGTCAGATGGTGGTTCTGATTGTATTTAACCAATGTTCTGTCCCCAGCCTGTATAGGAAATGATCTGCTTGTACAAGCTTTATATTATAGCATCGCAAAAGTATGATGGATTCCTTTAAAATATAATAAAATAAAACAAAAATGAATGAATGAATAAATAAATAAATAAATAAACAAATAAATAAATAAATAAATAAATAAATAAATAGATAAATAAATAAATAAATAAATAAATAAATTAATTAATTAAGTTACTGTGCTTTTGTGTATTACCCTTGCCAATTCCAATGCAGGTGCAGCTAAGCCCTCACCGTTGACATCACCACACGGAAGACTGCAAAATATGTATTTAACATGAACGTAAAGGCACTGGTAGTAGTTAACTGATACTGGTAAATGTTTTTTTTTCACATTTAAAAAAAAAACCTGGCTTAGCTGTACCTGCAGTGGCTCCCTACGCGCTGTACCCGCAATGATCCCCTGTGCGGAGATTCGTCAAAACTGAATTTACTGTGGTTCCTCACTTAAAACTTGGACGGAAAAGAAGAAATCCGATACAACTTGATTATCAGAGAAACATAAACACTTTCTACAATGGAATCATGTCAAAACAATCACTTCTTGCGTCTTACAGAAAAAACGTGAAGGTGCATGGATAATCCAAAGCTTGTGTATTGTTATATAGCCACAAGCACTGGTTTTAGATTAACCTTCCATGACCCATGTCCTACCAAATGTGTAGAAACCCATTTGGTCAAAAGTAATGTGACTAACAAAGAATTCACATTGAAAAATCCAGTTGTCAAAATTTGATTGTAAACTGTAACTGTTCCAACGTGATTAATTTTATTGTTTGTAACAGATTTAAAAGACAGTGAGTCGGTTTAACTACACAAAAACTTTTAGAGATTTAGTCAGCACAAATCACGCATAAAAAGCATGAACCGAGTACATTTCTTTGCAACCATTTCATTCTACTGATCAATTTCGCTTATATTGTAGAATACAAGTTATACATTATGAAGAGCGATCTTTGAATATTAACAAACAGACACATACCCAGACGTAAAAACAGCTAGACGAATTTTTAGATTAAGACATTAGATTTGGTATACCCTTTTTGTCTAAATGGCAGAATTTTTGGTTTTTGGGAAGAAAATTTGATAGTCTTCATCGGGAATACAATTGTTTCTACAATAAACAAGGAGAAGTCCAGAGCTGGAGACGCGGCCATGACTGAAGAAAACGCTGAACAAAGAATATTTAGAAATACATCAACTAAAGGCCTAGTCAAAGATTTACTAAATGTGTTTCCCAAACGTAGTGAACACCTATACTGAGCACTTAAATCCTTATTTTATAGGCACCTAACAAGAATTATGAATATCTAGGGCCAGACAACTAAAACCGCAATATGTCAAAACAATTTTGAGCGATTGTATGTGCGTACACTTAAACGATCCGTAAATCTGGTACAAGCAAAAGGACAGAAATGGACTTTTTGATAGCATTCTTGTAACTCAGACGCATTGATTCGCTTAATCTGCAGTCTTTTTTTCAAACCAAAATATCTCAAGATCTTGTTTCCAGCTGAATACAGCTAAAAGAACCTACTCTTACTTACAAAGATGTCCATAATATAGGTCAGTCCATTATGAATTACAAAAAGTATCTCAAAGCCATTACTTGAGAAGACATTGATAACAGAAAAGGTGATTGTCAGAGTAATAATACATTTTTCAAATTTGTGAGCCCTTATTGCAGACATATCTTCTCAGGGGATCTAAACATTGCACAAAATACATCACTGAAAAAAAATACTACCCCCCTCCCCCAATTGCGTCCTTGTCCCAAACTTAACATTGACATCGTTACATTGTTTATAGAAATATTTGTAGGACTTCTGATCAAAATTGCTTACAAATGAACCAAAAATGAAAAACACTGAGTTTACTAAATTCAAGGGTCGTTATCAAATGATAAAAGAGTACAAAGAAATAAGCTATGCACAAATAAATCGCAAATTAAACGTGTCTTTACCAATAATCTTAAACTGCATGAGATTCCCATTGCTTTAAAAGATCGCCAAGAAAGTTTTGTGATGACTAAAATAGATAAACCTGGTATTGTTATAAAATTAATAACTTCAAATGTACAAGGTAACAATGTCTATGCAAGACAAGGCCAATAGAGTACTTGATTAACATAAAGATGTGCTTACGAATAATTTTAACATACAAATATCTGCCCAAAACTCGCCAATACCTGTACTGTATTGGATTACAAATTACCAATAATTATCTTATAAATCAAGCTTTATTGCAGGTGAATCAAAATGTACCACTTAACAGCTATCAGTTAACGTAATATTATGTTTACCTGCCATAGAGACCAATTTCCTAAACACTGGGATGCAATATACAAACACACTGGAATTAATTGTTTTAGACAATTAGTAATTCAATGTAATTTGTCTCTAAATTGTACATTAAAATGCTGCAGGTGTTATTGAAAACAAATTCTACTTTGAACACAAATTTGCCAATAAAAGTGTAAAAGAACCACTTGATAAATTGAATATCAAAATATTAAATCTTAATAGTCATAAATATATTAATTTAAACACATTTATGGAAACCACTTTTTTGGTTTTAGAAATACTTCATTAAAACAAAGTTAAATAATATACCATGTAAAATTTATCATGCGCAATTCATTTCCTCCTCCTTAATACCTTTATTAAATTTGGGTTCTTGGCATTTCCACAAATAAAAGGTATACCAGTAGGCAGTAATTGCTTGTCTCTACTGGCTGTATTATATCTTTCTTGGCTTATGTATGAATTTATGCAAAAATTAATGAATGTAAATTTTCATTAAGCAAAACAGTTATCGTTTAATGCCAAATACATTGAGAGCATTGCTTGCAACGGACAAAATGTTTTTCAAATAGCTTAACAAATTTATTTTCCTGATAATCCTTAGAGAATACTAATACTGAAGATACCGAAGGCGTGCTAGCTGATTTAGATATTTACGTTTCTAACAGATATGTTGTTAAAATATATCACAAGGTTAACGATTTAAATTTCAAAGTAGTCATTTATCCGTTCATACATCACATTAACACCACATGCCGAGAGTAACTTCCCTAACCGTATCTTTACTTTCAGAATAATCTTTGCTATTGTGTATACTGGAACATTGTATGTTTTTTTGTACATCATGTCCCTAAATGATTCCATACGTAATGCACCAAATGGCACCTTTATTCTCTGCGTATCGTAATTTTCCAGTTTGAATTGATCGGGGTTTTACTCACGGTAGCAGGGACACCATCCAATGATCGACCCCCGATGTTTGAAACAATGATGGCAGAAGCGCCATATTTGACAGCTAACAATGCGTCCTCTGGATGTTGTATTCCTTTAATGATTATTGGTAACTTGGTCAGTGAACGTAGCCACGTAAGCATCTCCCAGTTTTGTGCCGTTTCATGCTCAAAGACCTTTTCCACTGGCTGAGAGAAATAGCGTGCATCAACATAAAGCTTTGGGAACATTTTTAGAGAGAAGAGTATGTGCAAATATGTATTGCCAATTCATGCTTCTTGAACATTGTGGCTCATAATTTGATATTATTATATTTTCTGTTATTTGAGGAACTGTCAAAATTTTACAATAAGATGGCTGTGTTACCAATCGTCCTCAACAGACCTCGATATATTGAACCCAAAATAAGTCCCAACCTGGCACGAGTTGAACTGAACTTCAAATGGAGCTTTAACTGCGCTAGGATAAGCAAAGCTGAACGTATTAAGACTTTGAACTGCTCATATAATATAGGGACAAGGGTGACTCAGGTACTTAACTCAATCACCCATTTCATGTAATTTTTAGAAATGTTGAAAAGCAGAAAATAAATAGCGGTGGCAGAAAATGTATATTTGGCAGATTTAAATCAAGCTACATGCCACGTTAGAGATGAATATAGCATGTGGTTTTAGAGGAGTCAATAATTACCAAAAGACAGCAAAATTTATTGAAAAACTAAAAAAACAAAAAAAAAACCAACTAAATAAACAAACAAAAAAAAAGACAAAAAACCAAAACAAAAACAAAAACAAAAAACCAAAACAAAATACCAGAAAAAAACCCCAAAAAACAAAAAACAAAAAAACAAAAAACAAAAACAAAAAAAAAACAAAAACAAAAACAAAAACAAAAACAAAAACACCCCCCCCCCCCGCCACATCACCTGTTGAACAAATTACGTTCCATGGGAAGTCGGGAACGTTTGTCACCAACGTAAAAGTGACTGACCAAGCATTTTTACTGGAAACTACGTTTTTTGGTTTGCCAAAATTTTGCCAAAAAAATCATGAAAATTTGCATATATTTGGAACGAGGTGAAGTAAAGAAACTTCATAAAGATCCATCTTATGTTCATTCCCACCAAGTTTGAAGTGAATCTAGGTCAGCCGTTAAAAAAAAAAAAAAAACAAGTATCCACCCAAGTATTCGAAAAGTAACTATGCAAACGTGCTCTTACGGATCAGTACCTGATTTTAAGAATTTAGGGAGCCAGACTATATTTACAACAATTTGGAGGAGAATATAGCTTGCAATTTGGAAAAAGTAGAAAATTATAAAAACACAGGAAAAATGTATGAAAATAAATCACATCGACACCTAGCAAACAAATTATTGTTTCGGGTCTCTTTACTTGTCCTTGTGCAATTTTAAAGAATTTGTCAGGTAGTTTTGTCGAAGCCTTTTTTTCAGATTTTGGCATAAATTGAACCATAAATTAAAATATCGCTGGGCCGTGACCTGTTGAAAACATATTGGACGGACACTGCATGACAGCCAGCTGACTGTCTCAGCTGACCTTGGCATTCAAATCAAAATACGTCCCACCCTGGTCTAAGTATGCCCAGAAATTTTTCTCTGTAATTTCAACACAACTATCAAAGCAGTTTCAAGAATTTCTTTTAATAAAGTTATGCAGAAATTGACCCCACAAAATCATAAAAACTTTTAAAAATCACTGGATCCAACCAAGCCTGTTAACGACCTTGGTAAAGGCCCACTCACGGAATATCCCTAACAAGTTTTAAGTGGGTTGGTTTAATTATTTTGACATAAATACACATGCAAGCATGTATACTCGTATCCCTATTATCCCTGCAGTAACAACACTAACATGTACTCTTACCCATCATCACCTAATTTCAGAAATTCGTTAAAAATCAACAATTACAAGACTCCCGCCTGGTTAACGACTTTGGTGGATTTGCTTGTGCATTGCTCGCATATTTGAACACAACCCAGCTTGTGATTCAGGAGCAGTGGTCAGGAATTACACAAACACACATAAGTCGATATAAAATAGAAAAGGAAATTTTTAAATTAAGGTATCAGGTGCACCCAGAAGAGTTCCTATATGATTTCTAAGCAATTGGCGAAGCGGTTTTTCAAAACAATTTATTAACTATTTTAAAAGCAAATGAAGAAGAAATCCATATACATTACAAAATCAATGTAGCATGACCATTTGAACAAATGTGGTCGAGACCCGACCACGGTAGATTCACAAGAACCTGAAGAGGGTCGGACTAACGGTTTTGGAGAAATGGAAAATATCAATTGTGTACGTGCCTGATAAACAGACTTCCTGGAGGGCGATAGACTGTTGCCTCCCCCCCTCCCCCCCCCAAGAGCCTGCACTGACTTGCACGTTTGCTGTGGTAAAATTCAGTGTGCACTTTAAAACAGGCGTTCTTATGACAGGGACTACAGTTACTTCAATCCTTCCTCACATGTCCCTGTTCCGTCTGCCGTCTGCATGCCCAAGCTGAAGCCTTTTCCAAATGAAATAACCACAAGTACGTGGCTGTTGAAAACAATGAATGTGTACACCATGGTAAATGATAGCAATGGACGTCTACACCATGTTAATTAAAAATGAACTGTAGTGGCTGGGAAGACAAAGTAGGATTTGCAATTTTAGAGCAAACCTTGTTTTCTTTTGGAAGATAAAGTTAGGTACTGACATCGTTAACTGTGAAGAAAGGTGGGTATAGAGACGCTATCTTTTTGCAAGAGACACTTACCGTAGTCTCTTGAAAATATGAAATCATGTTAGGGTAGTTGGCATCGTCGCCGGCAGCAAACGCATTACGTTCCCAGTTATTTTTCATGCCCACAATTGGAGCATTAACAGTCCACACCAAAGCCTGATACTGTGCTGCTTCGGCACGCTTTATCAATTTCTTTAAAATCGTAGGGTTGACCGTGGGAACAAACTGGAACCACTTTATGCCAGATGGAGAAGCGTGTACAATATCTTCCAATGTCGTGCTCGCACGTATCCCAGTTACAAACACAGACCCCGCTTCGGCCGCAGCTATGTACGTATATGAAAATATAGAAAAAAGTGGTGTACAGATATAAAAAATACAGTTCCTTTGTAGTTATTCAGGGTATTGGCCTCAGATCTATTTTGACGGGATTGCCAAGACACGTTTTCCTTGACATTGATTTGTTCATATGCCTTGTGCCAGGTCCTGTATCTCCATCTTTTTCAAGTGCAAGAGGAATTAATATGGAGTTGAGCCCCGTTTTCCAATCAATTTTCTCCGACATAAAGTATGTTTAAACAAACAAGTATATACATATATTATCATTACATCAAAGCATTTCAGTGTTTAAAAATACTGATCGATATCTTGTTAATATAGGGAAGGGTCATCCGGCTGACATTTTGGTGACCTGATTTTGTAGCTGCCGTCATACTCAACAATCAGCGCAAGTTTGATGACCCATTTAGTATACATTTAAACCTTTAGCTGCGTGTACGTCGCCGTCAGGATGGAACCAAGTGTTGCTCATCGTTGGGGCAGTTGCCACAGGAAATGCAATCGGTTGTCCAAGAACAGTCGTAGATGGATCAACGGAGCGCGTGAAGTGTCTCAACACTCTTGGTCTCAGCAACAATCTGAAAAATAAAATAGAATTGATATTCCTTTATTGTTGTTTCAAGGAAAGCAGGAAAACTGACATTATGTTTAGAAATGAAGCCATTGCTTGCTATATACCAGCACATGAGTGTCCATTGTGAAATTCTATTGCAGAAAGTGATCGCCTTTCACTGAGTGGTACCTTGCACTCAGACAGACAGACAGACGCACGCACGCACACACACACACACACACACACACACACACACACACATATATATATATATATATATATATATATATATATATATATATATATATATATATATATATATATATATATATATATGTATAAAATCAGCAGATTACCAACTTGGTGTTATAATTTGGCCCCCCAAATACATTTAGATAAGTACACCATGATTGACCTGCACCCAATGATACTTGACAGTTTCTTGATTGAAGCGGACCAACTGACCTGCATGGGGAGCCTGAAAAGGTCGAGTGATGCAAGCTCAAAGTTGAAAGCCACAACATAATGCATTAAGCAAAGCAAAAAACTCGTGTTGTTGGTACACTGCCGTTTTGAAATGTTCTTCTGTGTTATTTTTTGTTGAAAACCAAAGTTGGACAAGCGTAGAACAATTGTATCAAAACAATCTAATCTGGAGTGATCACCCGACATCTCCTGACTAGTGAGATAACGAGGGAGGCGTTAACTATGTGATGACTCTCGACCACTTGTGGCTATAGTATTTCAGATTTGAAAAGCTTTAGCTAACTTCAGTTCTGTTAAGCTCCTACAACATTTTTATGTCAGTAAATGTAGCACCATTTTGAATGCCCTAAGAAGGGAGTCGTATTGTTGAAGTGTAGCATGGGATCAATGAAAAATAGATATTGTCATTCATTTTTTTCTTGATTGAGTGAAAAGTGAGCAAATTCTTAATAAAGGACCTACAAGATTTAAGCAACCTATGTGCAGCCCATTGCAATATCAATAGCCATGTAAACAAACTATAGTAGGCCTAAAGCAACGGCAGTGAGGCGATAAATCTACTGCTAACATCCAAATCTGTATCTAGTGTGACAAGCTGTTTTAGTTTGTAAGTCTATAATTATACATATGTAAATAATTCTACATATATGTAATTGTGCAAAATAATTTTAAATATGAACAGATTTAAATGATGAAGTACAAATTTGAATCGAGCCGAGCTACGCTATCAAAATGGAACACAGAATTCTTTTTCCTTAGTTGCTCGCACTTCCGGGATCAATGTTTTCAACCCAAATGTAGTGAGACCATTATGTGTCAATATCATCGTCGAAAATGTAAGTCAAAAACCGTCCAAATCTTGACAAGTCTATCAACATGAACATCGCCAGACACAATAGCAAGACTTAAATAGCCATCAAGCAATACACCATTCCTTGCACATCTAAAGACAAAAGATGCCACATTGACAACGTAGAAATAACGAGTGTCATGGAAAATAGAAGTGGGCAACAGTTTTCAACAACGTTAGAAAAGCTGCACCGAAAATCCAAGTAAACAAGGACTACCCCTGATGAATAACCTCCAGTATTCAAACAAGCCAGGTCAAAATCCAGAGGGTCAAGTTTGACATACAAACAACTTTATGATGTTTTTATCTCTATCAGTCAGCAAACACGAATTGTAGCACGAAGGAAATATCTCTTTCCTGATTCGAGACAAGTACCAACAAAATTTAGTAGTAATTTAAATCAATTTGAGACTAGCGACTCTCAAATTAAAGAAATATCTTGCCTCATACACGCATTGTATAGAATGTTCGTTAGAATTATTAGGTTTACATATTTATCACATCATTTATATCACATCTCAAATCTACTGGATATCTATATAAGAAATTTTCATTTTCACCCAGAAACGTCACAAACGATCGTTTTAATTCATTTTTCGAACATCCCTTTTTCACAAGTTTTTGAAAAGCAGTAAATGGGAGGTGGGGGAGGGGTTGGGTGGGTGTTCAAAGCTGTCTCAATCAGTACATACTCTAGCAAAGGCAATTAACCTCGACACAAAGACATCATAAGCTGTCCCGAGTGCAATAGTACTGTTCATATGGGGTTGGAGCATCTACGCTTATTTGACGATACTATAGTGGGTAGATCAAATGACAGATGTACACATTTGTCAGCGGCTTTATGGGGGTCTCCAGACCATACCTTAATTTATATAACTTCAGGTACTAAATTGTTACATGTTTGCTTTTTCTTATTCTATTATATAATAGAGGTCATATGCAGCTACAGATATATGTATTATGTTTTTGTCGAAAAAACAAATCTTGAAGTGCAGAATACGAGCAGGTTTGTGACATGTTTTAACAATCAATGTAACCTATGGCTCAATTGCTTCGTAACAGTATACAGAGTACTACTTTCCAGGCATCAACACAGGGAGTTGAAACAAGTGTGTTGAAACAGTAAACTGAACTATTTAAACTGAACTGCAGATTCCTCATGAACTTGGGAAAGTATTTAGGAGGCAGACTCCCAAGCTATGAAGGTCACCAGTCCATGATTCCGCTAGGCCTCGCTTACGCGCGGGTTTCATCGTCTTAAAACACATCAGACGTCTCTTCAGGGAAAGGGCGCGCATGCGCACTCATTCTGTATATATATATATATATATATATATATATATATATATATATATATATATATATATATATATATATATATATATATATATATATATATATATCGCATGCGCCCACTTTCCCAGAAGAGACGTCTGATGTCTTTTATATATATACATAAGATGATACCTGCCCAAAGAGGGCGCACCGGGATGTCCCGAGCACCAGTTCTAAAATTAGGAAAGTATATGTACACTGGGCTGGCCACTGGTCAATCATTACTCAGCTTCTATCCATTTCTATCCTCTGTGTGGCCATGTGTGCACCGACTGCGTGGAAACTTCTATTAAAATATATTGATCAACTTTTCAAACATATATAATTTTCATAGGATTATGTTTAAATACTTTTTACTTCATAGAGTCAGAAAATTGATACCGTGAATGCACTTATATTCACGGGTATTAATTTTCACGATTGATAAATTTTGAGGCATTTGACTACAATTTTAATTTCATCACCGTTTTGGACACTGATCAAATTAATCTCGTGTTAAAATGTTACTTCATTGTTTCTTTTTCTTTTATTTTCAGGATTCTCTGACATAAGCAAACTCGGCGAAAATAGAATTACAGTGAAATTAAGTGATTTAACAATAACTGACTGACTTTGTTAGGCCATAGCTAGACCACCGTGAGTATATGTACACGTGACCGTTATCTCCCTTTTATTGTGAGGTGAAGCCTCAGGGTAACTAATAAGACGTACATGGTGTTTCAAACTTTTAATCAGCTTTATTACGTTTTGCTCTTTCATTGTTGAGAATCACGGATATGCAAGACTTGGTTTTCAAAATTTAGTTCTGTTTCTAGGGGATACTCTTTGTCAAATATCCTTTATGTGTGATTTTTTAAAAACAAAATGTGCAATCATTCTGTTTGTTTTTCCTTGAACTCTTTTGAACAGTTTCAGTGCCATTCACGTCTAAAATCGATCAAGGACAAGTCTGAATTATCTTTAGGATCCCAGATTCGTATTCCCCGTGCAAGGACCATTTATTCAAGTACCAGTATGCCTGTAGTTCCAAAGAGAATACCCCAGGTCAACAGCTTTTTTCGGCGAGCATTGGGCGTATTGCGACCAATGCGCGCCGAGAAAAGCCGTCAGTCCAAAATTTGGCACTCAAATGTTTAATCCTAAATAGCAATTGTTTGCGCATATGAGACCGCGTATTTACGGTGTACACCAATTTACAGTATACACCCATGCAGGCACTGTCCTTTACACTGATCCGAGAGATTTGGAACACTCAGTTTCAACGTTATATGAAATTAACATTGGCGTAAATGTGCAATTTTTTAAAATGCGAGTATCGGGATTCCATTAACTTTCAAACCCGTGTTATTTGGAGCTAATAAAGACATGTTGCAGATGTATAAATTTGAAGGGGGGGATGTTAAAATTGCAAAATAATGTTTATAAGCATGCATGCTTTATCTTATGTGCCAGTTTGTGCAACTGTCAACATACTCCTATTATATTTCTAATAGATTGATAAATGTTCTGCAATAGACCTGTTCATACCGAGTTGTACCGACCTTTTCTGGAACGTAATTAATTATATGCATTCCATTGTTGGCCTGATTGTCCAATCAGCAAATAGCCGAGTCGGGCCCACGCCGTCATGTGTTTACAATTGATTGATAAATGCTTTGCAATTACTGAATAAAACATTTGCAAAGGACGCTTGTGATACTTTCATGTTTCTTCATTCTTTTCTTCTTGCTATGAACGCTGTTTCTAGTACTTCTTATTGATGATGATAATGACGATGATGATGCATCCAACTTTTTATATATTTATTTATTTATTTATATATTTGTTTGTTTGTTTGTTTATTTATTTATTTATTTATTTATTTATTTATTTATTTATTCATTTATTTATTTTTATCGGGCAAAAAATGACATAAAACATCTATTCGTGGAAGATGCAAATCCAACATTAAGATTGATAAAGGCACCATGCAAAGAGTGATGCTGAAAACTTTGTAATATTCATGTAATTCGAAGTTATCGTATAACCAAAGAACAAAACATGTATATATTAGATGGATGCACTGTGTTGGCTACGCATGCACATACGGAAATTCAGGAGATCATCACATTGAGTGAATAGTTGAAACCGACAGTTGTGACCTATACGACCCTGTTGTGTCACTTAAACCCTGAACGGGTCAAGGACAGCCTGTTATCGACACTGAATGTTTTAAGGTGGTGGAAACCTATCCCGAATCACCGCTTAACCTGATAACCCAAAAAGCTTGCACCCGTTTGTTACGTATTTGTCAACCTCGGTCGATGACATCGATCAAGGAAAAGCGTTCAAGATGAGTGAAACAAATTTTTCGCTGGGTATTATGAATACATCCTTCTGATGTCAGTTTGGTTACGTATCACATTTGAAGCCTATAGGTCCTTGGTGCATAAATATCGGAGCATAGCATCTTCAAATACACTGATAAACTAGGAAAGATGATTTGCTGCATAGCAAATCAGTGTGTGTGTGTGTGTGTGTTCAAAGCATATTGGTATGGCAATGTACAACTATTCCATAACACAGGAGTAGAAGTTGGAATGGCATCTCTATCTATTATAGCTCAGAAGTTATTCAAGATTTAAAATTTCAAATGGTGCTATTTAGCATAATTTAAATTGCTACAACTTTAATTTTTAATTCATTAGGTGTGCAATGGTCAACAACCCCTTACTAAAAATTGGAATGACATCTGTATCTATTATAGCGTTGAAGATATTCAAGATTGAAAATTTCGAATACTGCTAATTAGCATAATCTAAATGGTTACAACTTTTGCTTTCGGTTTATTACATGCGCAATGGTCAATAACTCCCTTCTAGAAGTTTGAATGACATCTTTATCTGTTATACTTTTGAAGACATTCAAGATTTAGAATTTCAAATGCTCCTAATTAGCATAATTTTAAACATCTTCATTCTTCTGTATAAAACGGCCAAACTTCTTGTATGGAGGTACAATCATGCCAAATTTGGAGTTTTTATGTGTAATAGTGTCCGAGAAAAGTGTCGGACAAATTTGCTGGTAAAGAAGAAAGAAAGAAAGAACTAGAAAATTTGATTTTCTTGTTAGCAAATCAGTCTGGGTGCCTGGAGAAACTGCAATGCAATGTATTCAGCTGTGACATAAGCTCCAATTGTGTAATGGCATGTTAACAGTATGGTCAAGTTGGTGAAAAGTGTTGCAGAATGACATAGGTAGACATGTCTAGCTTTGACCTTTCAAGGTTACTCTAGATCAAAAAGACAACACCAGATGCAAGCTTATATGTTATTTCCTACGCATGTTGAATAGTAATTAGGGCCCCAAAGTGCACCGTTTTCCATATTCAGAGATTCTAATGCTGTGTGGCCTTGCTTGGACCTTTCCAGGTCACTCAAGGTAAAAAAAGACAGCATCAGGTAAAAGCCCATATGCCATTTCCTATTCATGTTTTTTTTACTGTGGCCCAAAAACGCACAGTTTTCGAGATATACGCTTTATGACTTAAACATGCTCTCACTCATGGCCAGAAAATATGACAGATTTGAATTGTCCAGTGTCTCAAATTTGCATAATGTTTATAGTAACAGGCTGAACAATATGTCTTTGCGATAGGCCATCCTAAGAAATATATATTTTCCATTTTAAACCATGTCACTGTCTATAATAGTTTTGAAGATATTCAAGATTGAAGTTTTGGGTATTAACCTAATTTGCATAAATGTAAATGTTAGAACTTCAACTCATGCTTCATTGGATGCACCTATGGGACAGTTCTATGTATTGAAGTTGGAATGGCATATCTGTCTGTAATAGTGTTGAAGATATTCAAGACTGAAATTTTGTAAATAGTTTTGAAAATATTAAAGATTGAAATTTTATGTATTCTCCTAATTTGCATAAATTGAAATGCAACAACTTCGGCTCATTGTCCATTGGATGCGCCTACAGCACAAACCTATGTATTGAAGTTGGAATGGCATCTCTATCTATAATGATTTTGAAGATATCCAAATTAAAATTTTGTGTGTTCACCTAATTTGCATAAATTCAAATCCTACAATTTTGGTTCATGGTTCATTAGATGCGCCTACAGCAGAAACCTATATGCAGAAGTTAAAATCGCATCTCTATCTATAATATTTTTTGACGATATTCAAGATTTAAATTTTAGGTAATCATCTAATTTGCATAAATTCAAACCCTACAAGTTTAGTTTATGGTTCATTGGATGAACCTCTATCACAAACCCATATATTGAACTTGGAATGACATTTCTATCTATTATAGTTTTGAAGATATTCAAGATTTAAATTTTCAAAGTGCCTTAATTACCATAATTTAAAATTTTACAACTTTTGTTTACTGTCCATTAGATTGGCAGATGTCACAAACCTATATGCTGAACTTTGAATTTTGTATGTATCTACAATAGTTTTGAAGATATGGAGCTTTTACGATTTTAATTGCCCTTAATTAGCATAATTTTGAACATCATGACTATTCCAAATCAGAGAAACAACTTCCCTGCTAAGTGTATTACCATGCCAAGTTCAAACAGTGTAGTTTGCACGGTGTTAGAGAAAAGCTCCGGTCAAATTCAGTCTGGGTTGGCACCCAGACATAATTTCAGGAAAAACAGAAAAGTGTGTGTTGACACACACACTTTAATAAGCTGAGTAAATTTGTCTGAGGTGGATGCACAGAGTCAGATGCTAGACTTTTGGAAAGTGTCCAAGTAGCTGCGAGCCGTGCTGGTACAGAGCCTATCAGTCGTACTAGCCCCGATGAACTTTACAGGACAACTGGATGGGAAGTACTATCAAAACACAGGGGAAATCATCGACCAGAACTGTTAAAAAGAACTATTTAAAGGAATTACTTCCTCCAGCTGTATCTTCCAGAAAAAAATACAATTTTCGTTCCACAGCAAACATAACTGAACCTAAACAAGAATCATGGTCACCAAAAACTCTTTTCTACCCTCCACAATTCGGGAATGGAATAAATTACCCCCACCAACTCAAATTCAGTATATTTATGCTGTGTATTACACACTTGTCTTTTCCGCCGATTTAACATGTTTCAGGGGGTTTAAATTCGGTGGTAAATTTCCCTTCGTTTTGGTGATACACTACAGTCGATTTGTATTCGTTTTTGCCGATTTGACGCCAATTGGGTTGAACCACCTACATGTGGGCGCTTCCTTCGTTTTGAACCTCAAGTTCTCTTATCTTAATTGCTTTTTAATGTAACGCCGGAAGGCACTGTGTACATTTCTAGAAACATCAAGAACATATTCTCGATTTCTTATCTTTGGCGATTTGCATACATTGTGTACATGTTTCTGCCATAACAGTCTTGCTCGCAGCCATTACTGCCTCTGCAAAAGTAACCATATTGTGTAGAAATGGTTGCCATCTTCACTCGATGGCGCCATTTTTGCCAAAATAGTGACCTTTCATTGTTTCTGTTACCATGGTGCATCATAAATATTCATAACCATCATGGCTTCGGCAGGGTATGATAAGCAGATTTGGAATCGATTTACAGCTTCCAGTGTCGTACGTGTGTCACCGAGAATTTGATTTAACATTTTTCGAGCTAAAAATCTTGTCTTCGATGTGAAAATGGAAACCGAATTTTCTTCCTGTCGATGGTAATGTGTATATGTTTTATAATCCTTTCGGTGCAATATTACCAAAAACAAACCAAAACCAAAATGAATTATTTTACATAGAAAACCGAAAAGCCAACATGTCACATGCCAGGATCAGCATGGGGTACAGCCAATTGAATCATAACCTGCACAGAATAAGGTCGCGAGAATGTTCATCTGGTTCGTCGAATGAAACCTCGTATCTTTCTTTCTTTCTTTCTTTCTTTCTTTCTTTCTTTCTTTCTTTCTTTCTTTCTTTCTTTCTTTCTTTCTTTCTTTCTTTCTTTCTTTCTTTCTTTCTTTCTTTCTTTCTTTCTTTCTTTCTTTCTTTCTTTCTTTCTTTCTTTCTTTCTTTCTTTCTTTCTTTCTTTCTTTGCGACCGGGTCGATCAAGAGTTTTTATCAGAAAACTATTTTTTCGAAAGCCACCAAATTTGCCATGGTGACCACCTAACCACTGAAATTGTGCCTCTCATTTGATATAGTCATGATATTTAGAATTATGCAAATTAGGGGCAGGTAAAATTTTAAAAGCTCCATATCTTCCAAACTAATGCAGATAGACTCAAAATTTCAATATGCATATATTTGTTTGTGACACCTGCCAATATAATGGACAGCTACAAGTTGTAGAATTTCAAATTATGCTAATAAGGGCCATTGGAAAATTAAAAAGTTGAATATCTCCAAATAAAAACGCCATTCCAAAGTCAATTTATACGTTTGCTACAAAGCCGCATCCAATGAACCATGAACCAAAGTTGTAGGATTTTAATTTATGCAAATTAGGTAAAATAGCAAAATGTAAATCTTGAATAGCTTCAAAACTATTAAGGATAGAGGTGCCATTCCTACTTCAATTTATGGGTTTGTGGCATAGCCACATCCAAAGAACCATAAACCAAAGTTTTAGGCTTTTAATTTATAAAAATTACGCTCATGCACGAAATTATATTATGTTGAACAATGGTAAAATGTAGCATTTCAAACTGTTCTCATTTTGAAGGCACCCAGCCAGATTTGCTGTGAAGCAAATCTTCTTTTCTAATTATCTTTTTTCCAATGTCCACAGACAATTATTTAACAAAAGTATTTGCAGGTGGAACTTAAACCACTGGCTCCATTCGCAATGAACACTATTTTGTTCGGAAGTAGAAATTGTACAAAGGCTCAAAACAAGACAATTTGCGAGGCAACACAAAATTTTATCCTTCAGTCTGACCGAGCCTCCTTAAATTATCAAAACGCAAACTTGTCACACGGATTTCTTCGAGCTAGACCAAATTCATATTATGATCAACCAGATCTGTTTTGATATGTTGAATACAACAATGGACAACTTACCAATCCGGTTTCTACCAGCAGGTCAATGGTAGTTTTTTTTTAATTCCTTGACTATCTGTGCTGTCATCTCCTGAGTCACATCTTCTATATGTCTGTCTCTATTACTGTGTAGTGCTGTGCCGTGTGTTCTTCTTTGTCTTTTTTTTCTTCCCTACTTTTTCATTTTGAGAAGTTGACACATATATGTAATATGTACATATTCTAACGTGTATTCTATTTATACTACGTGCGAGTCCATACTTTTCACAGTAATATTGCAGAACAAATGCACATACAGTGCGTGGCTCTTTCAAATTCCACGGTAGTGTAATCAATATTATGTACCTAACTTAAACGCATTGCTATTTACAAACTTAATATTAAGTCATATAAGCAGCTTATCTCATCCCTGATTTCTGTGCTGTAACGTGTAACCTGCCTATGGGTTGATAGTGGTGTCGGTTCTCGGCCACCACGGCTATTATAAATGCGAATCAAACTATTTATCCTGTAATTTTAGCTGTATCGTCAAGAAATGGTAGAAGATACAGACTGGGTAATAACCCTGTCCATATCACCACACAGCAAAGGTCCAAATGACCCAATTACTGGATCCTGCGTTACAGTTATTCATACGCAAAGCTATGCAAAGCCTTGTTTGATGAAATAAACGTTGAAACTGTTTTTAATCGTCTTTCTTCTTTTTTTATTTAACGATGAAAATAATGTTACAGCTATAATTACTGGATAAAAGTAAAACCAGCCGCGTGGAGGAGACTCGCCAGCAGACTGGTCTCCTCCACTTGGCTGGTTTTACTATTATCCTTCTCTTTTACTGTTTCAGTGCCACTTTCGATAATAGCCGATGTATAGTGAATTGCATAACGATACGAGATTCATATTCCTTGAAGCCCGATCTTTCATTTAAGTGCCAGCATGCCTTTAGTTGCACGAACCAAAAAAATGGGCCAGGTAAAAGGCTTGGCACTGAATAAGTTGTCTCAGCATGCGATCATAAATGTTGAAGCACATAACTAAGAAAATCATGTTGCAACACGGTTGTTCGCATTTTAATGGTATACAAACAGAAATACGTCACCACAAAATACGGATAAAAATGTAATAAACTAAAACTACATTTTACCTATCCAACTTCATCCGGGTCATTCATTTTCCACAAAGACTTTAAAAAGCCTTCATCACAGAAACAACTGGGCCAATTGCTTTGAAATTACATAGACACTACTGGGTTACCATTAGACCTTTCATATAAATATATACCTTGATTTATTTGTGTTTGCGTTATTTTTTTCTCCTCCAAATCTGTAGGCGTTTTTTGCTGAAATTTGGTATGAATGTACCTTGTGAGAGGGTCAAACAAAGTCATTCACCAGGTGGTAGCCTTCAAATGCCTGATTTTTAATCCGAGTCTCGGATTTTACATTTTGCTTGGCGTAGGTGCCGAGGGTCGAGGGTTCGAATCCCACCGTACGCTAACAAAAGTATGATATTTTTTCTTATATATTTATACGCTATTGATTTTTTTATGTTGTGCTGTATTGCTCCGAATATAAAACTATATTTGAGGTGCATTTAGTCAAGGTTGGAGAGTTAACCTTTACATTTGCCTGGGCGATGATGCCAAAGGTCGAGGATTCGAATCCCACTGTACACTTACAAAAAAGTATCCTTTTTTTATTATTTAACTTTTTTTCAAGTCGGGCACTTACCAGTTATTGCATATATATCTATTGATTACCATGTACGTCAATGGGGAATGCAAAGGTAATTTACATTTTTGACTACTCCAAACAATAACAAAACAATAAAAACCCAAACAAACAAACCAAAAAACCCCCAAAACGATAAAAAAAACAAAAAAAAACAAAAACCAAAAAACAAAAAACAAAAAAAAAAAACAAAAAACAAAAAAACAAAAAAAAAAAAACAAAAACAAAAACAAAAACAAAAACAAAAAAAACAAAAAAACAAAAAAAAAAAAACACAAAAAAAACAAAAACAAAAACAAAAACAAAACAAAAAAAAAAAACCCCAACAAATAAATAAATTAAAAAAAACCCAAAACGTCTGCCGGATCCACTTCAAAATTGGTGATGGTATACCTTAGGTGGGTCCCTGCGAGGTTTGTTCCAGACACGTCGACACCTCTGGTGGCAAAACGCTTGGGCTTCGTATCATTATATTTCAGCCCTAAATCTATTTTACATGACTTCCTGTTGACACTATGGGCTATTATGAGATACAAATCGTCACCACATGTCTGCACAGGGAAAACAATAAAAGCATCTCTAGGGCAACATGTGTAAGGTGAAGGCTTAGGCTTCATATGACAAACATTGGTTAAGGAGTAGATCTCTCCGGCAGTATGACGCAATCTAATTTTGTTTTTAGCAATTTATTTGATTCCCTTGCTTGTGATGTAGCCTTCTGCTTCACAGTATAGCACGCTCAGTTCCATGCACACGGAGGCAAGTAATACTCATGTCATTTGCTGGTTTTTAAATATGTTCATGTTGAAACTCCAAACTCTGACAGCGACGAGAAAACATGCGCCATTCCCGTATAGATGGCCACATAAAATTGTTCTACGTGTTTCTGAATTTATTCAAAGTGGCGTTTGCTGATATTGACAAAAACACTTTTTTCTAAATCATATCATCAAAAGGGTTAAATTCCAAAAAACGGAGACTTTTTTTTTTTTTTTGTGTGTGTGTTTCGGATTTAAACTCATGAATCATATATGTGTAACCTTTGCCGTCCCTATCCTTTAATTGTATTGTGTCGCCGAATCTCTCTGAAAAAATCATATTTTCCGCTTCTACAAAATACCGCTGGACAGATCCTCTTCAAACTTGATAAGGATAGACCTTAATTGGATCGGTTTCTATCAATTCTTTACAATAGGGCACGCTGCAGTGACGTTTTTAATAATTTTATGTATCCTTTTGTTCATTATTGGAAAAACCTTTTGAACTTTTTGGAACCGTTTTGCCCAGTGCTTTAGCGTTGCATAAGACCATATCTCTATTCCTGCAGACCTTGGCTTCTTCAACATGCAGGGTTTATTTTTCTGTTGGGTTGGGTTGGGGGTGCGGGTGCGGGTGCGGATGGGGAGTGAGGGTAAGTTTTGTTTGTTTGCCTTTGTAATTGAGATACTCATCAATGTTCCAGAGAACGTATCTTACCTTTGTTTCTCTTCGATTTGTACACTCGCTCGCACTGTTGTCATTTCTTGATTTTTGATACTTTATTTTTCCAAAATGTAGTGATGGTCAGAGTACATTGAAGTATGAATAATATAGGCATATCACTGTAAATGTATTTTCTTACTTTCTACCAAGACTGTTGACCCGATCGTGTTAAGAGTTGGTAAGGCCCTTCATGGAATTTGTCTTGTTCACAAATTTAGAAAACCCTGGCTTTTGAATGCTAAATTTGGGTATTTGTTTTTGGTTTTGTTTTTATCACGGAAGTCGTCCTTTTGTATGATAAAATCAAGGGCTTAGTAGGAAAACCATGGGTTTCGCTGATTAAAACCGGAGTCTTGTGAATTTTTGAACAAGACAACCTCGCAGAGTTTTTTTTTTTGACAAAACCGTGCACAACCAACGCTTAAGTACCAAAACATGGTTTTGTGAACGAAACTTTGGGTTTTATTTGAAGACATTTGGCTTTATAAAATACACTTCAAAACTGAGCAAATTTCCCCATTTTAAAATCTTATGGCTCAATAATACACTACAGTATTCAGGCCTTTTGACAAAGCCTAAAATTGGGAGACAAAAGCTTAGATTATGATTATAAATGCCTGGACTTGTGCCAGCACCCCGGTCTGCGTTTCGAAAGCCCGAAGTTTCATTACAAAATTCTGAATCTCGATTTGCTGTTTCATGCACATTATTATTTTTCAAAGCATTGGTTATGTTTATAAAACCTTGACTATTGTGTACAACAGAATCCGGTTTCTCGAAAAACAGTGGGAATTGGAGCACTATGTTCTATATAATTCACAAAACCCCGTACGAAACGAAACAATAATTTTCTGTTATTCCATTTATTATATATATCTAAACAACAGAGTTTTGTGGTGATATTTCTGGATGTTGCAGCTGTCTTGTTGCATTATCAGCAAAATTCTGGGTTTTCTCCCCAGCAAAACTCCCGGTTTCCCTCATTTTACAATTTCCAGGGTTTTGGAACGTCAGAAAACCCTTGGTTTTGCAAATTGTCACCACATGGGTCACATAGTAAAATTTTACCCACTCACAAGATCGGGTTCATCTTGTGCAAAACACAACATCGAAAGTTGACCGTGGCCGTGTGGAGATATGGTTCTGCAAACTGTAATGCTGCAGATCACCCAGGTCTCTTGACATCTCGCTAGGAATTGTTGAATGTCCCAGGCTTCATGCAACGTTCCAGCACTGTCTAGATCTATTTGAAAGAGCTGCAAACGACTCATGTATACACACAGAAAACAGAAATGAGAACGATGGAATTCTGATCATGTTACAAAGATCAGGCCCACGAACAGGTGATATGAACATGACAAAGAAACATGCGGGCATTCACCGTCGCACTCACAACACCGCGAAGGCTTGATTGAAATGTTGCGCAGACAAAAAAGAATTTGATAATCTAGGTCTTAATTTTCTGCAGTTAAGGTAAAAAAACATATTTTGAATGATACAACAAAGCTAACATGTATCTGTCATATTACAATTGTTTACTTAATTTGAATGTATCCATATAAACGTAACCTTCTAAATGTTATACCTTCCATCATTGGTCAGATACAAAACCCAGGGTTTTATACTTTTACAAATCTGTAATATTTGGCATATCACAAGACTCGGGGTTACGTTAAATGACAAAACCATGAGTTTTGCTTTGTTGTTTCAAAATCTATAAAACCCTGGGTTTTATACTGACCCTTTGGGATTTGTCAAAATATAAGAGAAAATAACAAAAGTCGTGGTTTTGAATGAACAAAAAAAAAAAACTGGACTTTGCTCTGTTATTTCATTTGAATCAGATTACTTTACAAACAAAACCCTGGAATTTGTAGCAAAAGAGAGTGGGTGGGGAGGTGTTTCTTTTGTTGTTATTATTGTTATTTTTTTTTGTTACCGAGACCGAGAGATTTGTTAACAAATTTATGGTTTTGTTGCAAAACCACGTTTTTTTTGTTCACCGATCTTCTTAAAAGACACTGCTTTTGTCTACAAAAACGTTTCATAGCAATACCATGAGTTTGGCTATTTGTACAGTGCACATGATAACAAATCTCAAGGCTTCACCTTAAAAGCTCAAGGTTTTGTGCGAAATACCCAGGGTTTTGTTTATAAACATGGTGGTGGTCATTTGATTTACAAAATCGAGGCTGAGATTGTGTATGGTGACGTCACCTTGACTGATTTTACAGGTCAAAGGGCCCCCTACGGGCCACTTTACCTTTCTCTGAACCGGAGAACTGTTTAAAATGGGACTTTCATATTGCGCATGACGATGATCCCCCATAGAGGCTTGGTTGAAATCGACCTGAATCCCATGGTGACATGTCATTTTAAATACTTGTACCTGTGGCTTGATAACTTCAGAACTATTTGTGCGTGGAGTTGGATGTTCCAGATGCTGATGGTCCTCTGTAAGGTTAAGGTTTAGGCTGCACATAGGTAACGATCAAGGCTATGACTCTGACATTGTACTTGATGGCGGCCTTCTGTAAAGTCATCATCGCATACAGGTAGCCTTGACTTTTTTTATAAGTGTTAAGAGGCAATTATCGTGAATTGGAATCGTGCATCCTCCTTCATCAACAGAGGGCGAGATTCCCTTGTATTGATATTAAATTGCCAGACCATAACAATCATTTAGGTTATAAAAATCAGTCTGTGCATGCAAGGTGAGCTGAGTACAGAAATTTTATAGTCTCTTTGTCTCTCTTTTTTCATATAGACATATTCCATTCACCTTCATAGTAAAATAGAATATGGAAGAGCAAGAATAGAAGGCTTTTTATACCTCCTGTAGAAGGCACTTCAGTCAAGATGGCTGGATGTGTGTTTTTTTTTATTACTTTCCACGTTATTTTTCACCTGTATAACTCAAAAATCGCTGCATGAATTGTAACTAAAGACGCTTAACGAATATGATTCTAAAAAAATCATCAGCCTTAAAAGTAATCAGTTTATCAAAGTTACTTTAACATGCAATCTTAAGGGAAAACGCGACTTTGGCCTGCACGCATTTTGTGCACTGGAATGTGTCTTCAGCCAAATAAACATGAAACATTTGATTGTAACTTTTCTTACTATGATGAGAAATACATGACATGTATGCGAAAGCATAGAGAAGGTTTAGAAAAACGCAGCAATTTATAAAATGCACAAACTTGCGTTGAGCAGGTGCACATGTGAGGTAACACAATAAGTATTCATATTTTACTTATATTTGTTTTTAACTTGGCTTGACATCTTTTGACCAAAAACATGCTGGTAGCATTGCGCGCAGAAAACTTGCTGTCTTGCAACTTTATCGACGGGTATCAGTTAAAACTCTGAATGCAACATTCCATTTCATTTATCTGGTGCAGCGGACCAAGCCAATTATATCGTACAATAAGGTTACCACTGACAAAATCAGTGCGCTTGAGAAAACTGAAACATCGCTTGAAATGATAGATTCAATACCGCGTGTAATACAAATTTTCATTTACCCAGATTATCTGGCAGATGAATTTGCCACAATGACACATAGAGCTGCAGCACTCTCGCGAAAGTATTTTAAGTACCGTTTTGTTCCACTGAAGCACAAAGGCCGACCGTCAGGTCTTTTCATACAGTTGTATTCCTACTGATTTACACATGTAACTCTTGAGCACAGACGCAAGTTGCATTGTGCTTCATTCGCAATTTGTTCTGCCTGATGTAAGAGATTGTGGTCGCTTACGTTCAGTATAAATGAACCTAAAATTCCTGGTGATGGCAATGCAAATACCAATTTTTACCCATACCTGCGGAATGCATTCCTGTTTTCGGACAGAGTCAGCTGATCGTCAGTTCCTGACGAAGTGAATAACCAATACTTTTGGGGCGTTCGCCTTTTTGCCTCCCGCTCGAAATCAGCAAGACAGACGAACCCTTCTGACATGATGGAGAGGTAGCCAGCACAAATACTATTCAGTTTCAATCGGAGAAGTGAAGCAAGTATTGCGTGTGAGTCACGTGCATACTATGAAGTATGTATGCTGTGTAGCTGAATTTTGTGTATACTGAGACTCTGAGATCTGACCAGTGTCACATTCCAAAAGTTAATTTTTTTCATTTATGTAACCAGCCTGTTTCTAAACACGGTTCAAATTACGCTAAGTCCCATATCTTTATTTTTGACATTCTTTACTGCGCAGTGGCTTTTTGTACGTGCCTGATATAAAAGATTCATATCGTCTGCTGTTAAAAAAGTGGAATCCTTCCATTTATATGTATACATCGCCCAAATATGAAGTGTTACTTGTCACTACCATACACATATGTATATATATGTTAGACGGTGACAGATTAGCTTACGGAGTTCAGAAAGTTCGGACTCGGAATAGGTTTACGACTATAAGGAAAGTGGTTCTGGATGAAAAGACACAAATACAATACGTGGACATATTTATCTCAAATTTGGCACAACCTTATCTCGGGAGCATCCTAAAATAAACTGGATGGGATCTTTAGATTAAAAATGTCCTCCCAGCATAATTATTCAGTCATACCAAAGTCGAACAGTGGACATTTGAGTAACGCTTTTGAACTACGTCTTTGGGCTGTGAGCTTCTTACCCAGATACAGTTTCCTCATAAGTAGATGAACATGAAATTCAGTCTCATACATAGCTAGTGAACATATTTCCTAATCCTCTCCTCATCCGTCGATGTTGAAGATCAAGGTGCCATATGACCATCCGGAAAAACTTTGCTTTCCTTTTTCATTCAAGTCAGTGAACACAAAATGAAAAGGTGCTTGGTCCTTTTAAAAGTTGTACTGAACTCATAATTATACTCTCATACTATCTGCTGATATTTCTAGCACAATATTTGAACATGAAAATGGTTATAGTATTGGGTGAAAAAAATGTACACCTGTATTGGTATAAATATTCTTACATAGCTACTAGCTTGCAAAGACCAGAACAGTAAAATAAAACTAAAGGTAATGTTTGAATCAAATATATCTTGAAAAAGTATATGAACCAAAAAGCATATTTTTTCTCACACCTCAAGTTTACAATATGTTGTCTTATCTTAGCCCACAATATGACCAACTTTGGAAGTCATAATAACGCAAAGAAGATTTGCTTTAAACGCAAGTTTGTCTGTGTGCCTTCAAAAGTTGTAAATATTAAATGTTACAACTTTTGTTCATTCTTCATTGAATGTGCTTATAGCAATAACTTAAATGGGAGAGAGGGTGGCAAAGATTGATGGTTCCTGCTTCACCATTCGTGGTTTTCTTGAGGTACAAAAAGATATCCGATCAAAACAATGTAAGCTATTATATTGACAACAACTTGTTCTGGGACGATGGCCTGTTTGACCCTTTAGAACAACTTGGCATAATTAACTGTTTGTAGAGTTAGTCAGGCCAGTAAGCCACCATAACAAATTAATCATTCAACCTGATGTGTGAGATATGCATTTCTCCACACATGACATTTAAGCCACCTTTTTGAATGTGGTTTACCTTTCGTCGCTCACCCCCTCCATGAAAATTTCAAAGTCCAAATGACCTTGACCTTTGACCTTTAGAGGTCACATGTAGATTACAAAAATGTGCAGTGTTGTAATACCTACAATTTGAGCGTGACAGGACTAAAATTGGATGAAAAGCGACCAAGTTATGCCCAGATGAAAATTTCAAAGGCCCAAATAACCTCGATCTTTGACCTATGGAGGTCACATGTAAATTACCAAAATGTGCAGGGTTACAATACCTATAATTTGAGTTCAACATGATTAAAACTGGGTGAAAACTTACCAAGTTATGGCTTGATTAAAATTTCAAACGGCAAAATGACATTGACCTTTGACCTTTAGAGGTCACATGTAAATGACAAAAAAGTGTAGTGTTACAAACATATGAATTGAAGTTGGATTGACACCTGTACCTATAATAGTTTTAAAGATATTTAAGATTTACATTTTAAATGGCCCTAATTTGCATGTCTCGCGACAGTCAAGCCTCTTTACGAAAACGCAAGACTTCATTCTGCAGGTATAATCACGCCAAAGCTTGGAGTTTCTACGCACAATAGCTTTCAAATTAAAATGTCGGACAAATTGCCTGTAAAAAAAGAAAGAAAGAAAGAAAAAGAAAGAAAGAAAGAAAGAAAGACAGGCAGAAAGAAAGACAGAAAAAAAGAATTCATAGAATGTCTGTGTTGGCACACTGAGAAAAAGAATTCCTAGAAAAACAGTATCTCTCTGTTGGCACAGACATTAATAAATACAACTTTTTAGGCATAACATTGTGGCCAATGGAACCTGTTGAAGTGCATGTGTAAATCTCAATAACAGACAATGGATTATGCCCTGAGTGGTCTGGTGTGAATTCTGGTGGTGCTTTCATTTTTATGTTTAGTGAATGCAATGACGGTGTTATGGAATCCCTATTCAACAGCTTCAGTCGGTGCGCTCTGGACCCGTAAAGCTGTAGACTGCGTCTTAAACAACATGGCCAGCTAGCGGTTATAATGTTTGATCTGCCGAACATGTGGAAGCTAGATCCATCATTATCAATTGCGCTGTTAAATCAATCGTTACCAATTGCGCGGAAGGAACGTACACCATTTATGAATGAGAGATGAAAGAGTTATTAATTATCCATTTTTCTGATTGTCCATGCTGAACTTTCTGAAGATTTACTATAACTTTACTTTTGTCTGATTTTTCCTTAACGCCGATTCCCAAGGCCCTTGGGGGTCATGCGGGTACAGTTTACAAGATTGTTGCAAAGCAACACAGAGATGTCTTTGAAGTAGAAAACATTGTTGTCCAATTACGGACTATACCCAAGGTATATAAAAAAATGTCAATGCACAAGTCTACAAACAGTTCAATGATAAAGGATTATTCTCTGCTGAGACAAGGAATACTCAGATTATTCCTTGTCTCAGTTTGTTAAGAATGAGGATTTGGTGCGACGGCTATATGCGTTTCCATTTTCGGCCAGATGGCCAGTGACGAAGATTGCTGATTCAAGATCCGGACGTTCGGGGGTCAAATAATATAAAATCATTCGCATTGGAAACAAGATATGTTTGTAAAACATAGATGCCCCCCGCCCTCATTACCCTTGCCCTAGCTACCCTCTTGATAGTGGTAGATGGGGCACTCGTGACCTTACAAAATTAGTGAAGGTTGATCATACATCAATGTCACATATCTTTAAACTTTAACCTAGCCCTTAAAATGACTAAATACCTGGACAATATAAAAGTTATAGCTGAAAAATTAGTCATCATTTAGAAACCATATTCAGCAAAGTGGCTTTATGACCTTGGAAGATAGGGCAAGGTCACTCATTTTCACTTGACCTCCTTTAGTTATTGTGCAAAAACCACAGGAAGTCTACTGTCTGTGTGTGACCCTCAAAACTGGGTCAAGGTCACCCATCTACAAACTGAAACTAGCCCTTATAGGCAACCATAAAGCTGTGCAATATAAAAGTGCTACCTCTTAAATGAAAGTTATCATGCAGAAACAGTATTCAACCAAATGGCTCTGTGACCTTTGAAAGTAGGCCAAGGTCACCCATCTTCAAACTTGACCTAGCCCCGAATACGGACAATTATCCAATGCAATATAAAAGTCTTGGTTTAAAAACCTCTTCAGTTATCATGTGAAAACCAAAGTTAACTCAGGTACCAACGTAACCTTGGAAATTAAAATAATGTCACGAAACTTTAAACTTCTTCTAGCCCTTAGCAAGAACTATAGACCTGTAAAGTATCCCAGTCCTAACTTAAAACCTTCTTGAGTTATTGTGCAGAAACCACAGGAAATCTACAATCTCTCTGTGACCCTGAAAACTGGGTCAAGGTCATCCATCTTCAAACTCAACCTAGCCCTTACAGAGAACTATAAAGCTGTGCAATATAAAAGTTCTAGCTCCAGGGTATAAGTTTTCATGCAGAAAGCATGAAACCATATTCAGTAAAGTGGCTCTGTGACCTTTAAAGTGAGGTCAAGGTCATCCATCTTCAAACTTGGCCTAGCCCCAAATATGGACTATAATCCTGTGCAATATAAAAGTCCTAGCTTTAAAACCTCTTCAGTTATTGTGCCGAAACCAAAGTTAATTTAGGTACCACTGTGACCTTGGAAATTACGTCAAGGTCACCCTTCTTCAAACTTTGCCTAGCTTTTGACTAGAATGATATACCTGTACAGTATCAAAGTCCTAGCTCAAAAACTTCTTAAGTTATTGTGCAGAAACCACAGTCTACCGACCGACATGTGCAAAGCTATATGCCCCATCTTCTTCGAAGGGGGGCATAATAATAATAATAATAATAATAATAATAATAATAATATTAATGAAAATAGTAATGATGATGATGATGATGATGATGATGATGATGATGATGATGATGATGATGATGATGATGATATACTTGACCCCCAGTGCTGGAAAAAATTGAGCCCACATAAAATAAATCTAGATAACTAAGATGCTTGACAAGTAATTTGAAGTCAGCATGCATATACAATACGCGTCTTCCAATATACAATGATGGAGTTAACCTCATTAGTCCCTGGGCACATATAAATATGCGATTGTACATTCAAAATGTGTAACTTAAGAAGTAGCCTCACTAACATGCACGCGGGTCCGCCATAAGCAAGGTGGGGGTGGGCGCAGGAGAGGAAAGAGCGGGAAGGGCTAGCCAGTGCACACTGAGGCATGGGAAATCCGTGACATGCCTCAGTGCATGGGCACCCGCACACACCACCTGTGGCGTTGATGAAAACCTGGCAATGTGAAGCTATGAACTGTTTATCAACTCTCGTCAAAAGTTGACGTCGCCCACATGAACCTTATTCTTTGGTGGCAAAGTTCTGGGCGTTATAAACAATTTAGGAATGAGGTCACAACCCTGTCGAACACTTGTTCAAAAATTTCCTTGATCAGGTTAAACAAGTCCTACTTCAATTTGGCACAAGACATCTATGTAGGAATTGTATGTATCAGTCCTCAGGGTTCAACTTTTTCCTCCAAAAAGATGACATTTTTTTTATTTCTCGAAGTGGGTGTGGTAGGATACTCAGCCAGTGGTAAATGGCATTTACCACTGGCTGAGTATCCTATTATGGTGTATATTATGCGAGGATGTGAATGCCAGGCCGCAGACGAGCCAAATTTTGTACTAGACGACTATGATAAGAATATACCTGTACCTTATTCATCCATTTATGATGTCAACTCAACCCGCAATAATCTGGACAAAACTAAACGCAATTAACATGGACACAATCTCCTTGAGCTGTGCAGGTCCTCTTCGGGTTCTAAATGGTAGGGGTCTAGGCGACACACTGGGGTATTTTACATGACTGTATAATCACACCAGTTCTCCCAGGGTAATCGATTGTATTTTGGTAGACCAAAGCCTCTTGTCTGATATTTGTTATTTCGATGTGCATTAGCTTGATGGGGTATCAATACGTTGCATGTTATCCGTACGCTTACCAGCAGGTCATTATGATCCGGTGGTTTAATTGCCACACACACTTCAGGATAAAACATTTACGTGGCAAGAGGGAGACGTTATGCGCTTCAGACTCGCATTGCTTTCAGATGATATACAGCATAATATTACTATGATTGATGTGCTACTTGACAGATGGTCTCGTAAACGGTCTCTAGTGTCACCAAGCTTGTAACTCATGCTGCTCATGGTGCATTAATCAAAAGCGTATTTATAGGTCGAAAACGTGCCAAGAGACGGTCTAAATTCAGGAGGAAATGGTATATTACAGGCTGTCATAATGTTTACAAAGATTTAAGAAAGATGACCGTCAAGTTGAGGGAGCAACCCTTTAATACTCAATTGCTGCAACAATTCCGCAACAAGTGCAAACAATGCAAACGGTTGCTAAATAAGGCAGAAATTTCAGAATAATCTTATTTATCAGCAGGAAAATTTGGAAGATCGAAAACCCTCTGCCTTTTGGAATGTGTATGACCGGCTAAGTAAACAAACTTCTTCAATGGATTGATGTGAATACATGGATAACTCATTTCCGAAATTTACCTAAAAGTGCAAAGGTCACACACATAACGAGACTCACGATGATTTCATAAAACTGAACAATGATAAAACCTTTGATGAACTTAACTTAAGAATACAGCGGCATGAAGTTATTGGTGCAATTAAAAACCGTGATCAGTTTCCGGGTGCAGCTAGAATCTTAAATGAAATGTTGAAAAGTACATCCGATATTCTGGCAACAATCTGCAGCAAAATTGTTTAATCCTATGCGCTGGTACATTTCCCCGTGTATGGCGTAATGACATACTCCTCACCGTACACAAGAAAGGTAAGGTTTACAATCTATGTTAATTGTAGGGGGGTAGCACTTTCAAATCAGTTGTGCAACTGTTTTGCAGTATAATAAATGCCCGACTCTATAAACATTTCGAAAAAAAAATATCATCCCCCCTCGACTACTTGGATTAAAAAAAAGACAGTAGAACAGCAGACTATATTTTAAACTTAAAACAATGATTGACAAATACATGTGTGAAAAACCTGGTAAAATGCGTTGTATGGAGACAAGCTCTGCTGTATAAATTATTGTTGAATAATGTTGGTGGAAATATCCAACTAGTATTATCCTCTATGTATACTAATGCTAATTATTATAAAACGTGAGTATGGTTTCACAGGTATTTACGTCAAACAGAGGGGTTAAACAAGGTTGTGTGCTCAGTGCTATCTTGTTCAACCTGTTCATAGCCGACATTATACAAGTATTAGATAATCTGTGTGACCCTGTCCTCTTACATGAGTTATACTTCCACTTTTATGTAATTTGAAATTAAAGATATTAAAGTCACCTACTACAATTAAATTATCACCTGAATAATCAGACAATGATTCATATAAATTTTCAGCAAACGCCATCTGTTCTTTTTCTTTATCTTTGTAGGTGCATAAACATTAACTAGAATAAGTCTCCCTTCATCAATTAATATTCAATAATATATATCTACCTTCAGAATCACTAACTACTTGTTACACTTTACAATCTAAATAGGTTGGCATCAAAATGGCTACTCCTCGGCTACTGCTTGTTCTATGAGAAAAACATAGTTGAACCCCATTCATTCCTCCAAACAGATTCAATTTCAGAGGAATTGTGAATTTCTTGAAAGAAACATATACCTTTATAAAATTTTCTAATCCAATGGAAAATATGTCTGCGCTCAAAGGTCTCCCTTAACCCTCTTATATGGAGGGGAGAAGATGAAACTTATAGGCCAGCATGCATGAACATCTCAAAATATAGTGCTACAAAGTAACAAAATTATAAAAAATTTACCTGAGGATACAAACTATTTTTACACATAACCTTTGTACAAAAATAATGGAATATGACCGAAACACTCTACTGCATTCAAAACTACAATATACCTGTATTATCAGAATACAATACTGTCGAGGCCAGCCAACACTGTTCACATGAATACTGCTCGCGGAAAAAAATGAATAGTAGCGGCCCGCACGTGAACCATCAGGAGTCACAAGCAAAGCATGTTTGTCAACATGGGTGGAAAACGTACGGGCCTCATTTGAATCTGCCAGAATTTAAGCTATATGTGTGGGTACTGTCAAAAATAATTTTGTTTACTGCCTTTGAACACTTGGGATTTCCAAACATAAAAGTTTGTAGCGTGAAAGGAGCCAATACTATGATATTTTGGTGCAGTAAATTCCGCTCAGTCGTGTATTTGGTACACTCAAAAAAGTAATGAAATGAATTTTCTATTTCGGCACCACAAGAATAAGCAGGAGAAGTTACTATACCAATCTTATGCATATCGTGGTTCAACTGGCTGCAGCCCATCCTAATTTTTGCATGTGGAATATTGGCTTTCCTATTACCAATGTAAAACAACTCATTAAAGTGTGTGTCGACACACACTTTTCTGTTTTTCTAGGAATTCTTTCTTTCTTTCTTTCTTTCTTTCTTTCTTTCTTTACAGGCAAATTTGTCCGCCATTTCATTTGAAAAGTATAACATGTAGAAACTCCAAACTTGGCACAATTATACTTCTATAGATAAAGTCTGGCCTTTTTATAATGAGAGGTCATGCTTTTCAAAATTATACAAATGATGGCTAATTAAAGTTTTAAATCTTCAATATGTTATATACTATACAGTGCATTCCACCTAACTTGAGCTCTGGGGGCCGTCTCATTAGTTGTGACCACAGCGCTGGTGGGCCAAACAGCCTATCACTGACCTCTTTTCCCTGCCACTCAACCCGGCTGCCATAATTAGTGGTGTTTGTAAACAGGTCCACATGGGTGCTGCTGTAGACATTTACATTGGTTTTATTTTCACCTTTGTAGCATCAAATAATTGGATTTTTTACAATATAATTCTGCTTAAGGGACACCATTTTACTGTGGAGCTGGCCCTGCTATGTGTCTGCCACCCCACCAAACACACATGACCAGTGACAGTGAATGATTGGTACCAAATGGCCAGCTTGTTCCAAAGTCCTGGCAAGTGTAACCACACCAAAATAAACCCTACCCTTTCCTCTTAAGTTTATGTGTATTTTTTTATCCCCAATAGATTTCACTCATAATCCACAGCCTTTATCAACATCGTAAGACCTGTGGGACATTTTTACAGGTGTGTCACATCTCAATTAAACTGCAAACAAGCCATAATCCTGGTATATATTTCACAAGATGTGACAACAAAATGACCCTTTGAAAATGAGGCATCCTTTGACTCATTTAGGACAGAAGTCTTCATTTACTGTCAGTAAAATTTGTATCAAAGGGATATACTGAGTATTCTTATCTTTTAAATTAGGGGGTTCTGATTTAAAATTTCTGACAATCATAATAGAATATAATATCTGCTCATGATTTGTGATATTCTGACCTTTTTTATTTGTTTCACACATTGTATTAGCAATGCAAATTTGAAAGAATTAGCAAAGAGCATATCCTTTGGGCTCATCACTGAATGAGTTAATTTTGTCATATAAACATTGGCTGCATTGATTGAATAGCTATGTCTGTTTGGTAATTTAATTATAAGTTAATGTTTTCTTTCTGGACACCAGTCAGCTCAGTGGCTCTTAAAGAAAACATTTTGGGCTACATTATTTACATACAATTACACAGTCCAGGAAATGCTCAAGATCCCTGCTCATGCATTCTATCATTAAAGTGTGTGTGTGTCCACACACACTTTTCTGTTTTTCTAGGAATTCTTTCTTTCTCTCTATCTTTCTTTCTTTCTTTCTTTCTTTCTTTCTTTCTTTCTGAGTTTGAAATTTTCAATCTTGAATATCTTCAACAGTATAAAAGAGATGTCATTCCAACTTCTACTAGGGGGTTGTTGACCATTGGCACCTAATCACCTAATGAATTAAAAATAAAAGTTGTAGCAATTTAAATTATGTATAAAAAGCGCAATTAGAAATTTTAAATCTTGACCAACTTCAAAGCTATAATAGATAGAGATGCCATTCCAACTTCTACTCCTGGTTTATGGAATAGTTGTACATTGCCATACCAAAATGCTTTGAAGACACACACACTGATTTGCTATGCAGCAAATCATCTTTCCTAGTTTGTCTTTGGTTTCCCTTTATCCAATTTACGCTTAAAAGTATCTATATCTTCAGAATTTCGAACACTGGATGGGAGTAAGTTCCATTGGCGAATCGTTGCGGGAAAAAAAGAATTATTATAAGTATTAGTTTTTGTACGAACCTGGCTTATGTTCTGTCTGGATCTCACGTTATATGCATTTCTGTGGGATACATTTTCCGGAATCAAATTGTGTAAATATGCAGGTGTATGTCCATTAATAATTTTATAAAGAAGTATGAGTCGGTGTTTTTCCCTACGCTTAGAGAGAGTCTCCCATCCAGTTTCATTGTAAAGGAATGCATGACTTGTTCGACAAGACGCGCCCGTCACTGCGCGGGCTGCAGCCAGTTGAACATCTTCTAGAAGGTCTGCATCAAATTTCGTGCACCCTCCCCACACAACATCACCATACTCTAAAATAGGCCTAATGTAGGTAAAATAAATCAATTCTAATGTGCGTCTACTGAGCTTATGTTGCAAAAATTTCATTACTCCAATTAATTTCCTTGCTTTGCAGACAACATAATTTATATGAGGTGACCATAACAAATCTACACTAAAAATAAGACCTAAATGTTTGTGTTGTTTTACATCTGCAAGTGTAGTACCCTGAAATAGAGCATGGGGATGATGTGGAGGCTGTCGCTTCCTACTAATAATCATTGACTTGGTTTTGGAGCTATTGAATGTAACTAGCCATTGTTTAGACCAATTCTCGATGTGTTTAAGATCATCATTCATGGTGACAGCAGAGCCAGTGGGATCGTCAATGGTGATGTACAAAGTTACATCGTCGGCATAAAGCCTTATGTTAGAAGTTAAAATGTCAACGATATCGTTAACATAAATAAGAAATAAGAGAGGCCCAAGAACTGAGCCCTGGGGGATCCCTGCTTCCACTTTACCCCAATTTGAAAACTTTCCATGCGTCACAACCCTCTGTTGACGATCGTTCAGGTAACTACTAAACCAATTAAGCAGAGCTCCGGAGAAACTTTGATAGTTTGTGTAATAAAGCAGGATGATACACCTTATCAAAACTTTGGTGATGTCACAAAAGACAACTCTTACTTCTTTCTGCATGTCGATAGCTTTCGCAAATTCATTATACAAGAAAACAAGCTGGTTGATAGTACCATCCCCAGGCATAAAACCAGATTGTTTATCAGTTAAGGCAAAGTTATCCCTCAGGAAATTAAACATATACTTGAAAACTACACGCTCAAAAACCTTTGATACACAACTTAATGAAGATATTGGTCGATAGTTACTACAAAGACTGTCATCACCACCTTTTGGGATTGGGGTTACATTTGCCTTTTTCCAATCGGAAGGGAACAAACTTTCGTTGAGGGATGATTTGAATAGTCTCGTAAGCGAAGGAGCAATTGAAGGAGCAGCCTCCTTGAGTAAGACTTGGCTAACACCGTCATGACCGGTAGCCTTGCTAATATCAAGTGAAGCAAGTATGGAATAAACTTCATCATCATCAAAGGATATACTTTGCAGCGTGTTATTAGCCTATTATCTGAAATAAGCGTTGCGGATGATGCCCGGAAAGAAGTGTCATCAACCCGACTTTGTTTTAAGAAAAAAGAATTCATAGCTTCAGCTTTAGACTTGTTGTCAGGTAAAACAACGTTCTCAACCAATAAATGATTATTAACAATTTGCTTTCCCTTTATAAAATAGTTAACTGTCTTCCACCAGCCTTTACCTTTCTTTTTGGAGCAGTTAATCGAGTCAAACTAACGTTTAAAGTAGTCTTCTTCGGCAGCTCTCAAGTCACTAATGTATGCATTCCTTAATTGCCGAAAATAGCGCCAAAGATTTGTCTTATTTGAGGTCTTACAATTCTTCACTTTTTTGTGAATTCTATCAACCTTTCGTTTCATAGCACGAAAACGACTTGTGTACCAAGGTGCATCATCCTGCGTTACAGTTATAGTTCTATTTGGTATACGCCGCCTAGCAATATTTAGAAAAGTGCTGGTCCATAACTTACACATTTCATCAATGTCGTCCGTTTCGAAACAGGGGTCCCAGTTAACAGCATTCAATTTATTCCTGAATTCGTCGAAATCTACCTTAGAATAAATCCAAATAAACCTTTCGAAAGAATCATTTCTTTTATGCCTAAACAATAAATGAGCTGTAACTGTGCAATGGTCGTTGTCCGCGATAGGAGGGAGAATCGATGTGTGACGAACAAAATTTGGAATATTAGTAATGATTTGATCCAAGCAAGTAGCTGTTTGTTCAGTTATCCTTGTTGGATCATGTAAATGTAATGTAAGAAGATTAGAATTACAGAAAGAATTAAGTTCTTCAGTACTTCTGTCTGTCCTGTAACTGTGATGTCTGATCTTTTTGTATGTATGTCCTTGTCGATGTTACGTCAATGTGGTGTCCTGTGGCCCGTCTTTACCTTTTGTACACATTTGTATTGTTCTTTTATTTCTTTTTTTCACGAGAGGGATTTATATAGGCAGAGCCTGTTTCCCGATCGCTTTTTTGAATAAAAATATGTTTAAACCATACCTGTAGTCATGGTCAAGACTTTGAAAAATATGTGCGTCAAATGGCAACACATAAGTAAAAAATATTAGTACAATAAGTGACAAACGAGAGAGAGAGAGAGAGAGAGAGAGAGAGAGAGAGAGAGAGAGAGAGAGAGAGAGAGAGAGAGAGAGAGAAGGAGCACTCTTATAAGTTCAACGATAAATTATATAGAAATATAGACCTGCTGGAAATAATATTTAACATAACTCGACACACATAATTTCCGTATCTGTGCACAAAATATATTTAAAGCCAATGACGAACCAAGAGAGGAAAAAAAAAAACTATGAAGTAAGATATTGAATGTTTCACTGTGACTTATACATTGCCACAATGACAAGGAGACACTTTCCAAAAATCGGTGTCTGTGTATAGTGTCTCAAACACGTGCTCAGAAAACCATGCTTGTTATACCATGCCTCCTTTGTTTTCTCAAGGGATATATGTGTCACCTGCTTACACATATATCCCTGCTTTAATTTTCCGTGGCTAAATTTCAACACAGGACTGATTTGCTTTGGTGAATACATTTTAAAGTGCATTTATATTCATGGAAACAAAGAAGGCATGGTATAAAAAGGATACATTCCTTGTTCTCGTGATTTATCTGGAATCCTGCATTTTTAAATCCCTACGCTTCGCTCCGGGATTTAAAAAAACAGGATTCCAGATAAATCCCTTGAACTTGGGATGTATCCTCTTCAGAAACTCAAGACGACTTTATTAAACACACTGCCCAAGTGTGTATTAGGATACTGCCAGCAAAAAAGTAATACCAACTTAAGATGGAACAAACAAAGCTAGGCACTTATAGGAGTGCTGTCCTCAACACGCTCTCCTGATTTGGTTTTTATTTTTAGACCCATAAAACTATATGTATTCTTGTTGTTTAGAATATATAGATTATATGTACACCAAGAAAATTTTTAAAAATCATTTTGGGGCGAAAAACGGACATTTTACGAAAGGATCCTATTTGGAGATTTTGCTCGGGATTCTAAAAAAAATATAGTACTTAAAAACTAAAAAATTTGCAAAATGAAACTTCGTAGACATGCCCAGGACTGGTTCCTTGCATTTTGGAATATGTTTTTTTAGGCAGTTTTATGCCCCCTAAACATCTTTACGAGCATCATAATTCATATTCGATTAAAATTTATCTATTGCGTTTGTGGAAAAAGTGAAGGAACCGAACCTGGACATGACTACGAAGTTTCATTTTGCATATTTTCAAGTTTTTAAGTACCATATTTTTCGAGAATTCTGAGAAAAAATCTCCAAATCGAACCCTTTTGTGAACTGTCCATTTTCGCCCCACCCCCCAAAAAGGATTTAAAATTTTTTTCTTGGTGTAGATATAATGTAAACATCCCAAGCAACAAGAATTTATATAGTTTTATGGGTCTAAAATTAAAAACCAAAACAGGCGAGCGGGTTGAAGACAGCACTCCTCTAAGTGCCTAGCTTTGTTTGTGCCACCTTTAAATATCATGTATTATACCATACACCTATGTTATAATAAAGCAACGTAAAGTTTATCAGCAACCATAGATTTATCATAAGTTACTCTGTCACTATGCTGTATCCAAGGAAAAATAAACTTACCAAGCTTGACATATTGCAATGTCAAATATATGTAAGAAATATTGTAAGTGTACAATTTGAAACATTGTGTATTATATCATTATCATGAGAAGAACAACCCACAGCTAAGCAACTGTGAATGCAACAATATATGTTAGTGCAGCACAGATTGCATAAAATGCCTCATTGAAAATAATATTGTGAGATATAAACTACGTGTACACGTGTATGAACAAACGACCTAGATCTCAGCAACCATATATTATATACTGACACTCAATTATTAGAACATCGTATTATTGGTAATATTACATCTTCTTATGTCCAAGTATGATTGGTTATATTTATGATAAAATTGCTACAGCTGCCAGGTATACTATTTCAATGTCCATCCGTATTATTTTAGTGCAACCATCTCGTATTCCATTTTCACGGTTTATAAAGTCCTCTCACCATTAGGTCCAGTGGCCTTTCTGCCAACACTCTTTACCAATTGTATAAAAACCCGCCATTACTTTTGGACAGGTCTGCATCTACTATAGGGGCAACCTTCTCCATTAAGCTCCAACTTTGACGCAGCGGAGCCTTTGGCACGTGCGCTAACTGCTGCTACTTAATTCATAACTTGGGGGGGGGGGCGACTTCAGTATCTGATACAATATTTCTATGCTAGGGTCCACCGCCGCCAATAAGTGCTAATTTTCATGCATTGTATTTACATTTTAGGTAATGCTCACACTGGAAAAATCCCTTTATAGTAAGTGTCAGCGACCTCTTACCTTTAACACACGTGTGACATATGATATAGCTGAACGTTCAATCATCCAATCAGAAGACTACTCGGTATCCATTCTACTGCCAGTGGATTTGGTTTTCTCCGTCACTCCCCCGCCCCCCACTCTGCATACGCACATGGGCAGCGTCATTGCCTTTTTGATGCATCGCAGGAAATTTCTATAGTGTTAGTTACAGCAAAGTTTCAAACTGATCAGGTTTTATGAAAATTATGGCAATAATTCATGTCTATTCAGAAAATGTTGATAAAGTGTGATAAATGATAACAATTCATGAGCTCGCATTGTTGAAACCTAGCTGGAACCTGGGACTGGCAAACACGCTTCTGGGGATGGAAATGGCTTTCTACAGAATAGAAAAACTTAACGGCTGTGAGGGTAACCTAAATATACATTGCAAAGTGTGTAACATTTGTTGTGTATATTGTGTCTTACCTTAATTACTTAATTAATGTCTGCAGTCACCAGTTACCAGGTGGCTTCTAGAGCAACTCATACCATATCCCTCAGGGGTCCCAAAACGCCATGTCACGCTCTGCACCCACTACGTGTCTGCCACAGGCTATGACACTATTTCAATGGGGATATATGGATCTCGGGCACAGTACTTTGTGGAACGGTGTCTAACAAAAAGAAAGGTTACACGGTAGATGGGTTCGTTCAGCTGCTCAAAGTGCTACGGCCTCCCCCCCCCCCCATTAGTTTAGTAAACAGCCGCTAGAGAGACCTAGTGACTCGTTGCTGCCGCCTGATCCACCGACGTCATTATCATCATTATAAAAGAGGGCTAATTAAAGTTTTAAATCCTCAATATCTTATATACTATAGTAGATGTGGTCCCGAGTGTATAAGAGTTTGATCATAGCCAGGCAAAGGTCATCTCAAATGTCAAGGTCATGTCAGGGTCAAAGGTCATACCAAGGTCAAATGTCAATTTTGAGCCAAAATGCCATTTTAAAAGTCAAGGTTTTCTTCAGGTGGAGATCATACCAAGGTAACAGGTCATTTCAAGGTCAAAGGCCCCTTTCGATGGTGGCATTCTTCTAGCCATCAATTTTTGTCCTATTTTGATTATGTTGGGCTCAAATTGTACCTATTGTAACACTGTATATTTTTGAAACTTACCTTGGACATCTAAGGGTCAAGTTCAATGTCATTTGGACCTGTGAAAGTTTTATCTAGCCATAACTCGGCCAATTTCCATCCAATTCTAATCATGTTGGACTCGAATTATAGGTATTGCAACACTGCACATTTTTGTAAGGACAAGTAACCTCAAAAGGGCAAAGGTCAAGGTCATTTGGCCCTTCGAAAGTTTCATCTTGCATAACTCGATGAACAGACACCTGAAATATAGCTAAATATTACGATAACAATCATTAAGCAGCCGGGTCTATGCTGTTTCACGGAATAAATGTGGCTATGCAGCTGTGCAGCTATGCTGTTTTCCTGGTCCAAGTTAACCCTCTGGACAAGTTGAATTTCAACTTGAAACAAAATGCTGTGTGTGAGTTGACCTTACAGCAAAATATTGGCACACGGCAGACACTTTCTTGATAAAATCTTTCAGTCAGGGTCGAACAATTTTTATTACGGAATGGGCGGCTTGAAACTTTTTTTGTTTTAAATGTTAAAATTTATTTGGGGTCCTGCCTTTTCAGTGGGGTGCAGTGTCGTTGCCTGAACCGCACATATATTTTTGTTATGCCTTAGGTAACTTGGCCATTTGTTAAAATATGTTTAAGATAGGTGTTCTTTCCCCTTTTACACATTACCTCTTTTGAAGTTGGTTCAACTTGTTACCTGGGCACAGCCAGAGGCACTTACTGTCATTTAAATATTTGTAGCTTGACTGCAGATTAGCTTAAATGCATTAAGAGCGACATTGCCTCAGATTTTGGCATAATCACCCTGTTTGAAATAGTCACCTTTTTCGAAACATTCCCTTTCTACCACCCACCAATTCTGACCACGATTTTTGTTAACCTGGCTATCACAACGCAATACGGAAAGATAGCCTCAATGCTTTGGGGGTGGTGTAGCTTTCTTAATTTGCATGTCAAACATTTGCTATTTCTCGCCGTCTTGATTTTGAAGTTCCTGACTAATGACAATTATGAACCAAGATAAGACTTCAAGAAGCACAAGGCTATCGGAGCCAATAAGATTGCAAAAGCAAAGCAGCATAACACATTGGCATGGAACACCTATAAAAGGATTTGTAACCGGTACCAACTTGGGCACATTAAGTTGCAGAAGACACTCATAATTATACACTCAGAACGTCACTTAAAAGCTCCAAACATAAAAACAAGGTTTGGTGGCGAACCATCAAATACTTCATGAACCGTAACCAAATCCCACCTTTCCCATCACAACTATATGAAAACCGCCAAGTTATGGACAATTTGTCCAAAGCCGAAATTTTCAATTTATTCTTTCTACGCCTGCGTAACCTGTCTTAAAAAGATGAGATGTCTCTAATGGTCCAGATGGAGTCAGCTCTTTTCTCTTAAATGAAGGAGCGCCATCCATATGTGTATCACTGTCTACTGAGCTATTTCTCTTCTCAGCTGTGTTGACAAGGTAAGAGAGCATGTAATTTTTAAGTATATTTTCAACTTTTTAGGGATAATATATTCCTATCCACCAATCAGTCTGGCTTCTTTCCTGTCGACTGAACAGTCAACCAGGTCCTCTCTCTTTATCATGAATTATGACTTGCAATTGATCTTTAAAAAGAAAATTTGAATTTGGTAAATTTAACTGACAGCCAACAGAGTGGGAGCGGGTGTGTTGAACTGAAAGAAATCAACTTACAAAATTATACATTTCTGGAAAATGTACAACACAGAGAACGTGCTTTGTAAAAGTATATGTGTTGATTGGCACAGAGTTCGAGTGGCAATCGACTTCACAACCTGATAGTCGAGGGGGAAAAGGAGTTATTGAACAATTCGGTGGTAGCTCGAAAATGAGTAAGATTTAATGACTGTCTAGTATGATAAGTTTGATAACCCACTGTAGAAGCAGTCCCAAAGATACAACATAGGGATTCAGACATGAGTTTATTCATATTTCCTGGACAAATTGAGAAGAGGGAAGCCAAGAACAGCTGCCAGTAGGGTCCTGGACGGAGTTGCTGCTGCCCTCTACCTCTCTAAGCCCAGTGTCTGCAGACTTTAAAGCAAAATTGACAGAAACGGTGATTTTTCCAAGACAGGAAACAAGGGCATAAAAATCCACTTTCTTATTATTCTTTCACCATGGCAGCCATTAGGCGAAGGATGTAACAATTTAATAGGGACAAAACCATGTTGACAGATTGAAAATAAAGCTGGAAGAAGAAAGTGATGTGCAACTGTCAAAAGCAACTTTTGCTGCATCTGAGGAAACTCAGTTTAAACTTCAGAAGTACCAATACCATTCAGAAACAATATATGAAGACTCTGGCATGATTGCAAAGAAAGGAAGGTCTGTGAGTTGGTGGGGGGAGGGGGGAAGCCATGCTGTCATATACCTGGATGAAACGTGGGTGAACCAGTACCACACAGCAGCCTGCAGATGGACAGACCAGCTTCCTGAGAAGGAGGCTGATAACCACCACCCCATGACCAATGCGACACTTCTGCCACCCAAGATAACAGGTAACCGAGGCCAGAGACTAATAGTGCTTGTACACGCAGGGTGTGGCAAGTATGGGTTGCTTGAGGATTGCAAGCTTGTTTACCATGGAAGGAAAGCAGATGGAGATTATCATTGGGAGATGAATCGTACAACTTCCATCCACTGGTTTGAGAACACATTGATGCCAACTCTGAGAGAGCTTTCAGTCACAGTGATGGGCAATGGAAGTTTCCACAATGTCTTGGCTGAAGAGACCAACTCTCCATCATCAAACAGCTGAAAAGGAGACATGGTGCAGTAGTTGCAAGACCGAAACATCCAAGTGCCCCCTGTGGTTACCAAGCCTGAGATATACAAGCTGGTCAAGTCCCATTGACCTGAGCCTGTCTACAAGACTGATGTCATTGCAGCACTTCATGGCCACAGTATTTTGAGAATTCTTCTAGTTTACTGCGAGCTGAACCCTATAAAAATGATTTGGGGGTGTAGTGAAAGGATCATTAGCCCTTCAGAATACCTTTAAACTCAAAGATCTCAAGAAAGTGATGGTGGATGGCTTCTCTAAAGTGAACGCAGAAACATTTACCAGAACCGTGGATAAGGTGACCCACATGGAGGAAGACTTTATGGTGACATCGAGTCATAGAGGCCACAGTGGATCCACTCATCATAAGACTGGATGGAAACACCAGTGATAACCGTGACAATTCTGGTAGTGATGCTGATGAGTACAGAGAGTGAACCCCCCCCCCCCGAAAAAACATACATACATGCCTCTGACACGATATTCAATCAGACGCTAATACAAAGAGTTGAAAATAAATGATGAATAAATGAAAACAATCCAAAATGTTCGGAAAGAAACCAAAAGAAACCAAACCAAACCACACCAAAATCATCAAACCAAAGCCAGAGAGAGGGAGAAAGAGAGATGGAGAGAAAGAAAGACTAGCTATAATGTTTCATTTACAATTTACTTGCCTTAAAAATCCAAGGAAGAAAGAAAGAAAAGCAGAAGAAAAACATTATAAGCTGTAAGAGCCAAACACGGATGATATATTGAGTGATAAATGTTAGAAAGTACATAAAAGGGGTGAAGAAGGAGAGGAAAAAATCCTAGACGGAATTCAAACCCACTTGGATTGGTCCCATATTATTATAACTGTACCATTCGGCCAACCAATCATTGTGGGTTTCAGCTGGTAAATATTGCACCAGAAATGGCATATTTTTATTGGACCAATTGAAAATCCGCTTTTTGGGACACGTTTGTTTACATTTTTGCACCTAACTATTCATTTTCTTAATTCTTGTAAATGGGGGCTTTAACGTGAAAGAGATCAGCATTTAAAATATTTTATGGCTTATACATGATAACATGAAGGTGCGACCCTGTAATTAAGATGACCAAATTCTTATCTTGACCCACTTGACATGGAATTGTGCATTATGTTGATGGCTTTGCTACCAAACTGAAGGATGGTTGCTCATAATGGGGAACTTGTTTCTCTTAAAAATAACGATTAGAGATAGTTTTCGGTAAAATGTTGCATAATGTAGCTGGGACATGAAGTCATCACTGTTATGAATGTGGATATGGCTGGTTGGTTTGATTCAGAAATGTCAATGAATTCATTGAGTGTGTGTCAGGTCTCTGAGTTGGCCTGCTTTGTCATTGAGCTTGGGTCAGTGAACAATGTACGAATTAGTGTCCAACATACAGGCACAGATGTAAACAAAGAGGAAAGCTGTAATATTGCCTAGAAAGATCATCTAGAAGTATGAGGTTTGTTTAAAAAATACTGTAGACGACTGGCTAGAGTTTTCAGCCTTGATTTATAAAGAAGCTCCCCTCATGACTGAGGAAGGAGCATTCTGAGATCTGACAGAAGCTGTGTGCTTTCAAGCCAGCGGGACTGTGAGCCATTGCCATTGCCAAGGAGATACTCATTTATACATTGTACCTGTGGAGTAGGGACAGTGCCTTTAAGTGGACTGGTAATTTGGGGTGTTTAATTGTACCACATCGGAACCTACTTGTAGCTCTGTAGGATTTGGACCAGCAACATGTTTTGTATTCCATATTGGAAGAAAACTGCATTTCTGTGGGATTTGGACCAGACTATTTGGCACCTACCGCAGGACTTGGAACTGTGGGACAGTAGCTGTGGAAAATTTGTCACCAGGGATTAGGTGACAAATTCTTTACCTGCAGTCTGCAAATTATTAGAGTATCAGCACAGGTAAATGTATAATTTAATTTGCGTACTTAATACTGATTTTTTATTGTTAATATATTGTAATTGTTAAAGTTATTTCATCCTTGTCATTCTTTGTTGAGTTCCACCATGATCTAGTACATTCTGAAGATGGGCATCGTAACAATCACGAAAAATGCACTGGTTTCACAGCTTGCTCAAAAAAAGGCCCATTTCTATTCATGGTGAGATGACCTATAGTTCATGACCGAAACTTTGAACTCTACCCAAATTGTGTCGTCCATCCGCGGGCACTTTCGGTACTGATCTTGGGGATTTCTGTAATGTTAAATTACCCCTGATATTTTACTTTGTTATCGCATTAGAGGTAAAAATGAAGTGCAAATAGTCACCTTTGACTGTTGAAAACCCGATGGTTGACCTCAGAGCCATCGCAAGGAGAATTGTTTAACTGCTTTGCTGAATGAGTTTGGAGTGTGCATACTTGATGCTCATTTTGAGAACAAACAAATGCTTTCACCAAGCTACCTGTAAGGATCAGGTATCACTCCACTGGTTACAAGAAGTAAAAAGATCAAAATCTCCCACAGCATGCTGGACCAAACCACTGAAATGACACTAATTGAGGCACTTATTTCTTCAGACTCCAGCTCGGTGGTTATCAAATTCACAAAGTTGTTAGAAAAGATATTCTGGACTGGAAGTCTCATGCTTTGAGTTACCATTTTTGATAGGGAATTATGTGCACACAGTGCAGGCTTCTACCCAGAAGTCCAGTGTTTCCTTGGCATTAAGGGCAGGCTCAGGTAGCTAGAGGCAGTGAGGTACAATACTTCTAATCTAACACAGGACATATATAGATATAGAGTGGTCTCTCCTCTGCAAGGCCCCCTCTCAAGAGGCCACCTCTCTCGAAAGACCATCATTCCTGTGCAGAAAAGCAAAATAAAGCTGGCAACATTGTGATAAGCCCACTATTTTACTTCCATAACATTAAGAGATCCTCTGAATTTTATTGCAAATCTAAGTTGTTACACAGTCTCAGGAGGTTTTCTCTCGTTTACTTCACGACCTGAGCTTTTCAAAGCAGACAGTTAGTTGTACTCCAGATAGCAAGTAGCCAAGGGGCAGGTACTGAAAGTGCAACCTAATTTATTATGCATGCAAAATGTAGGTGGATGACATTACCCGGCTTGTAGACGTTGTGGTAAAAAGGTGAATATACTGTGGGGGAAATTAAGTGAATTTAGCATAAACTGTAATTCCTCAACTTACTCGGGAACGGTACCTGTATCTACAACAGTTCTGAAGATATTCAACTTTGAAATTTATGTGTGTGCCTAATTAGCATTAATTCTAATTGCACAGCTTTCGTTTGTGGTTTTTTGGACGTACCTACATCACAAACATAAAATTGAAACCAGATACATCCTATTTAAAAGGCCCTGTCATACTTGGAACACTACTACTACTCTCTGGTGGCAGAAACCAGAATGAGGATATGTTGGAATACTACTACCATCTGGTGGCAGAAACCGGAATGAGGCTGGGATGGAAACCGAATCAAGTCCCCATTCACTTACATGTTACATTTGCTTACTTTTCTAGCTCATATCTATCATTTAAAAACACTTTTGAATACACCCATTTTGTTATCCTGTTAGGACAACACTATGACTACAACAGTGAGGGGAAAAACAGGTCTTCAGTGTTTGATTCATTGTTGCAAAAGTTACTGTGATGCATAATGTTAGTATTAAATAAGTTTTCATGGCAACATGTTTTATATCATCTTATAACAAAACACAATTTGTTGAATTAGTATTTCAGAACCAGTCATTCATTTGGGGACGTAATTTTTACAAAATTGGGACATCAAAATAAAACAAATTTAAAAAAACATGGTCAAATACTCACGTTTCATTGGATTGCTTTTAGTCCTGATTAGAAAATTAGGTCTGTTTTGATCAGATTGCTCCATTCACAAGTCAATTGAGCCTTAGAATAAATATACCTGTGACAGCTAATGATATATCCTTAAAAACCTATATTTTAATAAACTGTTGCTGCTCAAAATTCCTAGAATGTGTACACAGTGAACTCAGTTATTCTGACTTTGGGTCCAACTGTACTGGGTTTCAAAATTGCAGTGAGATGTATATCAGCAGCAGTTAGGAAAAGTGAAAACACTTAAGACTTTTCCCCTTATGTTGCAGTCCTAGCGTTTTCCTAACAGAATAACTCAATGGTTACATTCAAAAGGGTTTTCAAAAGCAACAATGAGCTAGCAAAGTAAGCAAATTCAACATGTAAGTGAATGGGGACCTGAACTGGTGTCCACCACAGCCTCATTCTGGTTTCTGTTACCAGAGGTCAGTAGTGTTCCAAATATGGCAGAGACTCTTGAAGGTTGCACCCCTATATTGGCCACAGAGGGCAGCACAAAGGTATAATGTCTAATGACCAGCACTGTAGGATTTGGCTTGACCAGAGTGATGAAATTTATGGTAGGCTAAAATCCGTTGCATACAATTTTAATTCAGATTTTGCCAGCACAAAATAGAGTGATTTGAATAATTAATTTGGGGCATAATTTTTTTCTGGGGTGGTCGGAAATTTAAAGGTGATATTGGGTGCGGACAGGTGAAAATCCAACAGCGTTCAGGTGGGGCAAAGTCAAAAGTTTGGTGTTCATCATGTATGTTAATGCTACTTATTTTGTAAGTCAGACTTGAACTTAATTGGTGAGCATAGTCTTCATTAAAGTTAAAGCTCCTACTCTCAGATACGCCAGGATGTGTTATAATGGCCGCCTATGGGAAATTCAATTTAGTGGTGCCACCTGAATAGGGTGTATTAGCACCTCTATCTTTACAAATTTCGAAGATATTTAACATTCGACTCTTTTCAACTATCATCTGTTGAAGAAGGCATTTTCCGGTATTCCCTTAACAACAACCCCTGGCGGCGCCTCAGGGGGTTATCATGATATTCACCTGCTACCCTTACGGCATCTCACACATTTCTGCCCCAATGAACTATTCGCTGGGGATGTAGACATGTGTGTTTTCCATTTATTCCCTTAATGCATGGACTTATAATAGCTCCACGCTTAATGGTAGACTTTAGTCCCCGATTCTAGGACAGTACTATGTTCTCAACCATATTGATTATGGCATAATACTACCCCCACGGAACTCTTCTCTTAAAAATGGTGCCAAGTGGATTAGATGTGCGCGTTTCCCACTTTTGTCTAAGCATAGGTGCCGAAAGTTGTTGGTTCAAGACGCGACCGTTCCATAACCAAAACATAAATGCTAAAAAAAAATTAAACTTACAAAAATTATGAAAACAATATTTGCTTGAGAACGAATCTGTCTGCGTGCCTTGACAATAAGTAAACTTTAAACTGTTTCAAAATTTTGTCAATGATAATAAAATGTATCTTGCAGCATACCTTAAGTCGAAATCACCCCTGTAGGTTTGGAAGTTTTGAAATTGCAAGTATATAAAATCATCCTTGACACTTTAAAAAAATTGATATGACTCAGTAAAAAATTCAGTATGTGTTCCCAAAAAGGTTATCATACTGTCTCCTCATAAAATACTAGGACTATTTCAAACTTCGAATCTTAAATAATGTCTTTTAAGCTCACTGCTACTGGTATGAGTATGGCACATCTAATGAAGGATATACAAAGCTTGTAGCATTGAAACCTTGCTAATTACAGTGGAGGCATTTTGCATTTCTTAAGTTAACTATCATCAAAAGTTACTCTCAGCTTCACACACAATTCCAAGATGTATTTTATAATAGAGCTCGGCAGTAAGGTACTCTTGATACTGGTAAAGGGTGCCCACTGTAGGAAAGTATCTATTCTAGATAGGGTCAACTAAGAGAATGTACATGCACATGTGCAGCATTTGTAGAATATACATATTCAACGGATGCATAGTATTATAAATCAGAGTGAAATAAATAGATGTAATACATACCTGTCTTTGGTCCTTTAACATACACAACTATACATATGTTTATTTATTTGCCTATTTATTTATTAATGCAAGAACAGGTCGAATGCTATCACCATAGAACCTGCGAAGAACAGGTCTTATTGCACTCGCTAACAAGATGAAATCACACCAATCTTCCATTGCAGGCTCGAGTAAAATCACTGACATGACACTCATCCACACACTAATTGTTTCACATTGGTGGTCATTAAATCCAAAAAGTTGTCAAAACAGTAATTGTGGACTAGAAGACTGTAATGCTTTTTGCACAATGCAGGCTCCTTCCCAGAAGTCTGGTTGTCTCTTGGGATAAAAAGTGAAAAATCACCACAGTATTTGCAGAAATGTGATAAAAAGTCATTTTTGAAAAAAAAGTAATGTTCAAGGCAATTTCAATTATGCCCCTTCACGTCAATACCGAGGGCGAGAGTTTGGAATATTAGATGGAAAATTCAACATCACTTCCTTGATTTGCATATTCAAAGGCGCCTTGTTAAAAACTATTGACTTGATTGTTTTTCGTACTGACCTATCAAAATATTGACCAATATTTAAACAATTAGCCAATAGTATTTTAATTCTAATACTTCCAATTTTGCCAGGTAGGCGTCTTTTTCTTCAAAATTAAGGTCTTGCTCCAATTCCAGCAGTTATTTTGGCTCGTCAGAGAAACTATTTGCTTATGCAGATTCACGTACGTGCAATTCGAGGCCCTATTGAATATAAAATTTTACCAATTAAAATGTTACTATACAAGTATTCAACATAGAGTAGGCCATCGAAATATAGATATGCAGTAAGAAGCTGAAGTATTTTATGTTGGGAGAGGGCGAAAGATGCAGCATTCAGTTTTCTATCTTACAAAAATCAGTAACTGTGTAAAAGGTCTTAACTGCATACAATACAAATGACCAGTATAAAGAAGTGCTATATGTGGCAAACTATGTTGATACATTTCATATGTGCTGTATGTGGTATAATATGTTTACACATTTCAGGAAGTGCTGTATGTGGCATATGTAGATACATTTCAATATGTGCTGCATGTGGTATAGTATGGATATACACTGTATGCTGTATGTGGTATAACATGTTGATACCTTTCAATATGTGCTGTATGTGGTAAAATAAGTTAAAACATTTCAAATGTGCTGCATGTGGTAAAACATGTAGATGCATTTCAATATGCCAGAAAATTTTGATAATGTGTTCATGCAACACAGTTTAGTGTCAAACATTGTCAGGATACAGGAAATGTATTTCAACACCTATTTTTCAGGAAAGTCAAGGGGGCAGAAACAGGACAGGACAGGACAGGACAAAATAGAAGATTCCAAGCCCTTGCCGTAGAGGGCAGTGGAGTCATTTCAGGGCTAGGGTTGTGTATTCTTATTACTTCCCGTTGTAATTGACAAATTAATAGCCTAAAACTATTGCCGACAGAGACATAAAATTTTTCACCCAAAACTGTTTATATAGCTGAAATACTCATTGAAATTATGTAAATACAGCTTCAATGATGACCATTTTATTGTGGGTGACTTTAACATATAAACCATGGCCCTGATGATTTTTTGTGTATTCAGTTGTTTATTTGGGCTTAATAGACACTGTATGACCTCTCCTAGCCTGGCTTTGTTCCTACGGCGCTCCTTACAGATTTACGAACAACCCCACCACCCTTTCCAAAAGCTAGTAAATATTTAAGAATTGAAACGTCAATTCCCCTTAATTAGCGACATTTTAAGCTCCACAGCGTTCGTTTGATATTCATCACATGTTCAATGGTTGATAAAATGTGAACCCATATTAGAATGACATCTTGCTTCGTTTTTGGTTTTGAACATATTGTCAATTTAAAGTTGGAAATGCTCCCATTGACATATTTTACAATGATGAAAGGTCTGTTCAATATTCATTAAATGTGCAGTAAGTTAAAATTTTCTGCCTGTAACATTGTTAAAAAAAGTTAAGATTTCAAATGTTTGTTAATTAGCAAAATTTTGAGAGCCTCACTCAACATGAAAAGGGAGAGCCGCATGTGTGGAGGTCTAACCAAGCCAAGTTTGCAACTTATGCCTATCAAGATCAAAATTCCTATACAATTTACCGTAAAGACAGACGTGCGCACAGAGACAAATCATTGTGTTGTATATCATATAAGTCATTCTCGTTGAGGTTGAATGTCATAAAGGAAAACATAGCCGTGTCTGTAATCCCTTGGAATGCAGGAATGTACAAATGTTCTGCTAATAACGATATATCCGTGGAAATGCTTTGTGACGGTGCAAGGCACTGTTCGGTGTAAGTGATGAGGACGCGTGACCTTTCCTTTCCTCCCACCTATTTCCCCTGCGTTACAAAACGATTCCGCATATTCACATTAGTCTACCTTTGGTTACGCGTAAAACGTTATAGAATATCTGTCTTTCACCGTATGCTTGGAATCGTGATCAATAATTTTTTTTAATTATTTCCAGGAACCCCAGTAAATGTATTGATGTTCACGCATTTCAGGATCTTCCTGTCACTTGAAATTTTGATAATGGAATATAAATTCTAAACATATATAATGAAACTCAGGGGCGTTTATAAAAATACTAAATATTGGGATGTATGATTGTTACATTGTTTTCAGAAACAAAATTACATGACAGTTTGAAATAAATGAAAATGATAAAATGTTTGTTCTCAACTTATATGCAAATGTGTTGCTTGCAAAACACAAAATACAAAGTTACATGGGTCCCTGTAGACCAGTTGGGTATTCTTTAATACATTTTGGAAACTAATTTTAAGCTAAAAATCATGTCTGCGGCAATGCATTTCATGGTATATCGGAGTAGTAGTTAGTAATTGGAGGTGTGAATATTTTATTGTAATTCTACAAGCTAATTTAGGTTTTGGAGATTGGTTTCTAGAGTATGAAGAGCAATAGATATACAGTAGCTCGTCCTTTTTACCTCGGGGTTTCGTTAATGTTGCTTCGAACTGAGTTGTACATTCATCACAACTCTCTCTCTCTCTCTCTCTCTCTCTCTCTATATATATATATATATATATATATATATATATAGAGAGAGAGAGAGAGAGAGAGAGAGAGAGAAACGCACCTGTTACAGTTAACCTTGGATATATCCCCGATATTTTTCAAAAGTAACGTTTGATTAATACTAATAGTAATAATGATAATGATGATGATGATGATGATGATGATGATGATGATGATGATAATAATAATATAATACATTCCAGACTTGAGACGGGGTCAAAGTTTTGAGGTCAACACTAAATTATATATCGATACTCTCACCTTTGAATATAGAATTTTTATTACAGCAGACACAATTATTATCTGAACTTGATAAGTCTAAATACCTTTGTTGGACAGTTTACATCATCTATGTAAAAGAGAAGCAATGTGCCTATTCTTAGTCTGCATGCATTGTCTTTCATTAATTGGGCGAAAATTGTTTTGGATGATTGAACACGACGAGTGCCGTCATCATGACGGAGGCATAGTTCTGTTGGCTGACAACTGAGGGGAGCGGGTCTGCAGTTTATCCAGTAGAATATGAATACCTGCTGTTCCTCTGTTTGCACGATGTTTTGCTTGGTCCAAAGGAAGAACATATCGCATATACGGTATTGCCATCTTCTGGCCGTTTGCATTACCATTGGCGTGAAGAAAAGATCGGTTGCCTGAGAATAAAGATTGTGTTGGTAATTTTCCACGGGTAATTTCATTTAAATTAGAGGAAGTGCACAAATATACATCGAGGTTGTCATGACGTCATCCGTGCTCCTCGCCGTCTTCCGTTCACATTTACATTTTCGACTTATTTGAAATTTATCGTCGGTCGGATTCTTTTTAAAATTGGTGGGGATCTACCTTGGGCGTTGCCTGCTACGCAGACTCCAATGTTCTTGCTTATGTATGTTACGTTGTGTAGCACTGGGCCGCTTTGCAGGCAACCTTGGGCGGGTCTTGACCAAGTTTTGTCCAAAAGGTCATCCCCCATTGATTTTTTTCCATGAATTTTTTTCCTTTTAAATTTTGCTTTGTTTTCTTCCCTTTTCTTTTTTTGTTGTAATTTTGTTTGTTTGTTTTCTTTCTTTTTTTTAATTGTTTTAATCTTGAAAATACTCCAAAAGAGTTTGGCTTATTACTTCAAAATTGACAAGAGACACTTCAAGGTACCTCGAATCTTTAATTTCTTCAACAAATGGTGGTGTGGGTTTTTAAATTATTTTTTTCCCGAATATTTGTGCATTTTAGCTATCTAAGACTTCTCCAACAAATCGTGTTTCAGATTGTACTGAAACTTGGTGGACATGTATCTTGTGAAATGGTCAAACAAAGGTATCCATTAGCTAGAGATGCTATTAATTCTGGATTTTAATGGATTTCTTCAATTTAGGTACTTGTCAGTTAAAGCATACATTCCTGGTGATAACTATCGAAGTGAATGGGGATTACAATAGCAATTCACATTTTCGACTTCTTCGCCCAAGCAATCAGCCAGATTCACTCCGAACTTGGTGGGATGTGTGGATTAGTTTGTTCAAATGGTCACACTCCAGTTATTTATCTATTTATCTGTTGATTTATCTATTTAATTGTTTATTTGATTTTATTCTACTTTTGTCTACTTTTTCGCAAAATTATTAAAAATTTGAGAAATCGGCGGGCAAATTGATTTAAAGTTGCTTAGGAACACTTCTGGGGACACCTAAACCTTACTTTGTTCATCAGATTGGCTTGCGTTTTTAACGAATAATTGTGCGTTTTCACTACATTCAAATTTTTCTCCAAAACCGTCATGCAGATTGTTTCCTACACTAGGTGGACATAAACCTTGTAGAAGAGCCAGACAAAGCTGGTCACCAGTGGTTGATGAGGTGGATCACTGATTTTTTAACGAATTTTTCAGGTCGAGCTCTTGTAGGTCAATGCATACATTGCTATTGATTACAATGAAGGTCAATGGGGATGATAATGGTAATTCACATTTTCGATTTCTTTTCCAAAACCACCAGTCAGGTTTGAGATGTACCTTTTCAAAAAATTTGCGGGTTATTAAAATATTTTGGCAAAATCGAAAAAGAAGCTTATTCTGAAACCGCTTCGTCAATTGCTTCAAAATGTCATAGGAACACTTCTGCGTACCTCCAGACCAGGATGGTACTCACTTCCGGGTGAGTGTCAAGGTCAGCTGAGGACACACAGCCGTCTTAAGCTCGTTTGATTTGTTGCGATTTACAAAAATAACAAAATCTTTTTTAAAAAGTCTTTCCTTCCAAAACTGCCTGGTCAATTGCTTCGAAATACCATTTGAACACTTCTGGGGACCCTGAAACCTTAATTTTGTTTTTTCAACAGATGGAGCTGTGATATTTTCCTATTTTTTCCGAATTTTTGCATGATTTTGCTATTTTCGACTCTAAAAGCGTCAAAAAGATTTTGCTCAAACTTTGTGAAAATGTATTTTGTGGAAGGGTCCAACAAAGTTGTTCAACGGGCATTGTTGGTGTGGATCCCTGATTTTCTACAATTTTTTGTTTGTTTGTTTGGTTTTGTTGTTTCTTTTTCAGTTTGGGCTCTTAACAGCTAATGCATACATTTCAGTTGATTACTGCGTACGTCAACATCTGGTGCGGATTACCTGGGGGGGGGGGGAGGGTCTCCACTGAGTTTGTTCAAATCGTCATGCTTCAGTGGCTTCTATTTTTGGGGATTTTTGTTGTTGTTGATTTTTTTGGCAAAATATTTTTTTTTCAAGAACACCTGGCCAATTCCTCTGAAATTGCACTGGTACACTTTTCAGAACCCCTTGGCTTAAGCGTCAGAGGACCCCGAAACCATAATTGTTCAACAGATGGCGCTGCAACTTTTAAAATAAATTTCTAATGATTTTTGTTCTGTCTTTGCTGTTTTTAACTTTTTCTCTGAAACTGTAACTCAGGTTACAGTGAAATATAGGAGCAATGTATTCTTTGGAAGAGTGTAACAAAGTTGTTCACAGAGTGGTGGAACCGTGGATCCCTGAAGTTTTTACGCATTTTTTGTCAATTTGGGCACTTACGTGTCAATTCGCACATTCCCATCGATTATAAAGTAAGTCAAAGGTGATTGAAATGGCAATTCACATTTCTGACTGTTCCAAAGCTGCCCACCAGATTCACTTCAGCACGAATGGAGAAATCACAAATGCCAAAAGTATACCTTTATTTTCCTTACAAGAAAATTTCAGTGCCGCGTGGTGAGCACGCGATGGTCGGGGGAGGAGAGAACACAGAAGTCAAGGACTTTGAGGTGACTGACCTTGCACTTTTTTTAAAGGGAAGCGATTCGGGTGTATATATTATATTTAACAAACATTTACAAATGTGCATGAACATCGACCAGATGATTTACATTAACATTACCACATTTAAATTGTTTGATATAAGCTCAAATTTAGTCTTGTCGCCTTTGATTTAGAGAGTATGATTATTTCTGTTGTTACTTTCGAAGAACCGATCAAAGAAATTCAATAAAAATATTTTCGTTCTCTATGCCTCGGTTAGTGACTGTAGAGTAAAGGAATTCCATCATAATTGTCAAATTCTATATTACGGGCCTACTCTTGGACATACCAGCTTTCTGGTTCAAAGGGAAGAGCAGATTCTTTGCAACCAGTTTATGCACACATTTCACTTTCTGGTTTTCTATTGACTTTTTTTTTGGGGGGGGGGGGGTCTTTCATTCATTACCAGTGTAAAAGATGTGCTATACATCCTGCTAGCATACACACAACTATCTACCAAATAAGAAGGAAATAATTTTATTACCAATTATATAAAAACCCGCCAGTACTTTTGGACCTGTTTCCACTATCGGGGCAACCTTCTCTATAAGCTCCATCTTTGACTCAGCGGGGCTCTTGGCCGAACAACCGGGGCTATGCTGTTTCACCGAACAACTCTGGCTATGCAGCTATGCTGTTTCGACAGCCCAGGTAAACTCTCCAGACAATTTGAAATGAAATGTTGTGTTTGAGTTGACTTTACTGCATAATAACTGCACACGCCGGCCACTTTCTCGATAAAATCTTTCAGCCAGGGTCGATCAATTCTTATTAGGGAAGGGCGGTTTGAAACTTTTTTTTTAACGTTTCATAAAATTCATTTATTATGGTCGGGCTTTTTCAGTAGGGTCGGTGGAGCTACCGGAACCACACCTATATTTCTGTTAGATAATAGGCAACTTGGGCATTTGTTTAAACATGTTTGAAATGGATTTTTTTCCACCTTTACACATTACCTCCTTTGACGTCAGTTTAATTTGTTACTTGGACACAGCCGGAGGCACTTGTTGTTGTTGTTTTTTTTTTTAATAGTAATTTCACGGTAAATGATACAGCGAAGCTCGTTGTGTTAGTAGGAATAGCTTTAGTCAGATTATTGAAGCTCAGTTTTGTCAGCATACCGCTGGCCCTGTTGGCTTGGCTAGAAAATCCACACAACCTGAAAAAAGTACTTTACACTAGCACGCCCAATACCCCATGCGTCTTACATTAGCAACAAAATAAAAACCAATGGAGAAATATGCCAAGTGAATGTATGGTCAGTGGCCATTGTCACTAACAAAACATTGGGCAGCCTGATACGAACGTCTCCACACTGAAGTACACATTCCACTCTTGATTTCTTGAAAATGACCACTCCAAGATGACAGCGTTATTGACATGGGGTAACGTTTAACAATCCTACAATTTACGGTGGCCAAGTGCCAGAACGTGTCCTGTATAAAGCAATCAGGCATCATCCCCTCTCAAGGGTGCGTACTTTGGTTCCCAACAGCGACACGTCTGCTTCTTGGTAGTGTGTCTTGCGCCCACCCATCTTCGCTTATTACAAACAACCGAACTTTTTGAGACAGCTCTTGCCAAACTATTCCGTTATGTCTGGCGAGCCTCTTGATTAGTACTTTTATGTACACCATTAAGTGACCCAGGTAAAATAAATATTTGATCCAAACTGTGTGGGAGTGGAGCGGGCTGTGCGTCCACACCCAGCCATGATCAACCGCTGCCAAAACACAGACCGCTGACCAGCAGTATTGACGTTCAAGCTATGAAAAAGATATGACAACAATATTTAAGTGTTCCGCCATTCTCTTATACAGACTGAAACCTTGCATTATTTTGATATGAAATCAGAATGCCTCATGTCCAAACAAATTCACTTTGCCTTGGCTATTTTATGCACGTTGAATCTCCATTGAGAGAGCACTCTGCATTCTCACGACGTCGTACCGTCATATACACTCGCAAATTTTCATCTGGCTTACTCCAATGAGTCGGGATTGCCCCGAATCAAAACTTGTTTGACCAGATTTGATGATCACGCCATAATATTACAGAAGCAAGAAATTAACATTATTACAGCTTTTATTTGCAACAGTGGTTACCCATGGTAACCATTATTTACAATAATAATGTCTGATGCTATGTAAAGGTGTGCACAAAACGACTTTTCAGACAATGTATCTCGCTGTGTTCAGCTCCTCCCCCTCCCAATAAATAAATAAATAAATAAATAAATAAATAAATAAACAAATAACTAAATAAATAAATGAATGAACGAATGAATGAATGAATGAATGATGAATGAATGAATAAATAAATAAATAAATAAATAAATAAATAAATAAATAAATAAATAAATAAAATAAAGCGATAATTGTAAAGGCCACGAACCAGAAGAAGTCGGAAAATGCATCTATAAATACCGCCGGGATTTCCCTACTTCCCCCTGTTGTCTTATAACAGAGAACTGAGAAATAATTACAAACACGATAGTTTTATTTTCCCTTTCCCTCATGATTTCAAGTACAGTGCGAGTTTTGTCAACAACAGAGTAAAATAAATAAGAGGGGTTTTTTGGATAATTTCAAGTACAGCGCGGGTTTTTGTTTCCTTTTTACAAAGATAGTTGATATCTAATTCACATTTTAACCCTTTTCCTGGACTGGCCAGAACCGGCTGGTCAAACATCTGCTTTATTGTTTTTTATTATAATTTCAGCTCTAGGCCAAATGAAAAACAGTTTGACTTGGGCCATTAAAACCAATGTTTTTTCCTATGTATGCACGTCGAAGGATGCTCTTCGCGCAATTTTTGAGGGGGGGGGGGGCAGTTTACAGTCTTTCTGCACCTGCATGATAAGGGCGATGATCTTCAAACCCATTTGACGTCGTAATGTATCGTTTGATTTTCCCCATGTGTCATAATGGTATAAAATTGACATTAAAGGGGTGCATATCACAGGTTTGAAAAATCAAAATCGTTTACTATTAGTGTCAAGAGTGGGGATGTCTACACACTGTGAAAATCAACTTGTATCGAACGACACGCTGTTTCTTAAAAAAAAAATCAAGGACAAACTGTACGGGCAGTATGTGGAGGCCGTAAATTTCAAACTTGCCTCCCTATGCACTGAATCAAAGTTGTGAACATACAAAGCATTCAAATCAGAAATGTACATGGAACCATATAGCCTCAATCTTCCTAGCATAACATATATTCAGGCAATAAGAAGATTCCGACTATGTTCTCATAACCTCAAAATCGAAACGGTCGACACACATGGCCTGTTACACCAGTTGACGAAAGAATTTGCCTTAACTGCACATTGGCAAGTATTGAGGGTGAAAAACATTTTCTACTGAAGTGCACAAAACATGAGCTTGAAGGAATAGGAATTCCTAGTCTCAGCCCAAATTCAGATCCAATGCTTGTATACATACACACAGAAACTGAATTTACTTAATTTCACTTCATTTAACTGGATTAATTAGCTACACAGTCATAGAAGATATAAATAGAAGTTAATGTTAGGTGTAACTATTATATTTTTGATGACAGGGTCAACCTTCGGACTCTACTGCATTTTTAATTTCTCTCACCGGGTGTCACCACCTATAAGAGAGCTGAACAAATCTATTTGTGTGCATTTTGAAGATATTAAAGAATTGATATTTCAAATGCCCTTAATTTGCATAATTGAAATTTGTGCAGCCTTCGTTACCAGTTCATCAGATGCGTACTAGTCCATAACATAGGAGTAGAAGTTGGAGTGGCATCTCTATCTAGTAGAGCTTTGGAGTCATTCAAGATTTAAAATTTCCAATGGTACCACTAAGCATAATTTAAATTGCCGCAACTTTTGATTTTAATTCATTATGTGCGTAATGGTAAACAACCCCCTAGTAGAAGTTGGAATGACATTTCTGTCTATAATAGTTTTGAAGACATTCAAGATTTTAAATTTCAAATGCCCCTAATTTGCATAATTTTATACATCTTCATTCCTCTGCATAAAAAGGAAAAATTCCTGTATGGAGGTACAATCATGCCAAGTATGGAGTTTATATGCAAAGAAGTGTCAGAGGAAAATTGCCGGACAAATTCACTGGTAAGGAAAGAAAGAAAGAAGGAAAGAAAGAAAGAGAGAGAGAGAGAGAGAGAGAGAGAGACAGAGAGAGAGAGAAAGAAAGAAAGAAAGAAAGAAAGAAAGAAAGAAAGAAAGAAAGAAAGAAAGAAAGAAAGAAAGAAAGAAAGAAAGAAAGAAAGAAAGAACGACTAGAAAAGAAAATTTACTTCACAGCAAATCTGTCTGGGTGCCTTCAAAATGAGAACAGTTTGAAATGCTACACTTTGTCATTGTTCAACATAATCTAAATTTTGTGTATTGGCCTGACTTGTATGTTAAAATGCTACAACTTTGGTTCTTGGTTTCTTGGATGTGGCTATGTCACAAAGTTATAAACTAAAGTTTGAATGACACCAATATCTACAGCATTTATGAAGCTATTCAAGATTTTAATTTTGTGTATTGCATAACTTGCATAAATTACAAGCCTATAACTTTAGTTCATGGTTCATTGGATGCACCCATGTCCCAAACCTACAAATTGAAGTTGCAGTGGTACCTCTATGTATAATAGTTATGAAGTTATACAAAGATTTAGATTTTCTGTATTCACCATATTCGCATAAATTTAAATCCTACAACTTTGGTCAATGGTTCATTGGATTCACCAATGTCACAAACATACGAAGTGAAGTTGAAATGGTGCTTGTATGACAGTTGAGAAAGCTATTCAAGATTTAAATTTTGTGTATTAACCTAATTTGCATAAATTTAAATTCTGCAACTTTAGTTCATGGTTCATCAGATGAGGCTATGTCACAAATCTACATATTGAAGTCAGAATGTCACCTGTATGTATAATAGTTTTGAAGTTGTTTAAGATTTAAATTTTGTGTATTCACCTAATTTGCATAAATCTATATTTCATATTTTTGATTCATTGGACATGCCTATGTTACAAACCTTTAAATTGAAGTTAGGACGGCACATCTTTCTATAATAGTTTGAAGATATTCAAAAATATTTAAATTTTGTGTATTCACCTTATTTGCATTAATTAAAATTTTACAACTTTGGTTTATGGTTCATCGGATTCGACTATGTTACAAACCTTTAAATTGAAGTTCGAATGACAGCTCTATCTATTATGGTGTTCAAGTTATTCAAGATTTAATTTTGAATGTTCACCTAATTTGCATAAATTGAAATCATATAACTTTGGTTCATAGTTCATTGGATGCGGCCATGCCACAAACCTTTAATTTGAAGTTGGAACGGCTGCTGTATCTATAATAGTTTTGGAGATATTCAAATTTTAAATTTTTCAATGCCCCTAATTAGCATGATTTGAAATTCGGCATCTTTCATTTACTGTCCATTGTATTGGTAGGTGTCACAAACCTATACATGCACATTGAAATTGTGTCTCCATCTGCAATAGTTTGGAAGATATGGAGCTTTTAAAATTTTAATTGCCCGTCATTTGCATAATTTTAAAGATCATGACTAATCCAAACCAAATGGCAAAATTTCATTGGTAGGTCAGTCACCATGGCAAGTCTGGTTGTTTTCGGAATAATAGTGTCCGAATAAAACTCTGGACAAATTTGGGTGCCATGGACCGCGAGGAAAAACAATATGTCTGGGTTGGCACCCAGGCATAAACAGAAGAGTCTGTGTTGACACACACACACTTATGGTCACCTGTCGCTCACTACGCGGCGCTGCGTTCGTCTGAAACTGAAGGAACGAAGCGCGGGTGGCGACCAGCCAGAACAGCACTGGAAGGAAGGCCGAATTTGTTTCGAAACACAGGACCTCCCTATCAGGGCCTCCGTATTTTTACATAAATAAGGCTACGAAATGACACCCTGCTATCCAAAACAGTCAACAACGAATGGGTACATAATTATGTCTTCATCCAGACAAGATTGTTTTCAATGAGGCTTTCTTTTCTCGCAAATGGTTTTATTCCCCTCGTACAATTTTACATTTTTCCTTTTTTTCAGTAGAACATTACATTTTCTGACCCCTCGACCCCCCCCCCCCCGCATCATACGATGTAGCCTATTTTCAATATATGTAAAGACACCCGCACCTCCAAAGTGTGTTCTTCAGCTAATTTTAAAATTTTGTTCACTCGAAATATGCCCCCTCTCCGTTTCTTGTCCATTAAGCGTGTACAATGCTTTCTGTTCTTGGTTTTCGGTCAGGCAGTTGTGAGACCGCTTGACCATGCCACTGCCTTGTCTGGTCCAGTGGCCTCTCCCTCCCCTTCAAGCCTAGGAGGGGGAGGGGGGGGTTAATGCGATCAAGGGAAATGTTTTGCTCTTTTCTCAATTACTCGTCATTAAATGTGTTCGTGTATTCGAACCGTCATGAAATAAAATATGTCTAAACGAAACCAAATCTTCCCGATATTTTGCATTATTCTAGAAGAAATAGGCCTTCGTACAACTTAAGTCAATACTGGACTTCACGGAAGTGCACCTATTAACCTTGATTGCGGAGGTTTCGCTTTTGTTCCTGCCTAATCTGTTTCCTGTCGTTATTCTTTGTTGTGTTATTATGGTTTACTCAGAAGCGCTCTCTTGTTTCTGTCACGTCACATCTGAACACCCAAGAGAATACAAAAGGATATCAGGACCACTCCTTTTTGGCATGGTGTCAACCTATTATTTTGTGGGATTGCTACTATGGACAAACAGTGACCTCAGACGTGTGTCTACCTGCTCTAATTGAATTACTCAATTGATTAGCTTCCATTTTCCATTTAGCTTAGGCTCGACTTTTTCAATCGACCTTTATGGTTTGAAAGTGTTTCTGTGAGTGAGGAGAGGTCACACTTAGCACTTTCATGTGTATTCAGCTAAATACATCATATAATAATAATAATAATAATAATAATAATAATAATAATAATAATAATAATAATAATAATAATAATAATAATAATAATAATAATAATAATAATAATTTATTGAACCGCCGGTGTCGGAGAAAAATATGTACATACAAATAATAGTCGAATCATAAAAATCAATACACCGCAGAGATTATAATAACATATGGCAAATAATTTATTTAACACAGCACACACAATAAAAGGCCTTGACTATTACATTGACGGTGAGATGTGTTTGTATTCCCATGGTCAGATGAAGTTCTCATGACATATAAGGTAACGTAAAGAGGCTACAACTCCATCACGAGAACTAGAGCAAAGAGTATTGGGAGAGGCATTGTCAAAAAGGCCATCAAAGGGGAAGACTTCTTGCTCACATGCTCTAAAGATAATAGGTACCAAACCAGTATTGCCAGTTAACATAAGTCGTGCAATGGAATAGCAAAAGAGCTTTCTGTATGGAGAGACAACATTACCAGCCCTGCGCAGCAAGGACACTGCACTGTGTTCGATTGTTTCAATGACAGGTTGAATATTAACGGCTTTTAATATAGCAGAATGATGTGACCTTTCATAAACGTCGAGTATCTGCTTTATAATTGAACCCTGAAATGAATCTAAACGTTTGAGTGAACACTTGGCTGGGTGAACACCATCCATGACATATGGCAAGCTAGGAAAACCAGGTGTATTTTTACATCCGAACTGAGCCCGGAATAAACCATGCCAACAGAACTATGCATGGTGCGATGGGCGGAATTAATTCTCTGTTCCACATGATCACTATAAGTATGTCGGCGAGAGAGACGTATACCTAAGATATCCAGAGATTTTCCATTTTGATAATACCTGGGCCGAAGTTCATGCATATATCACCTGAAAAGGAATGCTCCCTTGAAATAACAAATTTCGACTGTAAACCGAATTTAAATCTCCAGACATCCGAGTGTTCTATACTCTTATCAATAAGACCTTGTAAATCTGGCACCGTGGCAGAAAAAGTAATATCATCAGCATACGCTAAAGAATCGTAAGTATGGGCACCAATACGTGCCCCTTTGTCACATGTACTCAGATGAACCAAAAGATCATTAAGAAAAGTGTTAAAATAGCGCGGGAGAGAGAGAGAGAGAGAGAGAGAGAGAGAGAGAGAGAGAGAGAGAGAGAGAGAGAGAGAGAGAGAGAGAGAGAGAGCTACCTTGTCTGGTACCACGAGTAATGTTAAAACTGTCGACTATGTAGGCCACCCCAATGCGTTTAACAAGTTGAAATGGCATCTCTATCTATTATAGCTTTGAAGTTATTCAAGATTTAAAATTTCTATTTAGCATATTTTAAATTGGTACAACTTTTATTTTTAATTCATTACGTGCGCAATGGTCATCAACCCCCTAGTAGAAGTTGGAATGACATCTCTATCTATTATAGTGTTGAAGATATTCAAGATTAGAAATTTCGAATACTGCTAATTAGCATAATTTAAATTGCTACAACTTTTGTTTTAGATTCATTACATGCGCAATGGTCAACAACCCCCCCAGTAAAAGTTAAAATGACGTCTCTATCTATAATAGTTTTGAAGATATTCAAGTTTTAAAATTTCAAATGCTACTAATTAGCATAATTTAAATTGCTACAACTTTTGCTTTGGATTCATTACATGCCCAATGGTCAATAACCCCTTAGTAGAAGTTAAAATGACGTCTCTATCTATAATAGTTTTGAAGATATATGAGTTTTAAAATTTTCAATGCTGCTAATTAGCATAATTTAAATTGCTACAACTTTTGTTTTAAATTCATTAGATGCGCACTGGTCAATTGCCTCCAAAGTAGACCCAAGCTGCGTATTTTGTCTACTCCGCTGAGGTCTGCCCTTCTTTGACAAGGTCACTGTTCTGCGTTGGAAAAGTTACTCAGTTTCTAATTGGCTGATTGTGGTTACTATGGCAACAGGCTTCAGTACACTAGGCACCAGAGGCTGTTACTGGTCTAGGCGATAACGATGAACTTCCTGACTGGGGTCTCAGTCTAGGGGGAGGGTCAGAGTATAGTTCTGTTTCCCTTACTATAAATAAAATCCTGTCGAAGAAGGGCAGACCAAGTGTAGTAACACGAAACTTGGTCTGCTTTGCAGGCAAAGTGGTCAATAACCCCCTAGTAGAAGTTGGAATGACATCTCTATCTATTATAGTTTTGAAGATATTCAAGATTTAAAATTTCAAATGCCCGTAATTTGCATAATTTTAAACACCTTCATTCCTTTGTATAAAACGGTCAAACTGCTTGTATGGAGGTACAATCATGCCAAGTTTGAAGTTTATATGTATAATAGTGTTCGAAAAAAAGTGTCGGACAAATTTGCTGGTAAAGAAGAAAGAAAGAAAGAAAGAAAGAACTTCAGGAAAAACAGAAAAGTGTGTGTTGACACACACACTTTAATAACATCCAGTGGGGAGGGGGGGGACCATGAAACTTATAAAACGGGCCAAAAACATTTTTCTGCATCAAGTGAAGGAATGTACTGAATTGAGTCAACCGATGTAAATTCAGATATTACATCGCGTAAGAATGCGCATCCCACCGTAGTGCCTCGATCGATCGGCCCTCTCTAAACCCAAACTGGGACTTAGCAGCTGCATCCACAGGGATAAGATTCAGTTCGACCAGTTTTGAGTATACGGAGCTTAGGGTAATCGGCTTATAACTTTTAACATCATCCCGATTCAAAGTACATTGTAGATTTTTTAATAAGCGGCACAATTATCCCTATTTCACAAATGCTGTAGGTGTGACGCTGCACTGTCCTGTAGTCGTGAATCAAGATGCAAGATGTTTACACAAGGCATTTGACTTGCCATGTTTTGGGTGCTCTATATATACACCGTCTGGTCGTGCGGCAGGATTACAATGTGGTGAATTGATTAGAGCATCAACCTGATCTGGGGTAATAAGAGTATCAAAGATCGAATCAGAGTATCCAGAATATATATCATTAACTGACTCAAGTTTTACACCTGTTATTTACTGTGTTGTTACCATGTATACCTTTTTATATATATTTTTTGTTCAATTTGTACGTGTACTTGTATGTACGTCTTTTTTTCTCGCGTCTTTTTCCATAATCATTTCTGTGAAATAAGATTGGAGTAACTCATTGTATATACAGTGGAGAGAACTTTGTATTAGCCCATTGGCTACTTGTTCAATCCACATTTACAAAAATAAAGTCTATCACAACAAGATGCAAGATGTTTACACAAGGCATTTGACTTCCCATATTTTGGGTGCTCTATATGTACACCGTCTGGTCGTGCGGCAGGATTACAATGTGGTGATTTGATTAGTGCATCAACCTGATCTGGGGTAATAAGAGTATCAAAGATCGAATCAGAGTATCCAGAATATTTATTATTAACTATGGTATGGATATCACTCTGTTCCGGATTGAAACCACCAATATTCTTCATCATTTCAACAAAGTAGTCTGCAAATTGTGGCGGACCCAGAGAAGAACAATGTCTTTTATGCTGTCTGAGTTTATGCTCATTCCGACACCCGGGCATGTTCCGCCGGTGAAATAAAGAATCAATCTTGAGCGTATGACGATTTGGCGAATATGACATTTTCCAATTTTGCTAACCAAACATTTCAGGAAAAAAGGGAAGTAATTTTTGAGAAATTATATTTGAAAAAAACAACAAAAAACCTAGGTAAATTAAATTTTTTAGCCCAACTGGCTTGAGATTCGGTGGAGCTAATCTTATGGTCTAAAGTTCGTTGTCATCAGTGTTCTGAAGGTCCATTTGTCTGTTTTGAACTGACATTTTCGAGTTTTCAAAGGCTTATCTTCTGCAAACTTAGCAGGGATGTATTTAGAGTAAGTCTCCCCCAAATTTGTTCAATTAGCCGCGATCAAGATTTTGTTTTCACTTCTATAAGAAAAATTCCCCAAGATTCTTTTGTCTGTGACCGCCTGGCTTCAAAGGAACATTTCTGTAAAGCTCTAGGCGTTCATTTTTTTCAACAGATGTCGCTGCAGGGTTTTCTCCTACAATTTTCAATTCTTCCAAACTGCTACTACGCACTGACAGTGGATTGTCCTAAAACTTTGTGGGAATGTAGTCTGAATTTTTCTGTCGCCAATAGTGGTCGCTTTGCTGCAATACTCTCATTTGCTAACTTTAACGGGATTTTCAAAATTGTGCATTGAGCAGTAGGTCTAATGCTAGTTTAGTTTTGTATGGGGATACTAATGTAGATTGATTAACAAGCTGTTTTCTCCAAGACTGTAGACCATGCCATTTCACTTCAAAGTCGGTGAAGACTTACCTTGAATGTGTATCTACCTCGTATTTTAGGTCAAGCTGCGTCGATTATTTTCTTTTTAATGATTTTTTCTCATGGAGGGGGAGGGGGGAGAGTATTAAAAAATCTTCTTGTCTGATCCTTTCGCCAAAAGGTCAAAGGGATACTTCTTTGTACGCCAATATATTGAACAGGTAATTTCAATGTCACCCTATATTCGAATAATATACGTGGTTTTGGCCTATACATGCATTCATGGTCCTCAAAAATGAAAAGTGATTAATATGGCATAGAACCCTCCAGTCGAACACGTGCGAGGCGCCTGTGGGAGACGGGGGCTGTGTGGTACATGCTACACGTCACACACAAGTGAAACATCCAGTCATACGCCACGCAAAGTTTGTTTTGCCCAGTCATATGCCACATGGAATAAGGAAGATCGCATCAGACAAGCTGAAATTACACATCATATACAAATTTTACTACACTGTCATGTTTGGCGGGGGAGGGGGGGGTCTATTAGACTCCTTAGATTTTCCAATCTTAGTTGGGCAGTTTGGAAAAAAATATCAAACAGTGGAGTTAAATGCATCAAGCATGGTAAAACTGCCGAAAAAGAGGTTTAAAGTTAAGTGGATTTAGGGACATTTAAATAGCAGAAATAAAGAGGGATAGGAAAGGATCGGTGAAGTGAGTAGCAGAATTTGGTACCAAAAATGCAAGTGAGAGAATGAAGGGAATAGATTACAGAAAATGTGGTGAATAGAGGATTTTGGCAAAATTTCAAAGACAAAACTAAAAGTGTTATAAACAGGGAAATTTGGCACATTTTTAAAAACAAATATAATACAGTAGCGGGGCATGAAATACATAAAATGTATAGTGAATAGAGATTTTGCTAACTCTGTAAAGACAAAGATAATAAGGACAATACAGAAAATGTAGTGAATTGTGAATTTTGGCAAAAATTCAGAGACAAAACCAAGAAAAGGTGATAGATCATATGGCGTATGGTGAAGAGAGGAGTTTGGTTACTTTTCAGGGATAAAAATATAAAATAAATAAAAAAGTAGTGAACCGTCCAATTTGAGAAAAATCAGAGGTTAAAATTATTAACAAAATATCTCTTAAAATTGCAGATAAAAACTAGTATTTAGAATATCTTAAATTGAAACAAATGAGAAAACGACACTTAGCTATTACTTTTTGTGAACACAAAGATCAACTGTAGTGTTCATTAAAATAATGAACATGTCTGAGAATTTCTTGTCCTTAAACCATATTTTCAAGCTTATCAATAAATATTTCGTAAATGTTTTTAATTGTCACAGAAAAATAATGGAATTCTTGTAGCTTTGACACAAAATTGCCTGCCATAGAACGCCATTGATCTCATAATGACAGCCAGTTTGCTCCTTCCTATAACACAAACAGCCTTTGGCGTTCGTCACAGCTCAGAGTAACAGCCACACGCAACACGCAACACGTAACTGACTCGATGTTTGAGTGGAAAAAGCGGGGTTTGAGTCTATGGTTCCAAAAAGGTCAGGTGGTCTCATTTCTGGAGGCTCTTTAGCTACTGCTCCTGGAATCATTTTAGAATATCAGGTGTATTGGTGTATCCTGATTTCATGTGAAAAGACTTTCGTTCAACTACCAGAACACCTAACGCTCTGTAGAGACAATTGGCCTGGGTTAACCGCTTCAAGGTATCCCGCTGTTCACTGCTTAGCATGCTGGAGAAACGTACTGACTGTGTGTACGACCTAACACTTAAGTGGTTAATGGATTTTGTACTGGAAGATGGGGGTGGTCTACTGTGATTTTATTTATTTCTTGGATTCTTGACCTTAAACCCGCTAAGTTCTGATTTCTGATTCCGTTTAGCGAACTTGTTCTCATTTTATTTCTCATTCCAAAGAAGATCTATATAACAAACACATTCCTCGCAACTCGCGTAGGTTGTAAGTTTACAGTATTGCTGCAAGTTAATATTAAAGGATCCGGTGAAATAAAATGTATGCTTTGACAATTTCAATTGGATTTATCCCAATAAGAAGCTTTTCCTGACAATTTAGATTATTGATAGAGGTCTGTATGTATTTTTCATTTCAAATTTTATTTTGTTTCAAATAGCAATGACCCAACACATGCCGTCAGATATGTGGTTCCTTTCAAAAAAAGCAGAAATATAAATTAAACAGCGATCCCGGCAAGTTTATGTATTTCATTCTGACGATTTTGTGCGGGCTTTAGTAGAACTGCTGAGATGGCAAAGTTCGGCATAGTATTATGTTATGCGTATCATTTTACAAAAGGATCATATGGGTGGTCTCTCCGCTCCCAACCCACATCCTACCAGTCGCTTTCCTCCCATGTGAGGGGTGAATGGGGTTTTCGTACTGATGTACTGGGCATTTTTATTTACCCTCTTTTTGTACTGCAAGCCTCATTTTCCGCTCTTCGTACCTACCAGTATTTATGAATGTTTTTATTTTCTTCACCTGGTGCTGAGGCAAAATTGTTACCTGTAGGTGCATCCAACCCCTTTCTCTTGTAATATATATATATATATATATATACATATATATATATATATACATATATATATATATATATATATATATATATATATATATATATATATATATATATATAACACGAAACAAATGGCATTAAAAATCAAGTGACTCACTTTTCCATTGCTTACCAAATAGATTAAAAAGTACTTTCCAGAGAGTTTAGTATTAATGAAAAACGTGTAAATTATAAAATAATGTGAACAATTTAATATATATTTACCAATATCGGACCACACGTTTCAAGTTCACACTGTCGCAGAAATAATTTCAACGCAATTGATTTTCTATAATGAAGAAAAACATAGTTATGAATATGAAAAGCTGAAAAATGACAAACGTGTAAATGATAAAATAATGTGAACTTTATTGTTTCTTTATCAATATCGGACCACACATCTCAACTTCACACTGTCGTAGAAATGATTTTCAACGTGATTAATTTTCTAAAATGAAGAAAAACATAGTTATGAATATGACTAACCTGCTCAAGTATGTTGAAAAGATATTAACGGGCATTAACATGACAGTAAAACGTATGATACAGACTGGAATTCTCCCCTTCCTCTACATGTTCCGGAAATTGCAAATTTTATTCCAGTGTACCAAAATATATTCCTGTGTGCAAACAAGATAACCACGAACTTCTCGATAGTTATGGACCGATCTCAAAATATTAAGAGCTGCAACATGGAAAGTTTTGGATCTTGTCAGTTTTGAACCACGTTTTAAACACTGCAAGGTTGACGTTTATAGGCAATATGGTTTGAAGGAGCGCGGCTCCTGTGAGCTTGCATTATACCAACTTATTGAAACAAATTTATACCAATTGGATCATGGTGAAATGCCTATCAACATATAATATTTGGACTCATCACAAAATTTAGGTATTTTGAGTTATGATGTTTTGTTTCAGAAACCTAAGTACTATGGCATAAAGATTCTGCACTGTACTCGTTTACAAGCTTTTCAAACATTTCCCTCTTTATGTGGTAATAATATAGGAACCCCCGCATTAAGACCAGCCATAATCGCACCTAGAATGGTGTTGATTTGGAGGTGGTCTTAATTATGAAATTGTTAGCACATATAAGTTTACAGTGAAAAGAAAGTGCATGATTACCGCAAGTCTGTCTTACTCATAAGAAATATCATAACTGAGGTGCTCTCAATACGGGGTTCCATCTCTCTCTCTCTCTCTCTCTCTCTCTCTCTCTCTCTCTCTCTTCTCTTTCTCTCTCTCTCCTCTCTCTCTCTCTCTCTCTCTCTCTCTCTCTCTCTCTCTCTCTCTCTCGTTATGTCTTGGGTGGTTTATGGGCAGTTGAGAAAATGCCCATAAACCATGTTTGCCTTAAATTCAATGTGCTACCTAGGGGGTTTCAGAAATGTAAAAATCAGCAAATCTGCCCAGATATCATGGGAAGCTATCAATGCCCAGAAACTGTGGTAATCTATACTTGGTATATTACTGTCCACAGTCCGGTTTAAGGAGTACAATTGACCAGTAGACAATGGGCATGACCCAGAAACCGGTTGTAGGACCTATTCCTTTATAATGAGTATATATATATATATATATATATATATATATATATATATATATATATAATATATATATATATATATATATATATATACATATATATATATTTATTTATTTGTTTATTTATTTATTTATTATTTATTTATTTATTTATTTATTTATTTATTATTATATGTCCGTGTATTTGTGTACACATGGTTGCTACGGGGCCAGGCTGATGCCACTCGAAGGTATGCTCTAGCTTGCCACCGGCATATTCATATTCCTGTCTATAGGCTGTGTTTGTTTCACAAGATACAAAATTCATTTCTATGTGACGAGGATTTGTTTTCCACGTACGATCCAAGAGTCACAGTTACCGGCTAATTGGCTCATTATTTATTTCAAAACATTTGAATTAATTATGTGAATTGTATGGGCGCTAGTGTGAACCGAATCGTGGACATCCAGTGTTTCTTTGTCGTGGCTCACATTGTAAAACACAACATGTGACATAACACGTTAATTCAGTACATTTCCGTTAACAACAACCTCTACCTCAAAACGTGTTCTATCATATTTTATTCGAGCTTTGGGCTATTCTATAACAGTTGAACGAAAAACTTTACAGATCAACCAGGATAACATGCAGTCGGTCCGGAGTTTTCCATGTACACTTAGTCCTCAGACACGCTCATAAAGCTGCTCACATATTCGGTCTTTTGATGTTTTCACCAGACAGAGTTTAGCAAATAAATGACAAGAGACATTTTAATGTTCTTCCAAGTATCCTTCCTCAGGAAAGCATCATTTCCACACGAATTACTACCTACGAACCGTGAGGACACTTTACGAATAAAATTGAAATACATGTATATAGCGTCTACATGAAATCTCGAATAGCCTTTTTGAACATTTAACGTCAGGGCTAAATTTAGCGATTTTGCAACTTTTCTTTCAATTACTTTTGAAATGATACTATGGATAGACAGCCTAATATGCATAGTCTTCGATAGGTGCCCCTACATGATTCTACTTTCCCGTATCTCCTTATGCAATGCGATGAAATTCTGGCTTTTTGAGGAAAATAAAACTACAAGAATTGCCGTGGTGACAAAGAGTATAAAGTTTATGAATATGGCGATGATTCTTTTACTTTATACGCTTATAAATTCAGTTTGACGAAAATATGTTATCACACCGAGAAAGTTTGATTTAAACACATTTTATCAATCAATTGAAGACCAGGGCAAAGCCCGAATGAACTCCTTTTGAGATAGAAAAACAAACTCAGAGGAAAAGGGAAGAAAAGCCGGACGTTGACGAAAAAAAAAAGAAGAAAAGAACAGTGGCAAACGTCATACAAAGAGGAAGTAAGCCGACAGGACGCACAGATAGAAAAAAGCCATGGTGTGCCTCTAAGTACAGAAATTGATCCCATTTGCTAAGGACGCACTCCACTAGTTCAAGGAGAATATAAACCTTTGTGATTTTTTAATAAATGTAAAAACTGCTCTAAAAATGTTTTTATTTTCTGAGTCCGTACTCTTATCAATACCGTAAAAAAGCTATTTTTAAAGTAAACGGAGCCACTGGAATGACTGTTTCGTGCAAGTCAACTCCGATGGAGTTGTACTTAGGGCAGCCAAAGAAGTGGTGCAGGGCGTCCTCACTTGTTTGACCGCAATCGCAACTACTACACTCGTATAAACCTACTTTGTGGAGATGACTGTTCAGCTCACTGCAGCCCGTACGAAGGCGTGAATGTAGTACAGATACATAACGCCCCCCCCCCCCCCCCATAGATTTTGATTTTCGGTAGATTTTTATACGATTTATCTAGATGCACTAGAAAAGTTGAAATGTAGTCAGCTTGCCTTATATGCAATGGGAGATTGTTACATCGTCGAGTAGCTGAGGGGAAAAACAAATTCGTAAAAATAATTGACCTAGGTCCGAAATACGTAATATTTTGACTACATCTTGCATTATATGTGCTTCTTAATTGGTTAGGGACTTCTGCTAGATACTGAAGAACTTCATTGTGGTACATCTTGTGCATTAATGTCAGCTTCCGTTTTTCCCGGTGCTGCTTCAGCTTTTCCCAACCAGTTTCCAAATAAGGCTATTCGCTAGAGGTACCCCACATTTCACCGGTTACTACTCGGGCTGCAGACAGCTGGACACGCTCTAACAAGAGCTCCACCGACCTTGTGCAGCCGCCCCAGATATCATAACGGTATTCAAAACTGGTCTTATGAAGGACAAGTATATTGTTTCTAAGGTGTTTCTAGTGAGTCGAAACTGGTATCAGGAGGAAGATTGTACTTTCGTACTGGTGTGATGGAGATGTGATACAATAATTGTGGACACTACGTTTTCTTTCCTATATACTTTCTCATGTTTTAATTGTCTTATTCTGTAAAGAAATGTGTACTTGGAGTACGAAATAAAGATATATGTATATGTATATGTATATATATATATATATATATATATATATATATAATATATATATATATATATATATATATATATATATATATATATATATATATATATATATATATATACGCATTATAGAAACTAATTTGGTACTTTTCTCAAGTGACCTGATGTGTGATGACCAAGGTAAGTCTGCACGAATGTTAAGGTCCAAATGCTTCTGCTCCTTTACTGGTGCTATTTCATTGCTAATTTCAATTGAGGGCAATCTTTTGCAATTTAAATAATCACATTTTGACTTTTAATTGGATTGAAGGTAACTTGCCATTTATCGGGCCAGTCCTTGATATTTTCTAAGTCAGGATTTGGTTTACAACCGGTAACCGGAGGGTCCGTCACTTCGAGATTTAAAGTAATGTTGCCCGCATATAATTGAATTTTGGAGGTCAATACACCAACAACATCGTTGATGCAGATCAAAAATATTAAAGGGCCCAACACAGAGTCTTGAGGGACACCAGCTCTTACATCTCCCCATTCAGAGACCCGTCCATTAAGGACAACCCGTTGTTTTCTTTTATGCAGGTAATCAGTGAGTCATTTTAATAAAATACCAGATATGCCAGACTTCTCTAGCTTAGTTACAAGACTTTCATGCCAAACCCTTTCGAAAGCTTTCGTGATATCAGGAAACACTATTTGAACTTCCTTCGAGTCGTCCAAAGCTTTAAAGAATTCGTGGTAGAGATGTAAGAGCTGGCAAATAGTAGAGCTACCTGGCAAGAAATCGGATTGCTGTTGAGTAATAACGTTATTATCACGATAAAAATTGAATACGTGTTTGAAATTAGTGTTTCCATTAAAAAAAAAAAGAGAGAGAAAGTTTAAAGCAATGTCATGCCTGTACGTAAATGTGGATAAACCTGTTGTTTTGCATATTGGAAGTATAACTCAGATTTACTGCTAGTGTACATTGGATGAACAATCCCTAAGTTATTTTAGGAGCAGGAGTAACACCAGAAAAGGACATTGAAGAATTTAAGCAATATCCCATAGTCAACCAAAACTTGACCAAGTCTTAACAATCGAGCTAAAACAATTGTCACAAGTTAAACTTTAATTATAAAATTCCAAGCATCATCGCAATTTAACATCGGTTGTCCCTAACCAAGCATTATTTGCAACGAAAAAGATTGAAGTTTTCCTGTTCAAAAACCTTTGTAATAAGCAAAAACATCCCTCATTTGACAATAGCTAATCGTTTCCAGTGATCAAGCTGGACGAGGATGTGTGCATATTGCGTGTCGATGTCGTGCAACGTGCTACAATAACCTGCTGTTGGCAAAAGGCCCTTTGCTTCACTAAGTTGCATTATTTTAAATTGAAAAGCAATTCAAATGAGAATGGCATACAGAGCATATCAGAGAAGCATGACCCAGGTCAACGACTTTATTCCGGGTGAGTTAGTATCCTACCTGCCATGATGAAAACTGTTGACTGAGTCTTAAATCAAGGCGAAACGGGTTAAGTGAGTTACGTCCTGGTCAGCTGCAGCATTACATTGCAACGTGTTGTGTTAGACACTTAACTTTCAAAATGAATATTTGTCAGAGTGTAATTACTGGAGAAAAAAAAAGTAAATTTTTTTTGCATAAAGTACAGAGTAGAAGAAAATTTAAAGGTCCAAATGACCCTGACCTTTGACCTTCAGAGGTAACATGTAAATTATGAAAATATACAGTTTTGCGATACCTACAATTTGGGTCCAACATGGTCAAAATTGAGTGAAAATTGACATAGTTATTGCTAGAAGCAAATGTCAAAGGTCCAAATGACCTTGACCTTTTGAAGTCACATGTAAATTACAAAAATGTGCAGTGTTACAAACCTATAAATTAAAGTTGGGTTGGTTACCTGTTCCTGTAATAATTTTGGAAAACATTCAAAATTTATATTTTCAAACGGCTCTAATTTGCAAAATTTTCAAAACCGTTGATACTCTTTACAAAAACTCAACACTTTATGTATGGAAGTATAATCATGCCAAGTTTGGAGTTTCTATAATACTTTTCAAATGAAATGTCGGACAAATTTGCCCGAAAGAAGAATGAAATAAAGAAAGACAGACAGACAGAAAGAAAGAAAGAAAGAAAGAAAGAAAGAAAGAAAGAAAGAAAGAAAGAAAGAAAGAAAGAAAGAAAGAAAAACAATATTTCTGTGTTGGCACACACACATAGCTAGTATTTTTCGGGAGGAAGGCTGTACTTGGAAAAAGTATACGTGGTTACAAATACAGAAATGTTCCATATCACATTACGGCCTTTTTTTGCCCTAACAAAGAAGATTGAGTTTATTGAGGGTTGCACAACAGATAACAGAAGTAAAGTTTAATGCAAATTAATTTAATTTTAGTGAAAAAATGGGATGGATTTAGCATGGCGCAAGTATTTCCTTTTTTCTTTTTTTTTTGTGGATTTTAATCCCCGACCAAACTTTTTTTTATCGTACATTATTTATCGTAATGGTGTACTGATTTATAAGCGAGTTTAATTTGTACATCTTATATGTAAAACCCTGATTGCCATCGCACCTGTTATTTGTATGTACATATGTCCTATTGATGGAAATAAAAAACATGTGTTGAAATGACACAAAGTAAACGTAACAACTGGAAGCACACTCTGTCCTTCGTGCTTCCCCAAAGTTTTAGATACAACGACGTGCCGAAAAGTACAATCACGCATCAAATGGATCGGCATTTTATGTCATGCATAACGCTTCTTCTTCTTCTTCTTCTTCTTCTTCTTCTTCTTCTTCTTCTTCTTCTTCTTCTTCTTCTTCTTCTTCTTCTTCTTCTTCTTCTTCTTCTTCTTCTTCTTCTTCTTCTTCTTCTTCTTCTTCTTCTTCTTCTTCTTCTTCTTCTTCTTCTTCTTCTTCTTCTTCTTCTTTCTCTCCTCCTTTCTTCTCTTCCATTAACTAACGTTCTGTCCATTTAATTGTCAGAACAGTCCTTATATACAAACTAGACTAAAGAAAATTAAAGAATCCATGCCAAATTAAAGGTATTTTGACCTGCCAGACATATAATAAGTTGAATATACAGACATGTATGTTTTTTATGTGCCTTTTCAATTTGTAAATGGAAAGAGGTATGACATGTGCATTTCCTGAGAGGCAGGGACACAGAGAATACATCAAAGGTACGTTCAGTATCCAATACATCATTTTAAAAGATAAACCTTATTTAATCAAAATTAAAAAATTTTGAGATGAGAAATTATATTTTAATTAGTTCTTACACATATTATGCTACATTGGTAACATTGATGTGACTTAAATTACCCGTGGATGCTCTAAAGCAGCACATCAGTACATTGATATGACCTAATTAAGACACCGGGGTGCTCTAAAGCAGCACTTCAGTACATTGATATGACCTAATTAAGACACCGGGGTGCTCTAAAGCAGCACTTCAGTACATTGATATGACCTAATTAAGACACCGGGGTGCTCTAAAGCAGCACTTCTGTCTCATTTTCTTACCATTTACATTCATTTGCAGGAATCTCAGCAACTGGACAACGTTCAGCTAGAATTATTCCTGCAGCTACTTCTGCAACTGATCACCACCCGTTATACGAAGAAACTGGCTTGTAAAAGCTTACGGTTTTAAGTAAAAAATCAAATGGATTCCCTTTTTCATAATTAGTCGCATGAATGCTTCACAGCATCTGTGTAATCTCATTCCTGTATCGATTTAGTTTAGAAAGAGTAAGGAGGAATAGTTCACTTTTTCGCTCAAGAAAAAATTCCTTTGATTCGTCCTTCTTACCATCAGTTGTACACTTACAAAATATTCTGTATCAAGGCGACAAAGACTTACTGTATCCCACGTGCGCGATTGGACATGGGGTAAAGCTGAATGTTGATCTTTTCAAGAAGTATGTAACAGAAAAAAAACGTGTTTGCTTATGGCAATGGTGACGATGGTACTTTCCACTATTTTCTTCGAATGTCCGTTTCACATAACCGCAAGAAATACACTACAAAGTTGAGTTATTCCGTTTGCACCCTTTACAGTTTGGACTTTATGATACGGCTCCAAAACATACAGAACCCAGGAAATGAAACAACTTTTTATGCAGTTTACGAACTCGTACATAGAGGCAAGAGGATGACTGGAAGCAGTACATGTGCTGCAGAATAGGACATTACAGTCACAAGAGTGCATCAGCATTACACATTGTACTTGTTTTCTGGCAATAACAATTGCGCGTCGCCCAGTCTTTCCGTCGGAGGAGGCCTTGCCTCTCCTTTTTGTGACTTACACCAGAATCTGGCTTCGCGTACATAACACAGCGCCCCCTATTAACGGCTGATTTTGTCTTATTCTGGACGAGAAAATGTAAATTTTCCAGATATGATACCAGACAATACTAGTAAAATATAAACCGCTTAAAAGGAGTAAGTGACGATGACACCCCTTTACAAAATTCCCTATTCATAACATCTTCGGGGCTTTAGCCTCATGTGTGTAATCAATGTGACGTATATTATATGTTGAACGTTGAAAATTTGTATCCACCATTTCCCTTATATGGGGAGCAAGCGGCTTTTACTGCGAAGTCACCCAAAACGGTGACATTTTCTTATTTGTTTATATGTATGTTTGCTTTTTTGTTTGTTTATTGGTTGGGTTGTTCAGTTTCTCTTTTCTATCTTTGCTTTTTCTGGGTCGAGTTTCATGTGTGATTTTGTCTTCTATGGAAGCAGATGCCAGTTTTTAATGAACCAAAATGGGTTTTTTCAATGAACAACATTTTTCTTTGAGCATAAAATATTGGATTTCTATGTCCCCTTCTGTGGCTGTGTCTCATCTTACATAACCGTTGATGTCTCTATTTTGTCTGATTCTTGTTTCTGGTCACCATGGGTGTCATAATGTTGTCCATTGTACTATATACAGGTGCATAGGTTAGTGCTTAATAGGACATTAAGCACAGGAAGTTGTGAAATAATGAGACCTCCCACGCCCTGTCTATGTGACAGTGTCCTCCTGTTTATATTATCATGGGCAAGCCACGTAATCAAAACCCTGCATTACACTTAATGAGCATATTATTTATATATTACAAACACATCATGTAAATAATTGATGTTATAATCAGTAATTTCCTGGTTTTAAAACCAATTCTGTCTTTGCCAGTGATTTACTCGAGTCTGGTTTAATATATATATATATATATATATATATATATATATATATATATATATATATATATATATATATATATATATATATATTGTGTGTGTGTGTGTGTGTGTGTCTGTCTGTCTGTCTGTCTGTGTGTGTGTGTGTGTGTGTGTGTGTGTGTATGTGTGTGTGTCTGTGTGTGTAGTGAAATCCCAGGCCTGTTATTGATGACACACGTCATTGTCAGTTTTGGTGTATGTTAGTATGTTTCTATATTTATGCTCCATTCTAATTCCGATCCACTGATCCATACCATGTCCGAAGTTGAACTGCTTATGGGTATATGGGTGTAAGCGTTCACCGGTGTGGGATTTAATTTAGAAATTAATTATTATTGTCATATATTTCCATCTGCAACGCATGTTTTGAAGTAGGAACAACACCATTAAAGTTTTCAGTTCCCTACTGAAATCGATGCTGTACAAATACACGTTATTAACATAATACGTCTTGAGGCACATGAGCGAACGCTGCGGAATATTTAAGATGCCAATATATGGCGTGCTTGTTTTTAGGTGGGCCTCACTTACTTGCTTGCCTCGCTTATTTATCTTAACCTCTCATGAACCCTCTATACTGGGCAAAAAATGTAATGAAATATTCATTTGTCTACTGAATATAGATATACGTGTATATTTGTTTATTTACATGTTTCAGAATCATGACAGGTGTTTTGGGGTTTTTTTTGTGTGTTTCTTTTAATCAAGCGTTCAAGACACACCTTTACTGGGTGCAAAGTTATGTAATGCACTTTTTATAATTATTCACTCATACAATTTGTCAACATACAGAAACGAAGGCGACATTTTCCACACTCATGGATAAGCGGAAGTCGGTACGGGTAAGTAGCCACGATACGTTGTGTTTTACCTCGCGAGGCTGTGACCGTAGATAGCCCTCAACCCACGCAAGCCTCTCGCGAACTTGGTGAACTGAGAACGTCTTCCTCCGATTGGAATTCGCTGCAAATTCATTCAACTTCGCTGTATTTTAATTTTTGCTTATTTCGCTGACGGCGTATTGCCGGGAAAATAATAGCACAATGATATGCTTTTGTACATAGTTTTTTTTTTTTTTTTTTTTTTTTTTTTTTTTTTAAGGGGTTTGATAGGAACCATGTCCAAAAGAGTGGAAGTAAGTTAAATGCACGGAATGCAAAACGAAAATATAAACACGTGAAAATAAGTACAGTAACTTTATCTATTGCTATCTGTAAAAATCGGGTTTTGGTATTCAATGACCTTTCTTTAAAAATGGTCCATAGATATCATCAATCATTTTACACACATAATTTTGGCTAATTTGGGCGTTTGATAGGCACATAAGATCTTGGATTTATGATTCAATGTGGGGGAAAATGTATGGATGATTCACTGACTCATCTTGTTTTCACATCAATTAAGCAGAAAATATGTTTAAGACTAAAAGATTTGTTCTGTATACAGCGCTCTTTAACATGTGGGTAAGTTATATCAAATTCTACACTAGTGTATGATACTATCTATAATTATGGATCAAAGTGAAACTAGAATGAGATAAACAAATACCGGTGGTAATAATAATAATAATAATAATAATAATAATAATAATAATAATAATAATAATAATAATAATAATAATAATAATAATAATAATAATAATAATAATAATAATAATAATAATAATAATAATAATAATAATAATCCACACAATACACGTGAGTCCTAATGTTTTAACATGCTACTGGTCTAGATAAAACAATATTGATGCAAATACATTGGAGCCCTACGGCCTGCTGAAATTGGAAATACTGCTTTAATTTTGATTCCAAACGATTTAACGAAGTATCCACAATAAAGTTTGATATCAAAACTTCGCTTCCTGCAAAAGCAAAGTTTCAGAAGAAATATAATTCAACTGTATGTTTTTACATACACTGGACGAAATTAACCATCTTGGGTGATAAATATTATTTCTTCAAATATTTATCATCAATACAACACCCATTATGCAGTGTTTCAAATCTCGTGTATGTTTTCTACGTGCTGAAATTTGGAACTGGAAATTATTTCAGAAACCTTTGGTCTAAGGGTACGCAAAATACAAACTGTATTGTGTGTGTGTGTGTGTGTGTGTGTGTGTGTGTGTGTGTGTGTGTGTGTGTGTGTGTGTGTGTGTGTGTGTTGGAAGTTAGATGTCATATCATCCAAATACAAGAATCAACAACAATTTTAAGATTGTATCTCTCTGGTATTTCCATGGAAAACGCTGACGTTTCTCACAATGAATGAATCATGTATGCTCCCATTTAATCACTTTTTTCTCTTGACAATGAGGAAAAGAATGAGGCATGTGACAGTTGTCCCTGTCATCCAAAATAAAGAACTGCGTCTCCGAACCATGAGCATGTTTAAATTTAGAGGAAATGACATCATTATTTGGCTGCGGAGTTTTTCTCGCAACGCATGCTTCGCTGACTGTCACAGCTTAACAATAGTTCCGGATCGTTCTTTGGTATGGTGTAATTAAGCCAGTATGATTGTTATGCATCGTTCGAGGGAAGTGCCAGAGAGCACTATACTGATCATTCTGTAAACTTGGCTCCCCTAATGAGTAATACACTTCAAGACCAAATAAGGACACCTCATCATGAAGACGCGGCGTCTGTCAGTTATTCGCTTTTCGTCTATTGAGAACATTTATATGGGCCATGTTTTACCTTTCTCGTTCAAATCGCCCAGCCGTGAAAGGCTCTCCGTTACAGTGCATCAAAATGCTCTCCGCGACAGTGTATCATCTTAATTTGTTCGTTATAAGAAAACATTTTGATTAAAAATTGAGATAAGTCCTCTCATCATAGCATGCCCCAGATCACAACAACTTTCCTTAGCGCAGAATGCACCCAAACCGACCCAACGAAAGTTCTTGACTCGGCCTGGTTTTAACAAGAAAAGTGTAGGTTTATGGCGATTGCTGTGTAACGCTCAAGTAGACACTTTTGTTTCAAGGAAAGAAACAAGGAAGGTTATATCTTTTCTTCCTCCCTGGATATGTCCTCCTACAACTGACCCCCCGCATTGTTTCCGCTTGACTGATTTGTTGATCAACATTTGAGGCCAAACAAGGTAAGGAAGTGGCAGATATCGTCATATGCAGGTATCCACTGATGACTCACCGCTTTTGTCCCACAGTGACCCTTGTCCCCAAGCTACATGGGAAAACCTTTGAGAACATTGTACTGTGAGCAAGTCAAACCGCGGGAATTTACCCGTTCACGCTTTTGTCTCGCAAGGGCATAGATAGCTGATAATGTGTTAAAGCACCCCCCCCCCCCCAAAAAAAATCCATGCAGATGTGGTATGTAATTATTATTTTTATTATCATTATCATCATCATCATCATCATCATCATCATCATCATCATCATCATCATCATCATCATCATCATCATCATCATCATCATCATCATCATCATCATCATCATCATCATCATCATCATGCAGGAGAAGAGGAAGAAGAAGAAAAGGCGCGTCGGTGAACGGGTTCTGAAAATTTGGTTATTTTTATTCCCAATGCCAATGGGCTGCTAAAAACACACACTTCGATGTTTGTCGTTGGTGTATCGGTTCTGGGTAATGTTGGACAAGTTGTAATTTAGGTTTTTGTCGGAGATGCCCAGAGACTCTCCAGCTGTGGAGTTGTGGGAGGAATTTCCTGTTTTAGTGAAAAAAAAATTAACCCCGTCTCCCCAAAGACAGAGTTCTCACGCTTATCCACAAATAAAAAGCGTCCTTTAAAAAGCTGGATATTTTCAAGTTTTAGCGCCAAAAAATACACCAGAACGTAGCATTTGAACTTTGAATTGACGACAAATTCCACTTTTTTTCTTAAAGGGCAACGACATAACCAATGACCTAGTGCATGTTCTCTTGATAGGTCTCATATATTGGTATCATTCAAATTGTTTTTCACTACTTTTGAAATCGATGATGATGATGATGATGATGATGATGATGATGATGATGATGATGATGATGATGATGATGATGATGATGATGATGATGATGATGATGATGATGTGGCAGGCAACGTTTCACCACAAGCCGGTGTTTTTCAGTTGAGGCGGGTAAACATTAATGTGTTCATTCTCTTACAAACAGCCTGGCTCGGAGAAAATATGTGGACAAGCGCAAGTGGAGAGTGTGTGCGCCTTTGTAAATAAAGTTTGACTATTTCCTGTCTGCTGTTGGACTATAATACTTGATACACCTGGATCCTCTGTCCAGGATAGAGACACTTGGAATAGAGCAATTTGGTATTGAATATTTAACTGAGAAAAGGACAATCGGATTTTAGCTTTAAATTTATCTTTCGGCAGCAGCATTTAGCTTGATAATATAAAATATGGACTAAAAACAAATGGGGAGTAAAACAAAAGGTACCTGAGGCACCCCCCCCCCTCCCCATACAACTGGGATTCCATTATTTCATATGTGTGACCAAGGCTCAGGCAATGTTCGTGTGGCCTTCTTGGTGTGAGAGATGATGATGTAGAAATTGAATATTTGAGATTCCTAACGGATTTAAACTAAAACCCACTGACTTATCGACTTTTGATAGCCAACAGATCATTACTTGGGCGAGTTGTGGTTTTTCTCGCGTTTCATGTCGTTTCTCTTCCAGCTTATTTTTTCGTTCAAAATGATAATAGTAATGATCATAATAATAATAATAATAATAATAATAATAATAATGAATAATGATGATAATGATGATGATGATGATGATGATGATGATGATGATGATGATGATGATGATGATGATGATGATGATGATGATGATGATGATGATGATGATGATGATGATGATGATGATGATGGTAAATGAAATACAGAAGTACTTTGGAATAAGTTCTATTTTGATTCTAGAGTAGGCTTATTGGCGGCTAGTTCCTTTGCCTGCCAAACTGCTTTCTTTGCTTGCTCCGCCCTGGTGTGAAGAGAAGTAACGCATGTGGATGCCCAGTAACCCATCGTTTAGCAGGCAACTAGTTTCTTTGGGTCAGACAAATTTCAACATATTTCTCATGTTCACAATTATTTTCAATGAAAAAATCCATCATGTTCAGAAAGAGGTAACATGTTAATTACTTGAAATGATATTATATACATATACATATATATGTGTATGAGTATATATATATATATATATATATATATATATATATATATATATATATATATATATATATATGTGTGTGTGTGTGTGTGTGTGTGTGTGTGTGTGTGTGTGTGTGTGTGTGTGTGTGTGTGTGTGTGTGTGATCTCTATACAGATATAGCCAGATAGGGTAGCAGCCAGCATGAAGATGTAGGCGTAATAGAAGAACGTTTGTTCCAACCACAGCGAGACACAGGTTGATCCTGGAATTTATCTGAGAAACGTTAATAACGGTTTTCAACGGAGATCCGTTTCAATAGAAATTTATCGCCGTTCGTGAGGTCTTTTGTCGATGTCGTGTTTCCTGTAACATGAAACTTCTACGCTTTTGCAATATGAAACTCGGCTTTGTCTTCAATTTTGCCAGTAAGATATAGAAAATACAGAGATTAAGTTCATATTGATGCTAACAGAACACTTAAAGTTTGATTTTGACAAAAGCTACCCTTACGTTTTTACAAATTCGGCTATTTTGGTGTCTACCGTGACTTAGTATATTTTAAGTCGTTTAATTGTCATAGTTATATAACTTATGTTTACGTCTTTTTTTATTTTTGTCGTTGACAGATGAAAAATAAGAGTTTTGCTACAAAAAAGTGATACTAGTAGTAGAAAATGCTTTAACGTTTGTTTGCAACTTTTTACCCTTTTATTTTGTTTACTTTTTACAGTGTTTTATTTGACAGTATAGATCCAAAGAGAAACCGGTACACAGATATTGATGATTAGGCCACGAATATCGTCAGTGTTGAAGAAACGTTGTGTGTACGAGAGACTGATGTGTCTTGTGTTATGGTCGCTCGGACCATTGTGTGATCGGCGGTTTTTCCTCTGCTATGTCTGCAAGTGTGTTTCTTGTTTAAAAAACAAAACACAAAGAACATAATACAATACATATAATAAAATGTGTTTTCATTTTTTGTTTGTTTGTTTGTTTGTTTTTAACAACGGAGAGACAAAGGCAAAGATCTCAAATTACACTTACACCATCCCTTTTCCCGTCTGCCAGCGAAGAAACAGAAAACGGGATCACGAAATCCTTGGCTGGTAAAACAACAAACAAAAAGGGAGTTATTTTTCAACATATTCCAAATAAATGTAACTCTGTTTTATTCCAATCACCCAGAAAACAAAATATTTTAAGCAAATCGCATGCGTACCATGTATTACCTGTGAAATGCACGCTGTTTTAAGAGGCGGTAAAGGGGTTATTGTGTACTGGCGTATTGACAAATTTTATTAACCGTATTTGAGTATTGGAAACCCTTTACCAGCCATTATTTCTAAAGTTACTAATTTGCTTATCTTGTACTGGGGCAAAATTAGAATCTGTACCCGCTTCCCTTCTGTTTTCACCCGAGGGCACACAAGGCGCCCCCCCCCAACACACACACTTGAGGTAAAGGGAAATGGCCAGTTAGAAAGACAAAATTATAGGCAAAGGAGGAAATGATTTGCATTTGTGATTCAGTAGACCGGTGTGGCAGAAAAACACTTAAGAAGATTTTCTTCTCATTTGTGGGTGGACAGAAACGGATGGCGGTGAGATAAGACAAATTATACAGCTAAAATGTTAAATCGCTGTAATTATTGGGACTTCAGTTGCCAGTTCGCTTCTGGCAGACGCGCTTTTTGCCAGTAATTGAATGCAAAGTTCCCTCACTAGTTAAGTTATCTTCTAACGACAAAGACATATCAAAATGGGTACCATTCCACCCTCCTTCCACGCCGCATTTGCCATGTGTTGTTAGAACAAAGGACTGAGTCAACCGACAGCTTTTAGCCCATACCCTGAAAAGCTACTGACATGGGTCATATTATGACAGATCTTGTCCCAACTCTCACCAACAAGTGCTTTCTATTGTCGAGAAATTTAAGCAGAATCATTGGAGAGGTCATTGAAGCAGAGGATAATTTACATCCAGGCGCTTTGGGGCGACTTTTCACACATGAACCCTACAAAAATTAACTAAAATTGTCCGGTGTGTTAACGTCCTTCTGCCCATTATTATTATTATTATTGTTATTATTATTATTATTATTATTATTATTATTATTATTATTATTATTATTATTATTATTATTATTATTATTATTATTATTATTATTATTATTATTATTATTATTATTATTATTAAGAATGATACAGGCGACTGGTGAACAACTTTCGCATGACACGCCGACCTTGCCTTGGGAAGCTATTAACTCAGTCCCACGGCATTGGAATGTTTAAACCTATTACTGGTGCTATTATGCAGCGGTCTGGACTGCGACAGGAAGGTCGTTGACGCTGTCTTAACGATGGAAAGGTTAACTCTTTCAGTGTCAAATTTTGGACTGAGTCAACAGCTTAGTGCGGGCACAGAAAAGATGTTGACCTGGGATATTATCTTTGGAACTATAGGCATACTATTACTTGAATAAAAGGTCTTTTCACGAGAAATACAAATCTGGGATCCTAATGATAATTCAGACTAGTTTGACTTAAGTAGAGCGACTTCAGACGATTGGCACTGAAAGAGTTAAACAACTCGCTTCCTTTATGTTTTGTTATGTCTGTCTCAGTTTCTTTTGTATCTAGAAAATTATTTATCATACTTTGTTTTGTAACGACTGTAAGCTGTTGAATATCAATCCTGGGAGAGTAATCTTTCTTGAGAGTTTAAACTTAGGACATGTGCCTCTTTTCTTCGGTGTTAGTCTTGTTTTCCCATGATTCCAAATTTGGTAATAATACTTCAACCTTACATGAGGATTTTGATTACAACCAAATAACAACAAACACACTTATCATCATCATGAAACTTAGTCATCCATCTCTTGCGTCAATTTACGTCACACTCATATAATGCGAAGTCAAATTTTTGACCGACACATGCATATGGGAACGGATGTCATGAAATGATAATAATAGATGAGAACCATTGTAGCAAATTCCCTAAACGTGACAATGTCCCGGGAAACCTAGTCCGTTTGAGTTTCTTTCATGCCTAATTTGGCACGAAACAAAATAAGTTTTAAAAAACAAGATCACACTCGAGTCCTCTTTTATCACTCAATGTCCCTGACAAAAAATGTTTTATCTATAGGGTTTTACTGAAAAATTCCCGAAATCTGGTGGGACATATTTGCATCTGGCATAGATGAATTAAATTTAGCGACTTAATGCTACAACAATGTATATGTATAAATGCTATGTTTGGAGCAAAGTTTTTACCGTGAATAACAAATAGTTAAATACCACAAGGTCATTTGGTGGGGAAATGGTTGGTGGTTATTTTGTCGAAGGACCGCAGAACCACAAAACACATTGAATACACATGCATCATCAACCGCCGTTGTCGGATTTTTTTCCCGTGGACATCACACTCAACTCGGGCATGACGTTGACACGGGTGACATGTACAAACATGTTTGTATTTGAAGACAGGAAGGAAGTCAGTAACTATTTGCTAACCACGTATTAATTGCCATTTAAGTCGGTGATTTAATTATGATTATGAGAACTGATATCCGGAAACCCTTTCTTTCATATTGTGCAGGTGTCTGGTGTGTTTATGTACTGGTATAACTACATGTTGATAGCTGTCTGCTTCTGTATACTTTAACCCTTTGTCAGCTTATCATGGAAAAAGTCCTGCAAAGTGTTGTCTCCAGATACAAATTCAGCATCAAACGACTTTTCATTTAAGTGTAGCAACATGTCTTGTCCTTGATGGTTCGGCCAACATTGATTTTTCACTTTTGCAGCTGAAAGTTGAATGAACATTCTAAATAAACTTTAAAATATTTGATCAATCTTTAACCCAAATCTACAGTCTTCACTTTTACGATATATCTGCAGGTGAGGTTCTGCGATGGCAGCTGTTTATTCTGGTTGTGTACGTGTCCAGTTTAAACATATATGAATGTACGTCCCATTTTTGTGCTTGCCATTTGAAGAGATACCGTCCATTTTGTTTCTTGATACTCAATTAATATAGAACAGGGGAATTTTCGCAGGATGTTTCTCGCAAAAAATATGTCATGCAATGTTAAATCAACCAAAAAGGTTCATCTTGAAAATTATGCCATGTTCTGTATAATTTGATTGAACATCATGAGTAGTTAATACGTCTACGGAAAACATTTAACTCGTTGTTTCTCAAACAGTTTTCAGATCTTGAGATCTTTGGAACGTTTACTGTAAATTGAAGTTAGTTTGTTGTATTTTATCCAGGCGTGATTCGCTGATGAGAAAGAAAAATGAAGGAGAGAAAGTCGAAAGAAAGAAAGAATGAATGAAAGAAAGAAAGAAGAAAGAAAGAAAGAAAGAAAGAAAGAAAGAAAGAAAGAAAAAGAAAGATCATGCATTTTTTTTGTCTCTGTGTTGTTTTTCCAATGCAGACACATTCAGTCCATGCATTTCTTTGTATTCTCGTCTATGCAATAGAGTAATTTACATCAAATCCAAATTACTAAAGGCAACACTTAAAGTATGGAAGACTCTATAAACACAATCCACGCGTCTGAATGAATGTCGTAATGGGGAGTGGTCACACAATATTTCATGCAATCTAATATATTTTCATAGTTTTTAAATTGTTTTATGTCGTGATCTCTGGCTGTATATATGTGTGTTTGGGAGTGGAGGTGGCGTCAGCTGCGCTTGTTGTTCATTCCATTTCCTCGAATACAAACTGTCCAATGTACCCCGAAACGGAACTTGGAAACGTGGATTTAATGCTGTCAGTGCCAACTTTTGGACTGAGTCAACAGCTTTTCTCAGTGCGCCTTGGGCGCATGGTTGAGAAAAGCTGTTGACCTGGAATATACTCTCTGGAACTATAGGCATACTGGTACTTGAATGAAAGGTCTTTGTACGAGGACTACGAGTCTAGGATCTTAATGATAATTCAGACTAGTTTGACTTAAATAGATCGACTTAAATCATGATTGGGACTGAAAGATTTAATAGGAGGATGCTACAGCTCTTTATGCAACATGAAATAAAAGTCTATTTTACTATGGAATGTCGGATTATGTATATATTGGCACTGGTCACAGAAATAAAGAAAAGTTACTGTACATCCAATAAACTATTATTACCAAAAATGTTTCAAGTATAGCATGTTTCGTATCACCTCTCTTATTTTCTAAATCTTTCTAGTTAATGAATCTTCATGCTAGAATATATCAGATTTTGTGTGTCAGAAATCCTCATCAAGTACCTGACTTTCTCCCTGATTTTACATTCTTTTATCAAAATTGAGAACCGAATATCAAGACTCTAATAGGGAAGTTGTTTTGGGTATGTATGTTAGGTTATCAGTGATCTAACTGTTGACGGATGCTTTCCTCTTTACAACACTGTAAATCAATTTAAAAATTGAAATGAAGTATACCCTTTTGGAATGCTTCAAAATAAAATTTATGCTACGGCACTGTATTTATGTCTCTTGGAAGCAATGTTTCACCGCAATTATAGAAAATGTGAAAAAATCACCATGCTTTGATAAAACTTTTCGATTCAGCTTCTACATTTTCCACATATTTCGGTATCAAATTTACCGCAAAGTTAGAATACACTGGAAATTAAAGAAACGTGTCTCAAATTCTAAATATGTATTGTTGTTTCTGAAATGCAATGATTTGGAGTTGGAATGATGATACATTACAGGAAAATACCTTTTAAACTGACTCTGTTGAACCACATCAGATTTTTAAAATGTTTTTGTAAGGTTGAAAACGTATTTTGATTGGTTGCATGAGCTTAAGTTTGGTGCAGATTTAAAGCCCCTATTTTCAAAAGTGAGATGAATTTACATTTTCATGGTGTAATTGTTATGTAAACGTTTCCACCAACTGAAATTATACAATTACAAACAGAATTTCGAGTTCTTTTGCTGTCAGAAAATGTATACCATACTTTAAGATCTGAATCTAGGGTTATATGTTAGAATTTGTGAAAGGCACTCCTATAACCTAATGCACATGCATCATTAACAATATAAGTTTCATACGGGAAAGTTCTATTCTAAATGCATTCACATCATGCGTGTTTTATTATATTATTTTTTTTTTGACTTTGCATTGCTTTCCCCACACAGAACCATTCAATCCGCACACCTATCATTTAGTGCACCTGTCCGTCAGACGAGTTTGTTAAAATACCACCCATCGTGATGCCAAACCCCAATCACATAACACGTAACAAGAGAAAAGCATATTTTCAAATTATTTTGGCGGATTTGTGGCTCGTGAGGTGAACATTTGTTCGCCCGGATATTGGAATTAACCAACCAGAAGAAGATTTGCTTCACGGTAAATCTGTCTGGGTGCTTTCCAAATGTGAACAGTTTGAAATGCTACACTTTGCCATTGTTCAACATTATCTAAATTTTGTGTATCAGCCTAATTTGCATAAATTAAAATGCCACAACTTTGGTTCATTTGATATGGCCATGTCACAAACTTATAAACTGAAGTTTGAATGACAGCACTATCTATAATAGTTTTGAAGCTATTCAAGACTTTAATTTTGTGTCTTTGCCTAATTTACATAAATTACAAGCCTACAACTTTGGTTCATTGGATGCGGTTATGTCACAAACATACAAATTGAAGTTGGAGTGGCTTCTCCATGTATAATAGTTATTCAAGCTATTCAAGATTTAAATTTTCTGTATTCATCTTATTTCCATAAATTGAAATTTTACAATTTTGTTCCATGGTTTATTGGATGCGTCTTTGTCACAAAACCATAAATTAAAGTTCGAATGGCACCTCTATCTAATAGTTTTGAACCTATTCAAGATTTAAATTTTGCATATTCACATAGCTTGCATAAATTAAATGCTACAACTTTGGTCCATGGTTTAATGGATGCGGATTTGAAACAAACCTAAAAATTGGACTTGGAGTGGCATCTCTATCTGTAATGGCTTTGGAGATACTCAACTGTTCAATTTCTCAATGCCCCTAATTAACATAATTTAAAATTCTACAACTTTCCTTTGCTGCCCATTATAATGGCAGGTGTCACAAACTTAAATATGCACATTGAAATTATTTGTGTCTATCTGCAATAGTTTGGAAGATATGGAGCTTTTCAAATTTTAGTAGCCCCTAATTTGCTTAATTTTGGCATCTCTATGTATACCAGTTTAAAAGATATTCAAAATATAAATTTGTGCCTAATTTGCACAAATTAAAATCCTCCAACTTTGCTTCACTGTTCAATGGATAGGGCTGTGTGACAAACCCATAAATTGAAGTTGAATGATATCTCTATCTGTGATAATTTGGAAGATATGAAGCGTTTAAAATCTTAGTTGCCCCTCATTTGTATAACTATGAACAACATGACAATTCAATACCGAGGTGCACACCTTCACTGATAAATGAATCTACGTGCCAAATATGGTGATTGCAGGTGCAGCAGTTTCTGAGATTCTGTGTGGACAAATTTGGGTGCGATGGAAAGAAAGAAAGAGTCCGAGGAAAATATTATGTTTGGGTAGGCACCCAGACAGTCAGACATAAAGAAAGAAAGAAAGAAAGAAAGAAAGAAAGAAAGAAAGAAAGAAAGAAAGAAAGAAAGTATTCTTGGAAAAACAAAATATCTGGGCTCGCACCCCGACATAATAAGAAATGTCAAAATGCCTCCATTCACTTCCGTCGGTACTGATAGAATCCTATGCCGTGATCGATAGGGAAAACGTAAACAAATGTCTGCACAAACACAGGCGGTCAATAATAGGGAAGGGGCGAAGCGTGAGTGAGGAAAACACAACAACCTTGCAAGACCACATATACTTAGTAATGTGTAATCATATATGCATGTGTCATTGTAAACGTACAAAACATGCATGTGATACACAGCATAATGTTCTGTGCATCATGACCCTATGGCCAAGCATGTACACGCATAAATGTTTATGCTTTTTTGGAATACACAAGTCTTTAGTACATCACGGATATTGGCATATAAATGAACAATCTATTATATTATGTGTGTTTGTGCGCACAAAAGTGTGTGTATTTGATTGAATTGAATTAAAATTTGTAGTTCGAAACTCGCAATCAATGGTTCAAAGCTAAACCTTTTCTGCAAACAAACAAACAAAATGTACAGGGTGAATAGGCAGGGACGTTCGTTTCTCTGTGTTAATTTGCGCTGTTAGATAGATAGATCGATCGATCGATCGATCGATCGATAGATAGATAGATAGATAGATAGATAGATAGATAGATAGATAGAATAAAAGTGTCTTCTCACATCACCTGATCTGTGACCCATGACCACAATAAATACATGGGTCGGTGATATATGTGTACAATTTCATTTTCTATGACAGTCTGTTCTTGGAGATATTTTCCTCTATTCTGGAAATGGATGTATCTTTACCTGACTGAAACCGACATACTTTTGCCTCTGCCCTGGGTTAAGAGCGACGCTAAAGATAAATGGGCCTTACATCCAAGGCTATTAAAGCATTCCATACTATGGTCCCAGGCCTTGGTCAGTGGTTCTGGCACTGCCTGGCAAGTCATGCTGCAGCTGTCCCTGCGGCAGCTGTAGCATGACTTGCCAGGCAGTGCCAGAACCACTGACTTAAGACTATAGGCATGTTGGTACTTGAATCAAAGCTCTGTTCATGAAGAATTTAAATATGCAATTATCTAGGTAAATATACGTAAATATCAGGGACTGGTATGGAATGTGTTAAAGAAGGCTACACGTACTACTACTACTACTACTACTACTACTACTACTACTACTACTACTACTACTACTACTACTACTACTACTACTTCGTGTAGCCTCCTTGCTATAAATCACTACACTACCAGTAATCACCTGGATTTCGAAATCTGTTCTTGATTCCAGCACAGAAGAAGAAAAGTTAAGACATGGTGGATTCTGGATAATTATCTATGAAAACCAGTACTACATTCTCATTAACCCCTTCCTTCAAGGAAAACCTGGGCTAATACTGACGTTAAGTCAATTAAAAAAAAAATCATTGAAACAGACGACACTTTAGCTCCAACCAGGTCAGTTTAAAAGAACAGGGTGAAACCGCCTTATTTTATACTATTGGTTGTACTCAAGAGGTATCCCCAAAGGATTTCGATTTTTTTCCCCTGTTTCACTGCATGGGATCAGGCTTAGCATGATCAGTTGTAAACCCAACGCACGTGTAAATGCGTACCAACAGATAACTCTCTTCTCCTGGCCTAGGGCCACTTGTCGCAGGCGGTCAAACGAAATGCAGTGATCAACATAGCTTTATGGCTTAGACTAGGCCTATAGTCGTATTCTCGGCTAAGCCTATCTTTATGTACAGAGTATGGGCTCAATGGGCGGTTTTCTTTTTCTTTTTTTTTTTTCATGACTAATCATAAAGCAGCAATAATCAATAAATCAAATTTTATTGGACTTAACACAAAAGCATACGAATGGTCTTATAGAAGTGAAATAGCGGTCTCGAGTATATCAAAAGCTGCAAGGTGACTCCGAACACAGAAGCAGGCTTAAAGCTCAGGGCAAATTTAGGTTGATAGCTATTTTTGCGCCGGTTGAATGAAATATTTTGTCAAAATAAGCCACTCCCCCCTCCCCTCCTTCCTTCTTTTCGGCTCTTTTATATCGTATGTGTGAGGGACGGGCGTCCTTATGGTCCCATATTGCCCGGCAAAATTGATTATTTGTTTATTTTAAGGGTGTGCGCCGAGAATGCAACATAGCGGGCCCACCACTGATAAGCACATGTTTGAGAGAACGCTGTAGGAGGTGGGCGTGCCACAGCCCAGCTGACAGCGTTTTGTGGTAGAATCAAAATGCCACACGTTTGTGCTGATTACTTCATATTTCCTGATTCATGTATAGTGATCCTGTTTGTGGTCAAGAAGACAGGTGGTACAGGAAATGTCCCGTGTGGCAGAAATAGGCCAGTGTAATTAATTCGTGAAATCAGGCACCAGATGGGCACCATATTGGGATATCTGGGTGCGGGCTCACGACTTGCTTCAGGTTGTTGGTCTGATGTGGTCCAACTGGGGCAGTGGCAAGATTGTTGTCATGTGCTTCATCATGATTAATTTGAATCAACGCTAATGCAATTAGATAATTTTTTGCATAAAAAAATGAAACAGCTGTGTAAATTTCCGGCCTTTAATTTCTATGCATACTGATTTATAGGGAATAACCACCCCGGCCGGCTTATATCCCAAAGAAATCCTACTTCCACTTCAAGTTATCTATCTGAGCAGATATGCTCACGTGTTTCACTATTTATTATAATTCATTGACGATATTATCTGAAATAAAAACGAATATTGGTTCACAGATTAAAATCTGCTGCAATGACTGATTTTCAAAGCTTTTTCTGATAGGGATGGACATCTGGGATATGAAAGCTATATATATACAGAGAGAGAGAGAGAGAGAGAGAGAGAGAGAGAGAGAGAGAGAGAGAGAGAGAGAGAGAGACAGACAGACAGACAGACAGACAGACAGACGCATGTACTTATGCAAACTTTGAAACAAGCTCCCCATTGACACACTGAACACACTCATCATCAGACAGTGTACATTCGCTGTATTTTTGTGTTGGCTTAATTTGATGATTTCACAACCGTTTAAGTAAAATCACAGATTAAAATCTGCTGCAATGACTGATTTTCAAAGCTTTTTCTGATAAGGATGAACATCTGGGATATGAAAGCTATATATATATATATATATATATATATATATATATATAGAGAGAGAGAGAGAGAGAGAGAGAGAGAGAGAGAGACGCATGTACTTATGCAAACTTTGAAACAAGCTCCCCATTGACACACTGAACACACTCATCATCAGACAGTGTACATTCGCTGTATTTTTGTGTTGGCTTAATTTGATGATTTCACAACCGTGTAAGTAAAACCACAGTGAAAGAAGTGTTCTAACATTGGTATCCTGGCTGCCTGCAAAACAGACCAAGTCCTCAGCGGAGTAGATATAATACGCAGCTTGGGTCTGCTTTGGAAGCAAGTATTCTAGCCAATATTTCCAAAATAGTGAAATTTTAAAAATTTAGTTAGATAAATGAAATGATGCCAAAACCATGACAAAAATATACCCGTGAAAATAAGTAAATTTGCAGCTGTGGAAGTGAGAGCAATATTCTGACAACAGTTAGGGTGTAGCCTGTCTTACAATATTCTGACGGTGCTGCGCCCAACTATGTAAAAATGTACTGTTTTCTATGAATAAAAGTTGACACTGAATAAAGGTTGGTGCATCTGGTAACTTGAGCACGTCCTACCTGGCAAAAGAATGTTAAAAGACATGAAAAGTGTTTCAAATCGTATGTAATTAAAATCAAATCAGAATATTTTAGGAAGCATACAATGTGACATGATGGGATGGGGCGCACTGAAAAAAAGAGTATGAATATGCAATGTCGCGACACCACGAGGCCGTTCGTGGGTGCAGTGGACAAACAGGGACGCAGTGAGACATATCACAGTAAGCAAGTTCATTGGCAACACATGCAAATTACCAACTACAAGCTGAATGCAGAATACAGAAGAGGGACAATTTTGTGTATGTTTTGAGGGACTGGGCATGTGTCAGTGCGTGTCGCCAACTGTCCCCCAGGAGCGTCTCTTGGTAAAGTTTGATTTTTTTCTTTAAGCTTACTTTGTTTCTGGGAAACGCCCTATCTTTATCCATATTAAACGGAAGAAAGGATAGGGGGAAATGAGGATTCATGACAACCATGTGGCACATATGCAAAGAGTAAGGCTTCTACCTAGAACAAATGGAGTGGCAAACCAACCCCCGGAAGAGCAACACGACACAAGCGTGTGCATGCTTATTTTGTGTAACAACCGCAGGCTTAGCACACTGTAAGTCTTGTGCGCAGAAATACTCATGTACATGGGCGTTCAAACAAGCTTTTTCGTCTGTGTTCGCTTCTCGCCGGAGTGGTAATTAGATTGGGGATTTAGACATATTTCTTGTTAAGCAATGGATGTATTTTGTACACGGATCATCATAATGTTACTTTTTGCGTGGGCTCTTAATCACACGGGGCTTAATAACATGTGGTGACGTGAAAGATTCCATACATACAGACACATATACACACACATACAAAGGGAAAGAAATGAAACAAATCTTAAAGAAATCTTGATAAAGCTAGAACCTTAGTATGACGCTATAGGCACAACATGCTGCTTATAGCTCTAGCACAGAAAGAAAGGAAGAAAATGCAAAAGACAGAAAGAAAGAAAAATAGACTTTTCTTCAGACTTGATATTTGACACTTGAAGCCATAATGTTTGTTTTCCATTTGTTTCTCAGGCACCTTGTCACAGCTATTTGTTATTTTCATCTCATTTGACTGACACAGTTTTCATCAGATAACACACATTAAGTACCTTTTAGTTCATATGTAACATGGCCGTCGAAATAGATAAGCCAAATATTTATGCACATACATACATACATACATACATACATACATACATACATACATACATACATACATACATACGTACAGTCAACTTTTATTACCATGTCAGCAGAATAAAAACTTTTGAGGGTGAAGGTTTATATCTTGAAACTACTTTTTACCTGTATTTTCATGATGTCCTTGTATCATGCTCTTAATACTGCGCCTTTACTGAAGCTATCCGATGAATTTTTTCTCCTTGTTTCTGCAATGTCGACCTGTTTGAAACACGTTATTTTCATTGCTTAGAAGAAGAAAAAGGGGGGGGGGGGGCTGCAACATGTAACGGTATTTTGTACAGGCAACATCTTGTGCCCAGAGCCAATTGTCATATAAAACTGCAAGTAGATTATATAAATTTAAGAAACAAACCAAAAGCACAAAAGCTGCTTGGCCAGGCAGATATTGGTACGGGGAAAAGGGAATTTTATTCTGTTGTGGACATGACAGAGTCCCCCAACCCCTTTCCATTGTGTGTGACTTGCAGACAAACTTTGTACTGGGATTGCCTTACCCTGCACGTCTTGCACGGCGATGCGTTCAATTTGACTGTATACCTGCCTCACCAGACCGTGCTTTACACCTTTCGAAGAGGTGCACGCATTTGCAAGTCTGTTTTAACATGCAATCCTTGAACCTGCGAAAAGAAAAGCACCTGCTGGCCTATACATACAAACACACACATGTTTTATATATATATAAAACTATCATAAAAACAAAGCAAAAAAAAAAAAAAAAAAAAAAAAAAAAAAAAAAAAAAATCATCCCTGAGGCAAGAAGTCACACAGAATGTATACAAACAGCAAATCGCTTTATCATCCTCGGAGCACTGTTTACACGTCACCATGTTAACGGGTGATTACATGTGTACAAAGGCATTTGATTTCCCGGTAGGAGTGCAGTTAATATTGTTTGCAAAGTGCATGCTAAATCAATCTATTCAGAAAAGCGCCAATAAACCAACCAAAATTAGGTGAATCTCGTGATTCTAATTTCGCGACACTTGCGGGGTCTAACTTGCAAGAAAGACTGTCAAATCTTAACAATCGACACATGGTCTGACCCTTCATAACACCCTTTTAAAGGTGGGTGGGGGCGGGTAAGTTCGTGCAAACTAAATGACACTGGCATGAAACAGTGATTAACACAACTGATTGATGTATTGATTTTTCAACCTCCAAATAGACGGATATATAATTGTTGATAATGTAGGTATTTTAGGTGTACAACGATATGCAAAACTTCATAGCCATGCAAAGTTTGAAGTTTTTAGCTTGTTTGGTGTCTAAGTTTAAGACGACACAAAAATCTGGCAGAAAGAAAGAAAGGCGAACATTGATGTTGTAAGAAGGAAATCTTTATTGGTAGACATGCATTTGAATCAAGTTTTCTGGCAGTACATTGTCAAGTACGTTGGTGCTGCTAGCTGGTAACTTTGAACCAAGACTAGATAGGTATTTACTGAACATCACTCATCAGATATATGTTCTGTATATTGGAAAATAAGCAAGTTGGCTAAGGCATATTGTTTTTGAGCCCAACATGATCAAAATTGGATTAAAAGTGACCGAGTTATGGATAGATGAATATTTCAAAGGTCCAAATGACCTTCACCTTTGACCTTTAGGGGTCACATGTAAATTACAAAAATGTGCAGTGTTACAATATCCACAACTGGAGCCCAACATGGTAAAAAAATTGGATAAAAATTGACTGAGTTATGACAAGAAAATTTCAAATGGCAAACTTATCTTGACATTTGACCTTTGGAGGTCACATGTAAATTACAAAAATGTGCAGTGTTACAAATATATGGCTTCAAATTGCATTGTTTACCTATACCTATCATAGTTTTGGAAATTTTCAAGATTTAAATTTTCAAGCCTAATTTGCATAATTTTCAAAATCATTGCCCCTCTTCATAAAAAGACATGACTTCATGTCTGGAGCTATAATCATGGCAAGTTTGAAGTGTCCGAGAAAAATGGCCGGTAAAGAAAGAGAGAAAAAGAAGAAAAATAAGAAGAAGACCGAACCAAAACATAATGTCTGCGTTGGCACACAAACATAACAATAGAAAATTATATGAGTATAAAGATATAGACAGAAGATGCATCGAAGTGAAGTGTAGACAAACGTATCTGGAGTCAAAGCAGAGTAAAGTGAGCATGCGATTAAACACGCTCAATGAACTTCTATATTTGAAAAGAGCAATACAACACGACCATTAAAACAACAACACATAGCTGTGTCAGGTATCAATAAAGAATGACTGTGTTAAGTATCAATAAAAAAAAAATACTCATCATGGACATGCACGCACTTTTGACCCATTTCTGTCACAGACTCGGAGAATGATAATTACAGCGCGTAGACGTACATAATGATACAAAAGCTTGATGGTTGGGAAATCTATACCTAAACGATATTCAAGAATTCAATACAAAGTAAGCATCCGATTACCCGTGCAGCATTGTGCGTCAACAGACTTACCATGCACTTAGGCTAAAAGATGATTTGCTCCACAGCAAATCTGTCTGTGTGTCTGCAGGGAAGACCTGTTGACAAATGGTACCAGCTAGCTCTGGTTGTACAGTTAAGTCACGTAATGCGTCCAAAGCGTGCCGAGGAAAGTTGTTGACCTGGACTATTATATTCTGTGTAATTACTAGCATGCTGGCACTTGAATAGAAGGTCTTTTCACAAGGAACATGAATCTGGAACCCTTATTATTATTCAGTGTAGTTCGTTTAAAGTAGTTCGACTTTAGTTGCAGTTTGCACTGAAGGAGTTAAAAACACACATAAAAAGTTAAAACGATGGACACATTTATCGTACTTGTGAAGATATTGAGTATTTTAATTTTAACATTCACTGACTAAGCATAAATGTTAAAACTTTGACGTATTATTCATTGGATGTACATGTACCACGTACTTGCAAGCGGAAGTTGGATATGTCTATCTGTAATAGTTTTGGTGATAGACAACATTTTATTCCTGAATTAGCATAGATTTATCACTGGGGGTTGGGCCATTTATCCATTGGAATGCTTATGTTATAAACATATTGGTAGAAATGTGAATCGCATTTCTATCTATGACAGTTTCAGACATAATTAAGGAACACTTGGCAGCCACCACGACACCCCGTTGTGCTTTCTGTTAGTGCTTTTTTGTCTTTTGAAAACTAATTTTGCAATTCACCTTTTCGATTTTTAAAATTTTGCATCTTATAGTAGTTTTGGTGACAATCTTAGTCATTCGGTTTTTCATTATATGTTTTTAAGCTGTACAGCGTTTTAGAGCACACTGTGAATCCTACGCTGTACAAAATATTATTATTATCATTATTATTATTAGTAGTAGTAGTAGTGGTAGTCGTAGTAGTAGTAGTGGTAAGAGTGGCAATAGTAGTAGTAGTATTTCTTTTTCAAATGTCCCTAATTAGCAGAACTGCAAAGATCGCAGCTTGAGTCATATATTTGTTTGTTGCCCAATTATCATAAATATATATTTTGGTTTCTGTAATACTTTTGAAGACATATGAGTATTATAATTTGCTTTAAATTCAATTTGCATAAATTTAGACATCTGGATTATTCAAAAACAGGTGCACAATTCCGCCAACAGGGCTATTATCATGCCAAATTTTGAGTTTTTATGTATTACGTGTTCCAAGAAAAGGCTACACATTCCAAGAATAAGCTCCCGACAAGATTTGGAGAGAAAGAAAGAGCTGTGATTGGCTGAAATTTGCATAATTTTCAATCTGTGGACCATTTGTAACAACATGCAAAACTTCGCCATAGGTGCTATACCCATGCCAAATTCGAAGTATCTTGTTTGTGCGGTGTCTGAGTTTAAACCAAAACAAAACTTAAGTGGAAAGATCGACAAGAAAGAAAAGAATAGCGGGAAAAATATGTTTTTGCACACGGACAAAATAAAAGCGACCCTGTGCACTTTATGTGCAGCTTGTTATTCTTGCCAGACGTCAAACTTGAAAAGATTTTTCCATTTAATGTGTGGACTATTTTTGGTTGTTTAGTTCTTACATGGAAAGTATACCATCAGATTTTATGAATCATTCCCAAGCTATAACCTTATAAAGTGGCCCATGTCTGAGTAAAAAATACCGACATCTACCCATGCGAGCAACATTGCGAGAGACCCACTTCCCTGTTAACAAATCTGAAGGACGCGTACGAGTTCCCTGTACAGTAGTCCCTCCTTTAAGAGACCGCCCCTAGTGCCACCCAAAAGGTGGTCACATAAAGCAGGTGGTCTCTCAAAGGAGGTATAAATAACAAAAAGTACTGAAGAAAGACCTAATATTTGTGGTCTTTCAAAGGAGGGTGGCCTCCCAATGGAGTGGTCTTTCAAAGCAGGGACCACTGTATATCGTGAGTATCTCTTGACACCAAAATGGCGAAATCTGCCCAACAAATATTTGTTTTCACTTTAACTATCGACTGATTTTGTTATTTCATTGCTTTGTCGCAATCCACGGAACATGTACTAGTGCTTGCGAAATATTTATTGCCTTACTTGCTGGGCATTTCAAGGCAGCGGAAGTACAAGTCCGTGAAAATAAAAACATGAAACCGAGTCTTAAACCTGTCATCAAGGACAACGATGTCGTCACTGTGTTTCTAAACAAGATTTTTTTTTTTTGGTCTTTATGAAGATCAGCAATATCTGCATGATACTATGTTCTTTTTATAATGTAACAAATAGCTCATGACTGTATTATACCACTACAGTGTGTCTTCAGTGTACTTTATGTGTAGTCTAATTATTTAGAATTGGCATAATGCCTATTTTTTGTACTGTAAGTCAGAGCAAATGAAAGCATTCAGGTGCATAAAGAATTTCTGGAATACAGGAAGTATATAATGACATACTTTGGACAACAATAGCACCGTAACACGATACCATTCCCTTGGTTTCCTTTGTATCTGCTTACTGGCTGTTTACGCCAACCTTGCTGTATCAAAGCACAGGCATGTGTATGTATGTATGTATGTATGTATGTATGTATGTATGTATGTATGTATGTATGTATGAATGCCACTCTTCGAACTATACATATATCATGTGCAGAATAGCATCTTATGAGAACATTCAAGCATCATACATAGAAGGGCTCAGTAACTGTTTTTCCGACTGGGCATTTTTATTTGCTATACTTACTTACTGGAAGCCTTTTTAATTTCCGTACTTCGTACCAACCATTATTTGTATGTATTTTTTTTCTTTATTTTCCGCACCTTGTACTATGGTAAAATGATTACTTGTACCAAAGCATTAGGGCCCCCTTACCCCCCCCCCCCCCCCGGTGCAATTTTCATTCTGCAGAATGTTTGTTTATTACCACCGCACACCAACACACAGGCGCTAGGTCACGCAGCAAATGTACCTCAAATTGTGAAAAATGATCTTTAGATAGTTCTTTGTCAGTAGACAAAATATAAGCCCCGAAATTTTGTGTGAATCATTTATAATTTTCCCGAGGTCAGTCATATTTTGACTACGAATGAAAACCAGTATCTATAACCCTGAATTTGATGTTACAGTAAGCTAGTGTTAGCACAGAGTTTTACTTTGGAAAACAAAGGCGTACTGCCCAGCCGAAGTCTCAGAGACACCTGAACGTTAACCGTGCAGATTCAACAAGCAATCTAGGATTACCCATGCCAGTTGGAGAAATTTGAAAAATAGAAATCAGGCATTGCCGCATCATATGGAACTGTAAAGTATAGCTAAACACGACATCAACATGTTGACATAAGCGCGAATCAGAATTTTTATGTCGGTGCGACGGAATCATTGAGGGAATGAAACTGATGTGAACTTGTTTGCTTCCAAAAATATCTGCTTCGAACGCAATTAACTTGTGAGCTGTTTGTTTAAAATTGTGAAATAGACGTTCAAATGAATGAATAATCATAACTCCAATGCAAGTGATATGTTAAATTTCTAGGTTTTTGGTATAGCCACATGCAATTAAATGAAAATGAAAGTTGTGAAATTTTAATTGATGCCAATTAGGCACACTTGGGCGATTTTAACGCTTGACTCTGATTGGTTTAAACATATTAAACCAAACGCTTGACTCTGATTGGTTTAAACATATTAAACCAAACGCTTGACTCTGATCCGCAGTGAACAAAAATTGTAACATCTAATCTTTCAAGAAACACGGACTTATTCGCTATTAACCAAATCTTAATTTTCTGGATGTGTCTCTATTGTGCCGGCCATCAGATAAAGCAGATATTTTCATGTCTGTGTGCCAACACCGACATTCTGTTTTTGTTGGGTTTGTTTCTTTCTTTACCAGCAATTTAGGGCCACAATTTTCTATTACACGCAAAGACTCCAAACTTGGCACTATACGTCTGTAGATGAAGTCTTGCCTCTTTATTAAGAGGAGTGAACATTTTGAAAATTATGCAAATTAGGGCCTTTTGAAAATTTAAATGTTGAATATCTTCAAACGTATTATAGGTAGAGATGGCATTCCAACTTCAATTGACTTCAATATATTGGCGTGTGCAATAGGCGCATCCAGTGAATTACAAGCAACAGGTGTAGAATTTCAATTTATACTAATAGGGAATTTTGAATATCTTCAAAATAATTATGGGTGGAGGTGACAATCCAAGTTCAATTTATTTGTTTGTGCTGTAAGCGCATCCAGTGAAAGACAAACAGTAGTTGTATAATTTTAATTTATGCTAATTAAGGGCACTTTAAAGGTTTAAATGATGAATATCTACAAAAATATTATGGGAAGAGGTCCCATTTCAACTTAAATTTTTAGGTTTGTGCTGTGGGCACATCCAATGAACCACAAACAAAAGTTGTAGAATTTTAATTTATGCTAATTAGGTCATAGTTAAATGTTGAGTATCTTCAAAGCTATTATATGTAGAGTTGCCATTCCCAATGTAATTCATATTTTTGTGCTGAAATGCATGCTGTAAACCACAAACAAAAAATTATAGCATTTAAATTGCTTTGAAGCAAATCTTTTCTAGTTATAATTGTTCCTTTTCAATGAAATGACAAGAATGGCCCATACGAGATAGGGCTCGTTTTCTTGTATGGAAAGCTTATCTTTATACCTTGGTGGCCTTTCAAATTTGATCTAAATCATGCCAAGATATTGCCGTATCAAGCACACTGGAAACCGTTTGCACACAAGAGCGAATAACCCAAAATCACTTTGACTCCTGTTGAAGGATAGAGGAATGTCATGCCACACCATACAGGAAGCACACCTGCACATTTGCCTTTGAGCAGGGGCTTACAGGGACAGGGAACACTCTTGGTCCCTCGGGGCAAAACACGGGAGGACCGCTTTCTTGTCTACATGTACTGCTACAGCTTTAGGTTCCACGGGGGTAATTATGCCAGTGCCGAGGTTTAATTAACATTAATTAGAGACTGCACATAAAGTATGACACAAAGGGATGTAAGGTGCTGTATTTTCAATAATTTTGTCAACAGGAAGGCAGATTTTGGCCTTATAGTGGAAAACAATGTACAATTTGAGCCCAAGTAAATACTGTCAAGGTATGTACACTGGCACCAGTATACACGGGGGTTCAGCTTGACTCCTCAGACCTCACTATGTCCGCGCAATGATATTGCAAGTAGTATTATGCAGAGCTGGATGCCATAGCAATTTGCTCAATAATAATTTCCCATTCATGCTCATACTTTATGGTCTTTATTTGGTGTAAAAAAAACAAACTGTAGGGAACATTTTTACGTATGATACATATATGTTTGTAAGCCTTTTGATAAGCTAAAAAATGATAACTCTGTTTAGTGCTATTTTGACATGTTGAAGTACGAGCGTGAAACCTTCAGGCCATAATTTCGATACTTCTGCGCTTCAAATCAATAAAGAAAAATATACACAACAACAAGAACAATAACAACTGCTGCCACACAACAACAAGAACAATAACAACTGCTGCCACACAACAACAAGAACAATAACAACTGCTGCCACACAACAACAAGAACAATAACAACTGCTGCCACACAACAACAAGAACAATAACAATTGCCGCCACTGCTGCTGCTACTACTACTACTACTACTACTACTACTACTACTACTACTACTACTACTACTACTACTACTGCTGCTGCTGCTGCTGTCGGAGCACCTTGAGGATGCCATATGCCATACTGGCAGTTTACACTTTAGCAACAACATTATCTTGGGGGCGGGGGGGGGGGGTCGTTTTAAAGCAATCGATATAGGAATAGTTCAAAGTATCGAAAGAAAATTCGTCCAGAATACTATGAAAAAAGTGCGTCTTCATGAATGACATTAAAATGAGGAAGTCTCTTCCTTTTCCGTCATTCATGTCTTTAGTTGTGTCAATTAAATATTTGTATTTTACAACAAGTCACTGGCGCACGAATGCGATTCTGCCTGCAGGCTGTCAGCCTAGTTTTGCCACCCGACCCTAATCAACAAATACGTGGACCCTGTCGTAACCTGTTAAATGATCAACAAATAGACAATGCTGCAATACGTCTGTACTAATTACTAATATTTCACGTAGCGTACCTACTTACATTATTATTATTATTTAAAGTGTGCGTGTCAACACACACTTTTCTGTTTTTTTCTTTTTTTCTTTCTTTCCTTCTTTCTTTCTTTCTTTCTTTCTTTCTTTCTTTCTTTCTTTCTTTCTTTCTTTCTTCTTTACCAGCAAATTTCTCCGACACTTTTCGCAGACAGTATTATACATAGAAACTCCAAACTTGGTATGATTGTACCTCCATACAAAGAGTTGGACCATTTTATGCAGAGGAATGAAGATGTTTAAAATTATGCAAATTAGGGGCATTTGAAATTTTAAATCTTGAATATCTTTAAAAGTATAATAGATAGAGATGTCATTCCAAATTTTACTAGGCGGTTATTGACCAGTGCGCATCTAATGAATGAAAACAAAAGTTGTAGCAATTTAAATTGTGCTAATTAGCAGCATTTGAAATTTTAAAACTTGAATATCTTGAAAAGTATTAGAGATAGAAATGTCATTTCAACTTGTACTAGGGGGTTGTTGATCATTGTGCTTATAATTAATCTAAAACAAATGTTGTAGCAATTTAAATTATGCTAATTAGCAGTATTCGAAATTTTCAATCTTGAACATCTTCAACACTATAATAGATAGAGATGTCATTCCAAATTCTATTAGGGGGTTGACCATTGCGCACGTAATGAATTGAAAATAAAAGTTGAAGCAATTTAAATTATGCTGAATAGCACCATTAGAATTTTTAAATCTTGACTAACTTCAAAGCTATAATAGATAGAGATGCCATTCCAACTTCTACTCCTGTGTTATGGAATAGTTGTACATTGCCATACCAATATGCTTTGAAGACACACTCACTGATTTTCTATCTAGCAAATCATCTTTCCTATTATTATTATTATTATTATTATTATTATTATTATTATTATTATTATTATTATTATTATTATTATTATTATTATTATTATTATTATTATTATTAACATATTTATTTCACCTGGATTGCATATTACTTATATTCTTGAAATATATCTTCGCCTGATAAAACACATGGCAAGCCCGACATTTGCTGCAACTGGTCTTATTCTTCACCTGACTATGTCAAAAGGTTGTGAAGTTTTTTGCAGGGCGAGATCATCTCCCCCCCCCCCCCCCCCCCCCATTTAGGAAAGTTGAGGAAAGCTGTTGAATTTCAGTGCTTTGTATGCACCGAAGGCTTCATGTGGGAGTTTCGTTCAAAATGGTTTACCAATATATAGAATTACTACGCGCTCCCCAATCAGAGAAAGAAAGAAAAAAGGAAGGAAGAGATAGTATTTAAAGAGGAAAGAAGACAGGAGGGGGGGGGGTTAAGAAGGAGGGACAGAAGAAAAAATAGGAGCGGTGAAAAACAAACCACATCTTCGACATTACCTGACTGAGATGAAGCACTGTTACCAAAAAGTGTTCACTGTTTTATTATATATTGTGTAGAATTAATTGCCGGCTGGACTTCCTCTGGGAGACCGTTCTGGACCACAGAGATCGTTCAGCAGGCCTCTCTGCCTTGTCCCTCCACCCCCGCCGGGTCTGCGTGAATAGTACGTCCACGTGACACAGACTTGGAAACCCAATTGTCGGGCAATAAAGAATATCATCCCGACATTCTCACGAAGAATCGGAAAATTTTCTGACGATATGGATGGTATATATGAGCAGGTTGCTCTTGAAAAATTTATGTTTGTCAAAAGGTCGGGTTTGGTGTTTTTGTTTTGGCTTTGGGCAGCTTTACATGACTCATTTGATTGCCGAGATATTTGTACAGAAAAGATCCAGACACACCTGCAATGACTTTTAATTTGTATGCTTTTGAAAATATGGCCTACTCCGGACCTGCAGGCGAACACTTCAAAATATGTTGTTTATTCGACCAAGACGCTTGTTTATTGTAAACTGATTATTTGGCTCAACAGATGCGTCGTTCAATGTTCATAATTCTTATTTAAAGCATTCAGTTTGTCAAGCTACACATGGTGTATATTTTGAGCAATCTGCTGGGCAATCCAGACATGCCCAACAATATGTAGTAGACATTGGCGTGTAACTTTTTATTCTTAATGCAAATAATTTTAAGAATGAATACACTGCAAATTGGGGTCAACGAAAGTCACATTATCAATACTTTCATTGTTTGACCATGCCGTCATTAATGGCAATTAATTGGTCAATTTTAAAGCTGGCTAAATCTTTAACATCATAGGCCTACTGCTGTGCGAGTAACTTAACTTGAAACATCATGTGCCGGTAATTTTAATTAATACAGCATAACATATCTTTGCATATCACCAAATACAATTTCTTTAACACGAAGGGCACATGTAACACAGCTTCCGATTGTCGGATGCGCAATTTTTTTTTACCCATACCGATATCCTCTTTTATGATTCACTCGATACTTGCACAGATACCGACATCTACATGGTTATTATACAAACCATTCAGTGAGCAAAAAATCATCGCCTGTTGTTTCAGGTGCGACGGGAGTGGTTGGGATCAGTTTTATTTAAAAAAAAAAAAAAAAAAAAAAAAAAAAAAAAAAAAAAAGCTCATGTTATGTCGCTGTTTTAAAATTACTCTCTCATTTAACTAAATCCATTTGGTTAACGAATGACTTTCCGATTCGGAGTACCATTTGGCTGGAAAGGTCCGACATGCACGATAAGTTACCAAATTATACGCAGTGTATCCCGAACATTTTACATATGAGCAAAATAGATGGTTACTTATCGTTTGTGTGAAACCCCAAGTTCACATGTTATCGTGAAATGGTTTAAATTGATACACACAACGTAATCAGTATAATTCTTCTGATCGATTTGTAAACAAACCAGCTTCATTTTTGTTGCAAAATGGTTTGAATGATTTAATCTGTTGAAACAATTTACTCGACATTATCTGCACCATGAATATATTCTCGGTGTTTGTCAAATAAAAAAAATGAAATAAAATAAAAAAAATTACAGAGGATTGTGATAATCTCGTACTCAGCCAAGCTGTCTCGCTCCTAACCGCCCCCCCCCCCCCCCGCCACCACAAAAAAAGTACCCAACTTGAAAAACCTGCTTAACATCAAGCATTCAGGAAACACCAGCCTAGCGAACAACTTCGTCTGACCCTTCCAAAAGGCATTTTTCACCAAATTTTAGAATAACATGAGTGAGGTTTGGAGAGGTCGATTAAAAAAAAAGAAAACGCCCGAAACCCCACATAACTAAACATTACCACCAAAAAGAAAAAGAAAAAAAAATGCAATCAAAGATTGGTGGATCCATAATCATTGCCACGAAAAGATATGAAATGCAATCAGCGATTGGTGGATCCGTGCCCCCCCTTCCCACCTCATTTACAACCTTGCTAATCACAAGTCTCGTTTTGGAATGACTGCAGTCAATACAAATTGGCTATCACTATGACCTAGATACTTGACCTAGTGACCTACTTTTGTTTTATGACACACCTTTAGGTCAAGGTATGTGTTTGTGAAGTTTCATTGAACTAAGTAAAATTGTAAAGTAATTATAGGCCGGACATGATTTTATAAGGACATGTCACTGTGAGCCAGATACTTGACCTAGTGACCTGCTTTTGTTACATGATAGGCTTTTATGCTAAGATGCACCTATGTGTAAAGTCTCATTAATTTAAATTGAAGGACCAGCAAATTACAGCCCGGACAGGAACAGTGGATGGACAGATGCAAGGATGCATAATACTTGACCTTGTGACCTACTTTTGTTACATGAGAAATCTTTGGGTCAAGGTGTGTGTTTGAAGTTTCATGAAACTAACATAATGAGCAAAAGAATTACAGCTAGAACATGATTTTAGCAGTATATACCACTTTCACCAAGATATTTGACCTATGACCTAATGACCTATTTTTGGCATACATGATGAACCTTATGTTCAAATGCATCTGTGTGTAAAGTGAATCTAAGTTGAAGGACAAGCAAAATATAGCCTAGAGACGAAAGCCTGTATTGCAGTTTCATATAAAGGGCTCACCATGACCCAGATACTTGACCTGTGATCTACTTTGGTTCCATGACACATCTTTGGGTCAAGATATATGTGTGTCTATGATGTTTCATGAAACTAAATGAGCAAAGAAATGAGAGCTGGACACCATTTTACCAGGATATACCAGTGACCCAAATATTTGACCTAGTATTACTTCATGAAAAATCTTTGGGTAAAGATTTATGTATGTGTGAAGTTTCATGAAAAAAAGTTCAACATTAAAGCAATTACACCCTGGATATGAATTTACAAGGATATGTCACTGTGACCCAGATACTTGACCTAGTGACCTATTTTCATGCATGGCACTCCCTTGTGTCGAAATACACAGGTGTGTAAAGTTTCATGATTCTAAGTCAAAGGACAACAGAATTACAGGCCGAGCATGAAGCATAATGTAGTTTTACATGATTGTATCACCCTGACCCAGTTCTTTGACCTTGTGACCTAGTTTTGTTTCATGACGCACCTTTAGGTCAAGAAATATGTGTGTGTGAAGTTTCATGAAAATAAGTAAAATAGTAAAGGAGTTATAACCCATACATGATTTTACAAGGATATGTCACTGTGACCCAGATATTTGACCTAGTGACCCACTTTTGGTACAGGACACACCCTATATCCAGATGCACCTATTTGCTAAGTTTAAGGACAAGTGAGTTATAGCCTGGACACGAATGGCAGATGGACAGAAAAAGCAAGCACTATATAAAAAAGAGAAAGAAAGAAAGAAAGATTACTGCACTACCTGTTGAATAAAATAAGGTGAATGGGTTTCCAAGAGTGTCCCCATGTGAATTCAAAGCAATTCGCCAAGTGGTTTCAGAGGAGCAAAAATCTGCCAAAAGAAAAGTGAAAAAAATCCTTAATTGCTGGATCATGGCCAAGTTTGAAATTGATGCAGCCAACGGTTTTGGAGAAGTAAAAAATGTGAAATTTTTGATGGACAGAGATAAGCTCTGCTGACTGATGAGTCAGCCGAGTTAAAAGCCACTTTTACAAGCGTCTAATATCAAGTGAAAAATGTTGTTGGTCTAAGGCAACAAGTTTAGGGTAAGCATGCCTGCCAGAAGATTGAGAGACCAGTATGTAGTATTGATTAACAGAGGGTAAAATGTTAAGCAAGCATAAACTGTTTGCTTTTACTAGGGCATAATCCCAGTATCCAGCCAAAATTGCATGCTTCTCTTTTTTTATTTTTCAAGAATGTAATGATTAAGCTGTCATTACAAACTTGCAGGTTTTACCGAATTTACAAGTTCAATATTGACCAATGTGGTAAAAAGCCTCAATGAAGATTTGTTGTACGAATCAGTGCCGTGTCAGTGATTTGCTCAACCCTGCAGCGGGAAGTTTGGACATATTTTCCTTCTTTTAATCAATGAGATGACACCTGTTCTTAACAGGTACTCTGGGGACAGCATAGTCATTTCCCCTTGAGTAATATTATGTATGCATATACTGTGCGCACACACAAAGAATAATGTCTATTTCTGCATGTGGGTGTAGAGAGTGGGCTGAGCTGTAACAGACTCACCTTTCACCTTTGCAACATGGGTTCAATTCTTGGCTTCCAAGAGCTCCTGGAGATGGTCCCTACCACTACATCAAAGGTTATGAAGTACATGCCTACATCTGTACCATGAACAGTGACTCCGTAAGTCAATACTTGACTTTTCCCACGGGTCTCCATTACATGTATACATAGGATACTCATCCTTACTTCCAAAGGGCTTACCCCTATGAAGTGGATCCTCTCTCTAATGGCCGCTTTCACCCCATTCCCTGGTTGCACATTGAAGAGGGGATTTACTGTAGAAAGAGACCTTGAACTTGTGAGTAACTTTTGAGCATATTTAACTTTTAAAATGTGACATGCCTTTAACTCATTCCATACTATGGTCACAGGCCTTGGTCAGTGGTTCTGGCACTGACTTAAGACTGTGGGCATGTTGGTACTTGAACAAAAGCTCTTTTCATGAAGAATTTAAATATGCAATTGTTGTCTTGAATCTCGGTAAATACAGTAAAACCTCTCTAACCGAACACCTCTGTATACCGAACACTTCTCTATACTGAACACCATTTCTCGGTCCCAAATATATACTTTCAATGTTATCAAACCTCCCTATACCGAACACTTTTTTCCGCTCCCAAGGTTGTTCGGTATAGGGTGGTTTTACTGTATACGGAAAAATCAGGGACTGTATGGAATGAGTTAATTAGCACAATTGAAAATGCTACAATTTTTGTACATTCTTCTCCAGATGCACCAGTCTCATAATGTACAAGTAACAGTTGCTTTACACCTCCATTACATTGTTTTGAAGATATCTAAGAGTTAAAATTTTCAATGAAGTTAAAATAATATGTAATAGATAGATGTGTCAATCCAACTTTGAGTTTGTGAAAAAGGCACACCCAATGAAATGAAAATAAAATGTGCTGCATTTAATAAGACACTTGGAAAATTTTTGTGTTGAATTTCAAGTATAATATGGATAAAAGTGTCAATCCAATTCTTTATGTTTTTACTATAGTCATGCTCGACTAAAGGAAAATGAAAGCCTTACATGTTTGAATTTATATTCCCTCTAAGCCAAGAAGGCACTCAGCTATGTAACAAAGAAGAAATGCAAACAATTAATTTATCTGAACAATTTATGTTGCAACTTATGTTATCTGAATTGTATATTTTAAGACATTTCTTCAATGATATTAAGAGGTTTGTATATTTAAGCCATTTCTTCAATTATATTAGGTTATATACTGGATACTGTTGGGCACCATTTTGCATATATGTGGTCCATCGGATGATGTGGAAACTAATTAATTCTGAAAAGATGCAGATCAAATTTTGCATTTCTCTGGTTTGTGACCCAAAATATCTGAAACTTACAGAGCAGATTTGACTTCATACAGCAGTGCATCCAACGCAATGAAAACAAAAGTTGTACAATTTAAATTTATGCTCATAAGGCATACTTCTGTACCTTCAGTATCTTTAAATGTATTATAGACAGACATGTCATGCTTCTAATCATTGGTTTGTGATTCTGGTACACCAATCAAATTAAAATTGTGAATTTTCAATTTATGCTAATTAGGCACACTTGCCAGATCTAGACCTTCAAAATTTGTAGCCAGATCGAGAAATGAAATGTTAAGCACTGCAGAATTAGACCAAACTCTTATATAATTTATGTTAAAATGAATCAACCATTTGCAAATTTCGTAAGCAGAACAGAGGAATCATTAGCATTTGGCTAATGGCACCAGTGGTCTTTGTCATTTCAAAACTATGACAAATGAAGTCAATTCAAGTATCTATGCAAAGAATTGTGTTCGATGTACATTTGATTATTATTGAACTAAAGATTTAACATAAACTAATTTTAAAGGCACACAGACATATTTAATGTCAAGCACTCTTATTTTTCTGTTTTTCTAGTTGCAATATTCTTTTTAAAAAAGGCAAGCTATGCTTAACCATGATTCATCAGGGCTAACACACAAAGCACTTTCACCCTCACAGCCATTCAAAGGCAGCAAATCAATACATACAACTATAATTTTTGTTTCAATAGAAAATTTATTAATAATGGCTTCCATTTGTGTACCTATTAATTATTCTGTATATGGATAAATCTGCTGCTGTTGCCAAGGCAACAGCTCATAAATTACACATGAATCATTACTCATCATCATTGAAAATGTAACATTGCAATGAAAAGCTACCCACTGTTATAACTGTGAGTGTCAATGTGTATAAATCTTCTCGTCCACAAACTTGTGATAACTAGAATAGGATGACAAGCCAATTTGGGTTCAAGTACCACCAAAATCTAACAAAATATCTCTTAACTTCACTCCTTCACTGCTTGGTGGGCACAACAAAATATGGCTTCAAAAAAGAAAAGAAAAAGTCTGTATGAAACCCATGTATTACTGAATATAATGTCTTTATACAGTATATGTCAATACCAGCCATCTTTAAAACCACAAATCAAACTGAGAAAGGCTAAAGCTTGTACATTTAATGTATACTTCTTTGATGTTTTTGGCAGGTTAATTAATGCAAGACCATTGCAATAAGTGAAATAATAAATAAACCTTTTAATCAATCATAGATGTGTGTTTGAACTTCAGTCAGCAATTTATTGCATATGGATCTTTTTGCAAATGTAATATCATTGGTACAATTTAACCTCAAAAACCATTATTCCCTGGATCTGAATGGAAATTTCTAATAAAAAAGATACCTGAAAAATGTTTCAGTGTCACAAATATTGTTTGTTTCTTTGTATTTTCTTTCCTCACCAACAATGATATAAGCAGATCACACCACCTGTAGGTGGCACCACAGGTAACTGCCCCCCCCCCAAGATATCCAACCACCTGCAGATGGTGAAGACATCCAGGGGTCAAAGAAAACCTGCTTCATTCATTTGTTGAAGACATCATGTAACACAGAAAGGTGCTGCTACCTAGCAGAATAGTGTATCTGACACATCCTGTCCGTAAAGCAGTTTCCTCAGGGGACTCTGGGTTCAACATCAGAGTACATCAAAGAGAGCTGTTGACCCAGTCTCTGTGAAGCTATTAACCCTTTCCCCTTGAATGTAGACTGAGTCAACAGCTTTTCTAGGCAAGGGTTGGGCACTAAGTGCCCAACCCATGCCAAGGAAAGTTGTTGACCTGGGTCATGTGATCTTGATAGGTCTTATCTACAATTCTCAATCATATTGTTTTTCATTACTGTTGAAATTAGTTGAAAACACTGAACAGACGACATTTGACCACCAGCTGGTTTTGGCCGGTTTAAGGGGTAAAGGGTTAAAATTGGCTCCTGTGGTTTAAGCAGAGATTTTTGTCACATTTCTCACGTTTCAAAACAAAAATTTTGTCCAATTGCTTGTAGCTGCCGTATGATTCTACTCTTGCTGTATTGGGGTGGCAAACGTAATGCCATCTGAGGTAAATCAGTCATTATGGCAACATATGATTTTCTTAAGTAACCATGGACAACAGTGGGGGCTAATGTTGATAATGTCCAAAGGTGCATTACTAAGTACCTCTGTATGAATGCCTGTACTGCTTCTGTGAGTGGAAAATCATCCTGATCAACTTTTGGTGATTAAAGAAAAGTCGTGATTTCCATGAAATCAGTTGGCTAGCTACTGATAGAAACTGCTCATTTAATATCATTCAAAGTCTCAAATATTATTAGTAGTTATATAATCATCTTACCTATGATGTAGGCACAAATAAATAGATCAAAACATAAATATTATACATTATATACATCTCATCACATCAGATCTGTACAAACAATGAACATACTATATAAAGTACAAATGTTTTCCCTGCAATTCTTGTTCAGTCAACTTTCTTTCTACTCCTAAATGGATCAGTTTCTCAATGCCAACAAGTATCACTTATCTCTCAAAAATTAAATGATCATTCAAAATATGACTTCCATCCTCATCAATATTATATTAACATCTCATCTACCATCTACACATGCAAATTTATCCAAAATATAGTAAACTAAGCCACTCAGCTTCCTGGCTGAACAAGTATGTATCACCCCATCGGACAACTTTTTGCATAACAAGTTCACTTCCCAGGAATCTGTATATTGTTGCAGGATCAGAAAGAACCAGTCAAACCTTCCTTAGCAACTACCTCTGTTAAGGAGCCACATAAATGTCAAACTGTGATACAAGATTTGAAATCGACCTACATTAGCCCTTCCCCCTTGAGTTAAGACTGAGTCACCAGCTTTCCTTGACATGGCTTGGGTACTAAGTGCCAAGCCTATGCCAAGGAGGGCTGTTGACCCGTGGCATGTGATCTTGATAGCTCTCAACTAAAAATCTCATTTTTTTTTCATTACTGTTGAAATAAGTTGAAAGCAATGAAGCAGACGACATTTGACCACCAGTTGGTTTCAGGGTGAAAGGGTTAACAGGCCACTTTGACCCTTTGCCTTGTGTGGATGCTTAAGAGAGGTTTGACTGTGTACATGTATAGCTTTGATGTAGTCTTATTAAATACACTATTATACCATTGGCACCAGAATACATATTTACAAGTACAGGAAACAGCATGGATTTTCCCTTTTAATTCACTTGTATCCTTTATTTTTTTTTCTTTTTCAGATGCCTCATGATACTCAACCATTACCCTCTGAAGCAAGTTTCTGCTTTCTTATTACACATGGATCAAGTCATATTTTCATGTTACCTTGACAAATTTTCATTCATTTTTCAGAGTGGCCCCTCTTAGATCAATTCTCATATTTTTTTCCAGTGCATCCCCCTTAAATATTAGGAGATTATTCCTTGTTAGCACCCCACCCTGATAATCTATTTCATTCCACAGAATGAGGTGAGCACAGCCTGCCACTCTCTACCCCCCCCCTCCCAAGTTATACACCTGTCCCACCTTGTTGATACTCTCTGCCCTCATTGTTTCTCTTCATTCCATGGCATCTTCCCCTCAAATAATGTAAAAGCTATAAATGTTGACCCTCAAATTAGCAAAAATAGTGTTATTGTGTTCAAAATAGGAGTCTGAATCTGAAATTCTGAAAATGCTCTAGCCATTCCGGCTGTTTAACCCTTTCCCCCTTGATTTAAGACCAAGTCCTGGGCTGGGTACAGAGCACACGGCCCAAATCAAGGGAAGCTGCAGGCCACATTTTCATTCAAATTGTTTTTCATTACTGCTGAAATAAGTAAAAAAATTAAAAACAAAAAAAACCCCGCCACATTTCGCTAGCAGCTGGTTTCTGGGGGAAAGGGTTAATAATAATACAACTACAAGATATGCTTTATGCTTTAGTTTCATTTTGTTGCCATTTGGAGTGGCCAGCATGGACAATCCATTAACTCTTTCAAGCTTTGTACAACCTGCCAGGCACTGCGTTCATAAAAATATATGGACATACCTTGAATCCTATATTGCACTGAGAGAGGGGTTCTATGCATAGTGAATTCAGCACTGGGGCCCCATCAAAAATACACAATCTGAGATATATTTACCAATAATCTTATTAAGCATCTGCTTAGGATTGGATCAAACTCTCTTGCCACTTGTTTAGCCTCCCGCAAGAAAAAAAAAAGCTTAGGAAATTCATCTTTTTCTGTTTTTAATGGGGATTTTTCAAAGAATTAGAAATGTTATGCAACTTTTGTTTCTTTGAAGATATTGCTTCTCATTCAAACCTACCTGGATCAAAAATTGTTCAAAATGTTTACAAAGGTGGGCTTAATGTATACATACCACCATGGTTCCAGGCATGGACATTCCACGTAAAGAATTAGCCAATTTCTGTACATGCTTTACCTGATGACTCAACACACAAGACAGCACACTACCTGCAGACTACTACATACTATAGGATTTATAAGGTACAACTTTAAGGATAAAAATAATGACTGCAATAACATAAATACATGAACAGAACAATACAATTTTGCTCTTGAATATTATTATTCAAGATATATATGTATATATATCTATATAGATGATGATGTATGTTTAAAGATCACAATTCCATGTAGGGCAATTTGACTGGACCAATATCCATATAACCCTCCCCCACCCAACCCCCAAGGAAAAAAAAAGAAGAAACTGTGTCAAACTGCTGATATTCCCCCCCCCCCCTCCTGTAGGCCAAATCAATATCCTTTGGACCAGAAAAATTTTCTGGTCAGGATGGATTTAAAAATAAATGGCAACAAAATACCAAACCTGTTAGGCACACAATAAACTACATGAGACACTGTAAATAATGTAACAGATGTGTTGATACATAACCATGAACACCACTAACATGATGACATCACACAGGATGTGTACAGAGACACCTGCACTTTAAGACCACTTTTTCCATTGCATCTAATAGCAGGAGTCTCAATGGATACATATGATGGCACTGGGCTTTCAATGCCACACTTTTAACCCTTAAAGTGCTAATCACTGCTATAGTCGTTTTCTCATTACAGTTAATCATATAATGGTTAAAAGATTCAAATTCCTCATGAAGATATCTATCATTCAAATACCAGCAAGCCTAGTCTAAAGCAAAAAGTAATCTTAGTCAACAGCTTTCCTCGGGGCACTTTGCTGTTGACTCAATCTTAAATCAGCGCTTTAAGGGTTAATAGAAATAATAAGTCCTAAATGGCACACCTAATTCAATGATGGCAACTTCAAAGAAAACATTAACAGTATGACTACGAAAGAACTATCCAGTAGCAAGCAGTCTCTTCGACTGAAAATAGTGGTCTTTAACTACAAGTTCAACTGTAGCTGTCTGTGACAATCCACAGAGGCCTGATGGGAGTGACCGTGTGCTATGAGTCAAACCTGTACACTACAGGGATAGGCCACTCACTGGGCCGGGCAAAATGAAAGGAAAACTACCATGAATACATTGGCTGGCTGCAACACATTACACAATTATGTAAACTTCAGCGTAACACACTTCTCATCAGCCACCAGATACGTACATCATAAACAAAATCCTGTACACAAGAAAACACAGAACACTGACTTGTAAATCATATATGGCTGTTCACCTATCAAAACACAATCTTAAAACTTAATGACTTTTGAACACACAATATAAACAGCTGTTTTTTCACATTACAAATTATTGGTCAAATCTTTTCTAACTTTTTTTTTGACCAAAGTCAGATTTTGCACCATCAGATTGTCTCAAGTGACTAACGAAAACAAAGTAAACACGTTTTCAATTTTGTCACATTTTTCACACTGTTATACCTCTCTGTACCATGCTATTACAAATAAATTAACTTTCACTGATCCACACTCCTCTGGTAAGCTCCTCTTTGTGCATAAATTATGTAAATGTACACAGCAGATTGGCCCTATTGATTTTCCTGTATGTAGGTGTATCATTTGATTAAATACTGTTACAGGAACCATGCTTGGGACAACAAGCTCGTTTTCAGTGAATCTCTCTCATTCAAACAGCTCAGTTTGACGTGTCTTTCTCAAGCCATTATAAATCTGATCTGCATCATTCAAGCAGCTCCACATGTAAATCTGACTTGCATCTTTCAATTAGTACAATGTCTGACTTTCATCATTCAAGCAGTCCTAAATCTGACTTGCATTGTTCAAGCAGCACACTGTCTGACTTGCATCGTTCAAGCAGCACAATGTCTAACTTGCATCGTTCAAGCAGCACAGTCTGACTTACATTGTTCAAGCAGCACACTGTCCGACTTGCATTGTTCAAGCAGCACAATGTCTGACTTGCATTGTTCAAGCAGCATGTCTGACTTGTGTTGTTCAAGCAGCATAATGTCTGACTTGCATTGTTCAAGCAGCATAATGTCTGACTTGCATCGTTCAAGCAGCACACTGTCTGACTTGCATCGTTCAAGGAGCAAAGTCTGACTAGTGTATCTTCCCTGTAGCTCTAAGCAAGACTTGTGCTATTTAATCAACTTGTATTCCTTCATGCACCTCAGTCTCACCTGTCCCATCTGGGCAGCTCTATTCTGACTTGAGTGAAGTTGAATCCATTTCTTTACCAAAATCGTGTATTTTTACTCTGCACCTCAGGGGCTGATCACTCAGCCTCTGCCTCGCTTTGCTAGCTGGGTGAGAGCAGGGGGCTGTGACAAAGAGGAAGGGTGGGACTGGCCAAAAGAGGCAGATCAAAATTAGCTTTTGCCATCAGTGGCAACTCAAATACTGCTTGCTTTGTGCAGGAACTTGAACTGGTGGTGATGGTGACGGTGGAAGTCGCACAGGGTGAGTGACAGTCCAGTATGGGGCTCATCTGATGGGTTAATGTTAGTCCATCGTGCAATAACTGGTTCTCAAACTCTGTCAACTGCTGCATAAAGTTCATGTTTGGAGCAATAACACTACGTTTGTCTTTCAGGTAGTCAAAGGCATCCTCCAGGGTGAGGTGCTTGGTGTACATGAGGTAGGCAATGCAGATGGTGGCAGATCGACTGATTCCTGCCTGACAGTGGACCAGCACCTTACCTTGTTGGCACCGAATTTGATCTGAAAGCAGAAATATAACTCCCATGTACATGACATTAACAGATATTTGTTGTTACAGTCAAAGCACATTATAATGACACCATCTGTTCCCCAACAAAGTGGCACAAAACTGAATATGTCAGATAAATGAATCAGACAACAAAGAAAATGAGCCTTTTGTCCTGTAAAACTTCGGTCGTCAAGTGAATATGTCAAGATATTTGAGTATGGTTATAATAAGGTTTCAGTGTATCTGTTCTGGTGAATTTTTTATGCAGTCAAATCTGCTTGGCTCCTTCCCCCTGTGGGCAGGGACCCGTCACCGTTAGTATAATTTTCAGATCAATTTTACCTGTGTGTAGGGACCACTACATCTGATTCCATGGTAGACCCGTCAGCCACCTTTCACTGCATCAACATGATTAATCTCCAAAACAGGGGACAATAGTCATGCTGTCTCATTGCATGACACAACATGCTACCATATTCTCGTGACAATGGCACAAAGTGCATCTTCCATTGCGACAAGGTGCAAGGTACATGTATGGGGTACTGCATAGCAAATTTTCACCTGTATTTTAACGAAAAAACTTTAACCCTCGAATTTTATAACTCCTCTACCAGCAGTTATCCTCTGTTGGTAATTTAAGTTGTCAAAAATACCACCTTTATTTTTTGTGGGAAACAAGTTTTCCTGTAATTTAAACTGCAAAAATAAATATGACTGCTACCCTTCAGGATTTACCAGTTGTATAGCTGTTACCCCTGGCATGCTTTTGTGTATTTCAACAACCCCATAAATACTGAAAAATTATTTAAATTATGTACTTACTTATATATGCAGTTTAATCAGAAAAATCCATTGACCCAGTGAACAAAGGGAAGCCACAAGCATGAGAACAACTTGTCTAATTTTCATATTTTTACTTTTAAATTTGAAATTGTGAGGTTTCAATGCTTTGTAATGAAGCTAAGAGCTTTGGCTATTTGAGAATGTCCCCATGAGTCACCATCTGATTTGAACAATTATCTCAAAATTCTTGACTGTATCTCCTTTCCGTTTTAATGACACAAACATACACAGCAGGAAACCCATTCAAGTCATGTGTCAGTAAGTGTTATGTTTCATTCATTGTGAGTTTGCAATATTTTCCAACAAGGAAACGAAAATGACCTTTAACTGTAGTATTGTTAGTTTTTTTTTTCTTTAATAAAGCTAGATTAAAAATTTATGGTATGATTCATACAGAAGGACCCAGAAGAAACTGAGTGTACATCCATCAACCACATCCAGTTCTGTTAATATGAAGTGTTCAATGTGGGTTCTGTCAGAAGCCACTGTCAACATCCAGCACTTTGTATGAGATGGACGATAATAGAAATATTGTATTTCACAGCCGTAGTTCACTGCTATTTCTGCCTGATACTCTTTGTTGACAATGGATCAGAAAACATGGCTGGCTGCCTCAGCGGATGAGGTTTACATACTTTACTGGCTTTAACATCACATTGTGAAAGCATGACATGGTTATTGACTGTCTCCTGTGCGCTCAGACATGTATTGTACATACATGTGCTAATTCAGCAATACAAACTGTGACATATCATCTGACTCCATACTGGTAACATTTTTCAGGGGCACAATTATTATGGAAATTTCTCGTTACAAAAAAGGTTTTCATTCAATTGCATGTATCAGCATGTTTAGTCTGTCAAGCTTGTATTTTTGGTCATGATAATTGCACATAAATTGCAGTAAATTTCAAGTAAGTGTTTCAATGGGAATCATTATGACTCATTTTTACTCTTCCACAGTAAAATTCAAGGCCAATTGTCCCCAATTTCAAATTGCTACAAGTCAGAAAGCAAGTGCTTTTTACATGATCACAGCATACTTTAATTAATGCTTAAAATTGCTTTATGAGGAATTTAAATTTTTAAATTCTATAAATACGCTGCATCTCTTTTTGAATATGTCCAAAAAAACATTACCACATGTATTTAGTATGGACTTGGTTAATGTCTCATAGTTTACATTACTGGAGTCCAGTGCAAGTCTGAGCAGAAGAGGAGGTTGTCATTAGCCAATGAAGAGACTGCTCTGACCATTGGCTAATTAGCCAAAGGCAAACATTTCTTGAATATGGCTTTAGATGTGTAAAATTGTGCAAAATATTTTAAAATGAATTATTTAAGGACCAAAACTGAATTTTTTTATAAATTATGCCTGTAGTTCCTGTCTTGGCTACAGATTTTTGAAGTCTAGATCTGTCCCAGCAACACATGGTTGTCTCTGCCTCTTGACCTGATACAATATCTAAACATAAACCTGGGCAGCCAGCTGAAAAGACCCCATTAACACACCCACATTGTCCTGGTGAAGGTCAAAGGTCAGGGTTCTTTGAATTGCCTGCAAAGTCATGGAAAAGAACTCGCCATGCAATTCAAAAGCTAAGCATGACAGTATATGAATGAAAGGTCTTTGAACAAAGAGAAAGAACAAGTGACACTTGCCCTTTAAGACCCTCCTCAGAAAGCCTGCCAAATGCAGTCTTTCTTAACAAGTGAAATAATGAGTCATCAAAGTGTTTACTATTGTCCATACAATTTTCATCTTCCATTGCATATGAACCTGACAATGAGGGGCTGTTATGGCATGAGCTTGATCAGGCCTGAAGAGGTGAAGTCAACATTAAAATAACAGCAGCAGGTATACAGCAAGCCACTCCGACGGCCACTTTTTAAATAAAATCCCCCACCACAGGTTCAACCTTTTACGCAAAATCTCCCTCCAAAATAAACTTTTCCTCCAAATGACCCATAATTTTGTCAATTTCTTAAACAAAGATCAGAACTTTTTCTGTGGGAGCAGTTTTAACAAATATTTGGTCTGACCCTAATAAATGATGCATTTTGCATGGTTTCTGTTGACTGTGCACTCCTACCTAAAATTATGTGATGCTACCCTCCCACCCCATCCCAAACCAGGAATCCATCCAACTGGCAAAACTGCCAGCAATGCTACTTGTGTGCAACACAAGTCACAGGTCAGCTCTTTCAATACCAAATGTGACTTAAGTCAAACAACTAAAGACCAGTTCCTATGAATTTTAATAAGGATGTTAGATTTATATTCCTGGTAAACAGACTTTTTACTCCAGTATAAGTGTGCTTATACATGTAGTTCCAAACAATATAACGGTCAGGGTCCCCAGCTTTCCTCGGAATGGTTTAGGTGCATTGCATTGCACCCAAACCATTCTGGGAGAAGATGTTGATTCAGTCCAAAACTTGGCATTGAAAGAGTTAAGAAGACAAGAGAGGTATCTGCTGCCGTATCATTTACCAGTTCATCACTGAACGCTAGCAGCCATATTGAACATGCTATAGGGTTTCTCTTCCTGCTCGTAAAGACTCAACTCTTTTGAAAAAATATTCTACCATGAATAAGTGATGTGGCTTTGCAATTTGGATGGATATCTTCTTGTGGTGGACACTATAGCAACACCAAAATTCATTTGACTTTTGAAGCTGTTACGGTGCTGTATCAAATGACATGTTTACATGAGATAAGGCTGCCAGTGTGCTCAAAGCAAAGCCTTTGTTATAATGCTAAATTTTGCAGTCACAATTTCAGCCACACATTCACAATGACATTGAGTCATTCATACACAGCGGCTCGTCTGGTGAGAGGCGCTGGTCCAATGAAGAAATACCTGGCTTCCACCCTTTTCTCCCTACTCACTGACCTAATTTCTACGTTCTACAAAAGGTGATGTGCTCCAGATGAATTGAGACCAGATTAACCCTTTTGAGTGCCAATCTCGGCCATAGTCGTTTTTTTTTCATTTCCATTACCCATATAATGGTTACGAGATTCAAATTCCTCATAAAGATACCTTTCATTCAAATACCAGCAACCCAAGTCTAAAGCAAAAAGAGGTCTTAGTCAAGAGCTTCCCTTGGGGCACTTTACGCATTGTGGGCAAAGTGCTCCGAGGAAGGCTGTTGACTCAGTCTTTAATCGGCACTTTAAGGGTTAATTTTCTCATAAACCAAACTTTAAAATTCAATTACTACCATCCCTACAGTTATAACAAGTAAACAGAGATCATTAGCATCACCCAGGCAAACAACTTTCCTCTGTGTACTGTGGACACAATGTGCCCAAGGGGATATCAAGGAAAACTGCTGACTCAGTAAAAACTGAATTGGCATTAAAATTGTGAAACCTGTTATCAACCGGTTGGGTCACATATCATCTGCATCAACATTTTTTAATTAATTTCAAACCAATCAAAAACAATTGAAATATTACCTTGGCATGGGTTTGGTGATAATCACTGAACCCATGCCTGGGAAAGCTGCTGACTCAGTCTAATTCAAGGAGGACAACGTTAATTCTAGAAAACCTCCTATTAAGCACCAGGTACTTTGTGAAACCTTTGGTGTCCCAAAGGTTTCAGGCAGTAAGTATACATGATGCTCTGTGGCATCCCCTTTAAGTGTCCCTCCGCGATGAACATCTTAACAACTGTAAAATACTGTTCTTATCCATTTTATATACAGTGGACTATCTCAATAAAAGCCACCAAAGAGACAAAGAAATGTGCTCTTAATGGGAGATATAATTTAATTAGGGATTTACAAAAATGGGTCAGTAAATTGATGGTCTTTTAATATAGAAACAGTCTCTTTACGGATGCGGTATTAGTTTGAGATTCTACTGACAACTATGTATTTTTGTAGTTACAAAAATTAGTAATATTCTGGGTAACAGACCTTTACCTGTCAATTGCTACCATATGTGCCAGCACACATTGTTCCACATGAAAGAATATTCATGCATAAACACATTGTCCAATATATGCAAGTCTATACAAAATGATAATATTTTGTCATGCACAGGTGAGAATCTTCATGGATACATACACATATCACATTTACACAAAACATCAAATTGATGAATGAGTTTCTAAGCACATCATGGAAGGTAGCCATGTGTGTTCTCTTGCCGCAAACAAACAATGGATGTGTAATGCAAATGTACTGTAACATGAGCATGTGTGCCACTGACAATTCTCCTTCCAAGATGGATTCCAATAGTACGAGTTTTCATTCATTATGGTGAAATAAATTAGATACACTTTGAGTGACGATAAAACTTATTACATCCCTTGCATGCTTCGGTGCCACTCCGCCTCTGTGAATTGTTTCTGGTTCATAAAATTATCAACTGTGTGAACCAATATAAACCGAAACATCTGATCGGACATATGTTTAATCATGTCAATATCTGTGTTATGGTCCATTGCCTACTGACAAAGCTTCCCAAATGACAGCAAATTGGGAGATTGCCAGACTGATCAAATGATATCTACTCTTACAGACATTTAACCTGTCTCTTTTTCTGAAGACCAACGTCAATGGAGTGAAACCTCATAATAAAAATACCCATTTATCCAAAATAGTCACAACAACCAAGTTTTGAGAGACTTTGTTTCAGTAAAACTCCTTTGTCATTGGACTTACCTTTATTTATCTGACATATTCAGATTCCCAACACATTTGGATGGAAGATATGGTATCATTATAATGAGATTTCCCCACTGATACATTTACCTTCTAGAAAGTAGCTGCTGACCTATAATTAGTTTGATCTGATTCCCTGGTACTGGATTATGAAAGGATAAATGCTCTCTTTCACTGTCAAGGGGTTAACTTGTGCTGGTACATGAAAGTCGGATCTTTATATATACAATGGAGTGGTTCAGCACGCCCACCCGAATGCTACCTGACCCTCCACTTGTCGAGTACAAACCCGTAATATTTCCGGTACAAAATCGATAAAGTGACTTATCTGCTGACTGAGACTGGCTGTGTGACCACCTGTACACAGGGAAGACTCTGGCTTCATTCCTTATGAATCAACGATGTGTTCAATGACTTTTTCATTAACACAGCACTAAAATTGATTTGTATATACATTATATATATATATATATATATATATATATATATATATATATATATATATATATAAAATTTCAATCTTTTGGTGTTTTTAGAACGAGTCAAATTTGCAGCTGACCAGAATATGATATAATGAATTACATGTACCTTAATTTTGAATGGGCATTCATTTTTGGAAATACGAGTAAACAAACATGGCTCCAGAGACCAAGCTGACCTGGCTGGGGGTGGGGGTGGGAGGAACTATCAATTCTTCATTAATGACCCAGACCTGTGGCCTACAACATGGAAAGTGAAGGAGCCTGTAAACAAACCTTTGCTGTGCATTTTTCCCTTTTGTAACAATGGTAACTTCACTAACCAAAAAATATCAAAAACTTCACTGACCATAATGTATTATGCATGATTATGTTTTCAAAATTATTTCTGAAAAAGTATGATATGGTGGCAATCTGAATTTTTATTTTCATTATGCTAGCTGTTTAAATTGGTGCTGGCATCACATTCTTTACAATTTCATTCCAAATATGGTCTTACTGCTTGAAATAGCCCCCTCTCCACCAGGTTAAAAAAACTGTGGTCAGGATACATTTGATTATTATTGAACAAAGTTTTGAAACATTTTAAGTTTTATTAATTTTTAAGACACAAGAGACTGTCTAGTTAATCATGGTTTTTAATCAATTGATGTATTTTCCTAAGTTAAGTGCCATCATGGATGGACCAAGCAAGGTGACACTATCAAAGTGCATGTGAATGATATATAACATATAATACATCAATCACCTGCATGTAAAACTTAATTTCCTTTTGTTTCCTGGGTATAACATTTCAGTAACAATTGTGTTTGTTTTTTAACCCTTTCCCCCTCAAACCGGCCAAAAGCGGCTGGTGGTCAAATGTCGTCTGCTTCAGCGTTTTCAACTAATTTCAACAGTTATGAAAAAAAAATTGACTGAGAAATGTACATGAGACTTATCAACATCACATGCCCCAGATCAACAGCTTTCCTTGGCATGGGTTGGGCACTTAGTGTCCAACCCATGCCAAGGAAAGCTGTTGACTCAGTCTAAATTCAAGGGCAAAAGGGTTAATCCAATACATTTGAAAAGCTTTGGCAGACAGCTTGTTGTTATGTTAATCTCTTTTCGGGCCTGAAGTTGAGCAGTAACCCTTTCCCCCTTAAACTGGATGGTGGTCAAACGTCCTCTGCTTCAGTGTTTTTCAATAAGTTTGAAGAGTAATGAAAAACAATTTGACTGAGAGTTATAGATGAGACCTATTAAGATCTATGCTAATGGCCCAGCTGAACACTTTAATTTCCTGTATATATACAGTGATTCAAAAGGAAAAATTGTGAAGACTTTTTGTGCAATTGTATAAAACGGGATTGCTAAATCAAAGAACAAAAAATGTTAACAATGAACTTTCATACATATGCTCAAAACCACATGTATATATGAGGTTTGAGAACTGTCCAGTCAGTCATGATCCTGTTGTTTTTTAGGCACCTGCACCAGGCCTTGCTGCCAACAACAGTGAATTTGTATATAGCCTTTCTTAAGATACATCTACAGTGAAACCTGTTTTTTTTCCCGCAAATACATTAATGTTAAAATGTTTAAGTTTGGCTTTTAATGCCCCAAGTTTTGAAGATTGTTATCTTGTCTAAGTAATATTATTTGCTATGTAACGACACTACTAGAAAGGGGTACAAATTTTAAAAAAAATGGAATTTGGTTCAAGTTCCCCCCAAACAAACCTGAATGGTATTAAGATGTTAATGGTGACAGGGATTTATATAGGCAAAGCCTGTTTCCCAATTGTTTTTTCTAAATGATTATGTTTAAAACAAAGATATTAATACACTACACAAATACGTACAAATTTTACAAAAGCAATGAGTCTGCTACAAGATTCACAGAAAAGACGTGAAATTTATGTTCGTTGCTTGTCTGACAGCTGTTTATGACCGTGGGTATGAATCATTTTGAAGGATTGTCTTCAGTTACACATCACACTAGCTACTGACAGGACTTTATCAATGCTGATGATTTCATCTCTGTAACTGAGAGTGTTTGACAGAGCTAGGACAAACTGATATGCTGTCAATTGTACAAGACAACTACAGTGTTATAAACTGGCCTTCAAGTCCATGATTATGATGTCAGTCACTGGTTCCACACAGTATGATAAGACAGACATTGACTTACGTGCATCAGACTTTGAAGGGAAGATTCTTGATTTTCTTTTGTATTTGATAAAAAATTCAGCGAAGTTAAGAGCTTAGGGCAGAGGAACTATAAGGCAAGACTTCTCTGTCTTTCTTTCTTTTTTCTTTTCTTTATTTTTTTGGGGGGGGGGTGAGAAATGTAACTGATTAGAGACTTGGACAGGCACATGGTGGAAATTACCACAGACATCAGTTCCGGGAATCCAGTGTGAGTTCAAATATGTTCATACATCGGTTACAACTTTCTCCAGAAATGCTTTTCTTTCAGCTCTGAGATATGCACACTGCTCTCTTAAGCCATAATAATATAGTAATTAATATTCTCTCCCCTCCCTCCCATTTTTCTTGCAAAAACAGTTCTGAAATATTGCAAAATTATATATATTTTATGATTTCCTGCAACTAAAAATATTCCAAATTTAGGTCTACAATTGCAGTTCACTTCAATTAAATTTAAAATTGATTTAACTCCCTAAGCCCCCCTGGGCACCTAAAGGGATAACATTGTGCACAAAATATGCAATCTACTGAGGAGGCCACAATGGAGAATATATATTTGTGTTTTTTTTTTCTTTCTGAAACTCTGTTGGTGAAAAAGAATGTTTATGGTCTCAACAGCTACATTCGAATTTCAAGCAAGACACGAAAAGAAAATTTGCTTCAAGCAAATCTGTCTAGTGTGCCTACAAAGAGGACTTGTTGCCTTGTACATGCTTGTTTGGAAGACAAGACATTCAACATTTATATTGTTTGAGTCTCCCTAATAGGTATAAATCCAAATTCTACAATTTTGGTTTGTGGTTCACTGGATGTGACACAGCACTAACCTATGGATTGAAGTTGGACTGACCCCTCTACCTATAATAATTTTGGAAGATATTCAACATAATAATCTTCAAATAAAATGTCAGACAAATCTGCTGGTAAAGAAAGAAGGAATAAAGAATTCACAGAAAAAAGAATGTCTGTGTCACAGACACGATTATTCTGATTTGAAAGGACATGGTAGAAGTACATGTACATTCATAAACTTTGAACTATCAGCATGAGGGAGCAAGTAATCCCCAGTGTTTTTTGTTTTGTTTTGTTTTTAAATCCCTCGTGGTGCCACAGAGAAGGGCAAAATCCACCTTGGGATAACATCAGCACATAATGATTTCATACACTACTTGGAGACTAACTACATAGTTGGGAGACCACTCTGATGAGAGACCCATCTGACCAGCCACATTTATCAGGTCTGTGTTAGTCCTAGTGTTGCACATGGCCCTTATCTCTCCCACACACCCAGGTCAGGAAGGACAAGCAGGGCCAACAAAGCCTAAATATAGATCCTTATCCACTGTACTGAAGCTATTAATAGGTACAGCTGGCATAATCATACCACAGCCCAGCCACCATCATTTCCCCTCTGCCAGTCCATCCCAACATTTCAAGGACGCAGCACAATTCTTGGATATGCATAAGATGAATCAATTTGTCACCAGTAGCAAAATCAGAACCGTCTGTCATATAATCCAACATCTGTTTACAGACACATGTGAGCCACAAATGGTCACGCAACAAACTTCTGCCCAGTTGTTTACATGTTAAACTCCGCAAAAATGCCAACAAAAATACCACAAGACACAAAGGACTTGTACAGTGCATAGCTAGAAAAGAAGATTAATTTGTTCAAATCTGTCTGAGTCTTCAAAACTTGCATAAATAAAAGAACAAATGTTACAATTGTGGTTGATATTGCTTACTGGGCATGTGTACAGCATAAACCATTACACTGAAATTGGAACAGCACCTTTACCTAGAATAGTTTTGGAAGATATTTCAGATTAAAATCTTCTAATGACCATGATTTGCACAATTTAAAAAAATTGTTGCATCTCTTCTGGAAAGACCAGACGATGTATGGAGGTATAATCATGCCAAGTTGGGAGTTTCTACACACAAGTTGCTGAAAATGGTTACAAAACACAAATGTGAAAAGTACTGGTCCCTCGGTTTTTATTGATAAAAAGTTCCCCAGACCAACAAAAAATGGTAACAAGTAACATGTTACGTTATTGGGACTTTCGAAATTCGAGCGAAATGAATGATAAGAGAAAAAACGTTTCGCACAGACTGAATTTGAACAGAAAATGTTGCTTATCATTCATTAAACGATAAACAGGAAGGACATAATTGGCAGTGCCTACAGTACAACAAAATGAAGCTGAACCTGTTTTGGCCAAGCTGCTCCCCGTCTGTGGCTAATACCATTTTAGATCAAGCTGTTGATGGTGTTCAAAACAGGAAGTGGATGTTAAGTCAGGCCAACACAAGAGTGAGTTATGCTTTTTACAATGTGTTACCTGTCAGCCCATTCCTTCTTTTTGTGAAATAGGAGGTGTGACTAGTTAGACACTTGGAGGCAAGTATCGCTACAGATGTTGTATGTGTGTATATATATATATATATATATATATATATATATATATATATATATATATATATATATATCTTTATTTCAAAGTCAGGAATTGACATTAAGCTTTTCCTCAGTAAGGGTTTCCGGTGGGGAAGTTATATATATATATATATATACAGTGGAATCTCATTAATACAGACCTCGTTAATCTGTATGTCTCATTAATCTGAACACTTCTACTGGAACAGAATATTTAATTTCAAGTAATAGTGATTCAGTAATCCAGATGCTTCACTAATCTGAAAAGTTCACTGGGTACACAGGTCTTCGGATTAATGAGGTTCCACTGTATATATATATATATATATATATATATATATATATATATATATATATATATACATATATATAACTGAGCATCAATATTGGCAATTCCACATTACATGTGTAACTGAGCAGTAAGAAAGGCAAGGTAAAGAATGACTTAAAATAAGATGTGAGCGTTTTGACCAGTTATCAACTGAAATTACTTCGTTTCAAAAAAGTGTTAAATATAAAAAAATTGTAACTTTTCTCTGACACATGTATGATTTTTTTCCTGAGTGTCCATCTGTTTCCACTCAAACTAACATTGTATTACTTATACAACAGCAACATTTGTCAGAAATTGGGCCAAATTATGGATAAACCTCCCAAGATGTCTAAATAATTCTTATGTCCTACCCTAATATTTACTTGTCACAGAAAATATAATTCACCTTAATCTTGTGCAATGCTGTATGTAAACAATCTATAGATCCCCAACTATGTTATTTTCTCTGATCCTGTTTACATGTACATGTATTTGTTTAATGCAATTTCTAAGATGTTTTAAGCATTCATGGCATAACTTAGTTAAATTTTGCACTGTTCTTTACAATGGTCTTTTCCTTTCAAATGGTAATCTGGCAATCAAGATTTACTGATTGAAACAGTATTTCCATCAGGTTTAATTTTCTATTTCAACATGAAAGCCAGGCATCTCAAAATGTATATTGAATGCACACACACACACACACACACACACACACACACAAAAATACATACATAATAATATAAAAAAAACTCCACATTCCATCAGTCAACAAAATATCATCGGAAGTGCAATATCTGCAACTACCAATGCATCATTGTTTTCCAGTTACTCATTCCAAATCACCAGCAGATCCCTATCATTTTACACATATATAGTTCCACAATATTTGTTGTCAACCCAGCAAATTTTTTTTTTTGCTCTTGAGATGATTCTCCAGGCACGGGATGACAGAGCCCCCAGCCCAGGGAATCAGTAATTCAAGAATTTATCTGCTATGTAATCCGTATAAGGCCAAGGTAAACAATATCTTTGTTTCTGATCACCTTACACATATATTTTAATAGGACTGAGTATGTTGGGATATGAAACATTGGGTAACTGGAAACCACTTTTGTAAAAACTGTTGGCCTTCATCATTTTACTCTTCCATCCCATTCAACAGACAGATGTAATTTCACACCATGTCCAGATCACCTTCGGTTTATCTCTACGCCTGGTAACGGATGCTGGTTTTTCACAGGCCAAAGATCCCTTGACCGCTGCACATGCCTTGGCCATTACACGGGTACCATTATCAACATATGTAATATCATAGTCAATACATGTATACTGGTGTCTGCAAGAAAGAGGGTCTGTTAATTTGGTCAGTTTTCGAACATGCCGTTTGATCTTACATGTCTCCTCTTTCCACCAGGCAAGCAATTTGCTGGTTTTGAATTTCTGATACTGAAACTTGTTTATTTGATAAATTACATGTATTACTATCATAGACAGATGGATGATGGAAGCAATTTAAGCTGTCCAGTCCCCAGGAACTGGGCACAAACTTTGTTTTACTACTGCAAGGGCTATTGATATGTGTCTTCATCATGTTTACTTCTCTTCAATCCTTTCAAAATTCCCTGTTAAACCAGTCAAAACCGGCTGGTTGTCAAATTCTGTCTGCCTCAATGCTTTTGACCAATTTCAACAGCAACTAACAATAATTGGAATGAGAATTGTGGATGAGATCTATCAAGATAATACAAGCCCGGTCAACAACTTTCCTTGGCATGGGTTTGGCACTAAGCACTTAAACCGCACCAGGGAAAGCTGTTGAGTCAGTCTTAATTCAAGGGAAAAGGGTTAAATCAGGATGATGTAGGCTGGCACTCGGCCGCTTTTCTTGGCACATCCCAGGCCCACAGTATCCACACAGTGCCTACTGTATCCACACTAGGCCCACAGTATCCACACTAGGCCCACTGTGTCCACACTATGCCTGTTGTATCCACTGTGCCCAGGGAAGATTTGACTGAGTTCTCTGAGGGTTAAATTCCTTTTTTGTTCATATGCTTCATTTTGGATTTTTTTTAAGCAAACAGACCTGTGCAGTGCCAAAGGTACAACTTTAGTTGGCCTTGATGTCCCCCATGTCAGAAGCTACTGTGTACTTATCCCAACTATAAATGAACTCAAAAGTCTGGCACACATTTTGTGGCCAAAAGTTTTTTTCCTTTTAATATGTAAGCTTTCCGTCTTTTACATTTATAATCTCCAGTGCTACAATATACTTCTCAATTTGTTTTCTTTTTCTTTTTGTAATCTGTAGTGCAGTTTTCTAAAACCACAACCCCAGTGTATTAAGTACTGGGGTCATCAGATAAAAAGATCAGCTTCGTCAGGGCAAATAGTTGTTGCTCTGCAACTACAAACAGCCAAGTGTGAGCGAAACAGGTTTAGATTAAGCCTGATTAGGTTCCCCCAATTTCTTTACACTGGCCCTGGGCCCATCATCAGCCAAGCCCAAGTTGGAAATCCTAAGTATAGACAGCCTTGGTTGAAAGACGTCAAATGTGCCCTGTGAGGAGTTTGGTGTCACAGTTCCTATCCATCCTGACCAGAAAAGCATAAACATGCCGACAAGAACTACTTTGCTCAACTCCTACGCATTGGCAGAAACTTTCCAAGTATCTGTGACAGGACTCCCACTCTAATATGTACACATATCAATAGCCATTTTAGGGTCTTTAAATCGTTATGCTACTACGGGTTTGTTTGTTTGTTTTTTTTTTTTTTTAATGTTCAGCTGCACGTGATTATATACGTCATGTGATTTATAGAGCTGTTTGTGCAGGAAGTGAAAAGCAAAAAAGTTTCAAAGGGATAATTTTGTGTGGCTTGGGTTATTCCAGTGAATAGGTGTTGTTGGTCAGACATACATACCACACAAACTAATAATGCATGCTTCTCTAAAAATATGGGCATAAAAAAACTTGTTCACCAGCACCCACTCAAATGTTCCTCGTATAACCATTTCAGTGCTACGTTGGAGAATTAGCCAACAGCTCGCCTTGGCATCCTTTGGGCAGGCAAATGTGGGTCAAGAAAAACTGTTGACCTAGACTATACATTTCTCTGGAAATATAGGCATGAGGTACTTGCACGAAAAGTCTGTTCATGAATCATAATATTTTGATACACACAACTCTTGTCATGATCTGCGGCTGTCAGGATCAAATTAAGGGCAGCATTGATGGAGCATAGGGTTGGCAGGGGGTGGCATTGTTCATAGTTGACCATTATTACATTGAAACCTACACTTAAACATACAGCATGGATAGACCTAAGGATTTATATTTAATAAGACATGCCAAGCTCCTGTTCCCATGGCAACTTGAGGAACAGAGACTTTGACACCAGCTCACTTAGTGCCTGCAGAGTTACTATGTGGCAGCTCTAATTCTGTTTTCAGTGATAAGACTGAGGAGTTTGAGATGTGTCCAGTTACATGTAAAGGTAAACCTGTCTTGAAAGATCACCTCTAGGGATGACCAAATTGTGGTCTCTCATAGGAGGTACAAATAACAAGAAAATTACTAAGCAAGTATGTAGAAAAACAGGTCTTCAAAGGCAGGTGGTCTCTCAAGACAGGGATCACTGTATCGGAACAATGGTAAAAACTAACATTTCATGCCATTAAAAATATAAAAGGTAGAGTTTATTTTGTTTGTAACAAACCGTTCACAGTTTGAAATTGACTGGTCAGTATTTTTCCTAGGATATACATGTAGATGCAATGAAGGAATGTCTGGATATGTTTGTCAAAGCACAGAAATATGATGCACATTTTTTGGCTTGCAAGGAATTTCTGTCTACTTAAAATATATATGGAACCTGATTGAGGGCTTGTGATATATTTTTAAGTTATATTTAAAAATGATACTTTGTGTTCTGCATTTTTGTCTTAATGTATATGAGACTTTTAAAAGCCTTTCATTTTTAAGGTCTAGCATTTAAAAGCAAGTGCCTCTGCACGGTTTGATTTGATGGTAGTCCGGTGATCCGCAGACAACCAACAGAAGTTGTGCATCATCACCACAGCTCACAGTGGGTGTCCCTTTGACCACTCAAAAATTTGGGTACTTTTTGGTAAATATTTATTTTTGCTGTTTCATCAGGGTCATTGATTCATTCAGTGTCATAGTAATACAACGTAGGTCTATGCCATGTATGAGCATCATATTCATTCACTGAAAATAATGTAGAAATACACACTTTGGTAGGTGACCACTAAATTTCAGAAGGACCACCAGATTTTATCAGCTGGTGGCCCTTCTGGCTAACAGCTCAAAAATCTGAAAATCTACCCTTGCAATGTATTTTTTTTTTATTTTAAAAAATTTATCTTTTCAAACGGTGGTACGTGCTGTGAAAGATGGATGTTTTGTGACCCCATTTGGAGGATATGCAAGAGAAGTCGTGTCAGCTGTTGTGAAAGACCACCTGGCACAAAGCCCCACTTTCTTTTTAGAAATATACACATATAATGTGGTTATTAGTTTTGAATTCATAGTCTTACTTGTTATTTTCATACCATTTTCCAAAAATTATCTATTGAACATGTCTTGGTAAAATGATATTTATTCTGGTAAAATGACACTACACGAGAGCCACAACAGTGAACACACATGTCTGTGATATTAACTGTTTAATACTTTGGTATAAAAGTCTGAGCAATTTTACCTGATCCTGGGCTCATCAGAGACAACTTAAGATTGCCCCATTTGATTTTTGCCTGTACACCATGAAAACGATACACTATCTGTGGTCACCAACTCTGCCAAGAAACTGAGGCTCCATACCAAGTAGTCTTTCATAACACATAACAGCTGACATGGCTGCTGTTGCATATCCTCGCAATGGGTTCACACACACTGATATCCTCAAAGTGGGGTCAGACCTACACTAATGTCCTCATAAAGGGGTCACAAACACTAGATATCCTCCAAATGGGGTCACAAACAGTAGCCTGTCACAGCTCATGCCATTGTATATATACATTGTACATGTTGCATTGCATATATTACAAATACCATCTGATGGGATTTTTACATTACATGTATGTGAAATGACAAACCTCAAACTTCACACACTTAGGGGGTGGTCATCGTTTACCGGGGGCTCGGGATATTGGTGGGGTGGAGGGTGTCACAAAATTTCTTTACGCAATTATGGGGGGGGGGGGGGGGGGGGCCCAAAAAAATTGCACATGCTCCTGATTGGGGGGGGGGGGGCATAAAATTCCAACTAAAACACATATTAATTAGTTTTTTTAATATATTACTGAAAACAGATTCCCGTGTATTGAAGTGCAGTGTTCATGTGGAAAATGAAGTTTTATGAAAAAAAAAAAAAAAAAAGAAAAAGAAAAAACCAAACAAACAAACCAGAAACAAAAACAATGCAAGAACACTTATTGTTCCAAAATTTTTATGCATTTCTCATTTTTTTGTTTTTTATTAATTCATGGATTCAACTTGACCACAAAATATGCCAAAAAAATCTTTTGTCTGAAAGGCACTAATTCATATGCAATGGGTTCCTGTCATGAAATACATTGTAAATTTGGACAATTCTAGTCACAGTAACTTGACCACAAGTGAATTACAGTAAAACCTCCCTATACCGAACACCCTTGGGAGGTTTGATAACATTGAAAGTATATATTTGGGACCAAGAAATGATGTTCAGTATAGAGGTGTCCGGTTAGAGAGGTTTTACGGTAACTAGTCTGGGACAAGGGGTTGAGCCTTATTTCTGATGCCATGACAATGCTACAAAAAACAAGCAATTTACAATGAGTAACCTAATCACCTAAACTCATTCTGTACTACTGTAACAATACAGTGGTCCCAGTCTTGGCTGCAAGTTGCCTCTCATAAGAGGTACAATACCATGGAAAAGATAGCAGCAGGGACCGGCCGAAAGTGGCCTTTCAAGCCAGGTGGCCTGTCATTGGAGTGACCTCTCAAGACAGGGGCCACTGTATTGGTATTGGACAGAGGTCTGTTGCATTGCCTGGCATGTGATGCTGCAGGTGCTCTTGTAGCATTTGTGACGTCACTAGGCACAAATCATGAAAACATCTGATTTTCATAAGGCATGCTGGTACTTCATTGAAAGCTCTGTTCATGGAGAACATCAACATCATACATTTCTTAGATGTAAGTAATACAGTAAAAGCCAGAGATGTTAATGGAGTGTGTTATGGTAAATACACGTACACTGGACCTACCTATAAAGTCAATGGCTTCTGGGAACCAATGGCTGATGTCTGAGTGAAGGTTGTCACTGATCGGTAATTTCTTGTACTTGATCCATGATGGTGGGTTAATATCGAGTAATGACACATTGAGCAGTGCGGAGATGCCATGACTCTCTAGTCTGTCAACCTGGCTGGCATGATATTCATTTCCTAAGTACAGCCATGGTAAGATCTGCACTGGATCTCCCTACAAATATGAAATATCAGTATGCAGTGGTGTGTGTGACCTTTTGTTGAGAAAACTTCAGCAGAATTTATCCAGCCTCTGGAAACCGCTGCTGCTTAAACCCTCAAAGATGTAGTTCCTAGATACCCCAGTCAAAGATTTTTTCAAAGTGGGCCCTTTGTCTGGGATTACTCAACCCTTTCCCCCTCAAACCGGCCAAAACCGTCTGGTGGTCAAATGTCGTCAGCGTCAAAGTTTTCAACTAATTTCAGCAGTAATGAAAAACATTTTTGACTGAGTATTGTAGATGAGCCCTATCAAGATCACATGCCCCAGGTCAACAACTTTCCTTGGCATGAGTTGGGCATTTAGTGCCCAACTCATGCCAAGGAAAGTCATTGACTCAAGCGTCAATACAAGGGGGAAAGGGTTAAGGATGTAATTGTAAGTCTCATCATTGTAAAACTACAATTTAGTGATATGGATAAAAGTCAGGATCATATCAAATTCTTTGTGAATACAGCCAGAGATGGTTAACAACTTGATCTTGAGAAATTTGAGAGACACATGATATATGACTGCTGTAAATAAAACATAGCATAAATTCAACTTTCAACTGATACAAAATTACAGGCATTGGACAAATATTCACAATTACATTTTTTGTCTTCCTTTTCTGGGCCTATAACACAGATCAAAGTTCACCCTTTCTCCTTGCCCAGCGAAAAGTGTAGACATAGACTGGTCCATAATGAGGTTACTTGTACATATTTATATATATTGCTTATCAGTGGAAACCGCTGGGAGCTTTTACCTTTTCGTGTGTACGGTGTGATGATCTGGTGTCCCTGAGAATTGCTGAATCGAGGAGTTGTCCCTGAGTGAGTGAGGTAGGATTGAAGTATAAGTTGGCAGCTGTATGTGACGAACACAGATGATGTGCACAGGCAAAAAATGCCTCAAAGCCCCCTGAAAATACACAAGCCACTGATCACTGATCCATCCATGTAAGGCACAAGGTATATGCCTGAAAATACACCATGACAGCATATCTAGCAAGGTGTACAGATCAATGCAGTGACACACTGCCATATAGCATCAACATCGTCACGTGTTGTGTCGTTCTTTCATTTGCACTTTACCTGGGACACGTTGAGTATTACATTAATATTACCCGCTTTCAGTGCCTCTCTCACCTTAAGCTTGGCCCCTTGGCTAGGAAAGAGCTAAAATGATGCTTAATATTCCAACTTTATATTAATTTCAATTCAAATACAAGTCTCAAGTTGAGCTACACTTCAGTTCAATTTTCGTAGCACCGTGGGTGCTTAATAGAGATGTTAAAGTACTCTTATATTGCTGGTGTCAATGCATCATAGAATCTGGTTAAAATCCACAAGCACATAGAAACTGCACTTTAATTTCAGGGTTTTTTCTATTGAAATGCTTCATTCTTTAGTTTTAAAAGTATGAATCAAGATAAAAAGACTCATCTCAAATTTGTCAGTTTTCCAGCCACAGCTCTCATTGTGACTTTAAGGAAATAAATTATTTCAGGGCAATTACGGGTTGCCCTTGCCAAATCAAATTTTTGTTATTGTTACCTTTATCACTGCCCACCCCAATTCTTTTCTTTTTTTTTCTTTTTGCTGTTCTTGATGTCAAGGAAGTTAAAAACCATATCTATTGATTTTTCCACCTTCAAAGTTACTTGTTGCTTGTCCCCACTGAGGGTAAGTCATCACCGAATTTTGAAGCCTCCTTAAACAGGACACCCCCCCCCCCCCCCGCATAATGCTGAAGGTGAAAACTATTGTTTATAAAGCCAAACAAAAGAATTGTTCATCATGTACATATAAACATGTTTAAATGTATGAAATTCAGAATTACAGGAAAAACCAGAATTCACAGAGGCTTTACACAGTCAAAACCCACTGCCAGATTTCCCCAACAAACAGGAAGTACGTAATTACCCACAGCTATTAAGGTGTAATGAACGCCAACTGCTTTGGCTAAATAATTACATGACAAACAAGCTGCTTCAGACTTCACGATAGATCCCATCACCTCAGACATTCTGCATTGATGGCAGAAAAATTTCAGGTAAAAAATGGGGGGGGGGGGGGGGGAGGGTTGAAGTTAAAAATAATAATATGTATATAATATAAAAGAAATAAAGAGAGAAAAAAAAACATTATTTACTTCTATGGCCAAAAATATGCTGTGTGAAGAGCCATTGTTGGCAGCTGATAATTCTAATATGCCATGACAGCGGATACTGTGACAAGGACTGGCTGTGCTGGCCCTTGTCCAGTTTTCACACTTTGATAATAGTCTAATAGTCAACTTATTTTGTGCTATACAATATGCACATGTAAAAGGATCTCCATAAACTCATGTATTCAACCAAAACCTTAAAGTTGTTGTTGGTGCAGATCCAAGTCACTAAACCAAGACTCCTATGATTGTATGGTAAAAAATGTACCCAAGCCAGGTGACCAATGGCACTGGGGTCATTTTAGGTCCCAAGGTCTAATTGTAAATTATTACATTATACAACAGGGTTATGGCAGGCAACTTGTGTTGCAAGTTCATATCAGGTATTACATTGGTCTAGTGACAACTGACTGCCAAATGTGGTTTGTACCGAAGCAACATAGAACTCCCTTCCACCCCCATCCCAAAGGTAAAGGTCCTTCATATGTAAAACACAAATGCTGGTAAGCTTTCTTGGGCTCATTCAGCAGTCAAGACATGACTAAACTACATGTATGTGAAAACAGTGAAACAAAATTTATGTGTGTAAATAAGCACATTTACAGAATTTTCAGATTTCTTTTGTCTGTTTTATTACAACTGGTATTAAGATTTTGAAGGAAGCACAAATTTACATTATATGTACATTGCCCAAATTTTTCACATCGTAATTGCTCAGTTGTGAATTATGCACAATGGAACTATTAAGATATGACAAATTTGTGCTCTGCACATGAAGTTGGAATATACTCCGTTAACAACCATCAGTAATACTTTGAACCAAAAAGTTGCATCTGTTTATGACATGGTCACAGGATGAGGCGTCTTGGAAATCTGATGCTGACCATATATATATCTACAAGACAAGCAGCTGCTACTCAAAGAGACACGTATTGGTACAGGCTCTGAAACATGATCTGAGTAGTTGCCCGCTGAAGACCCTTTTTATTATTTTTAAGATTTATTTGGGCTGATACAACCTATTTCAAAATTCTACAGAAGAACGTGAAAATTGTACTTCCATATGTATATAGGTTAGACTGTGACAGGTTAGTTTCTGGAGTATAGAGATTTCAGATTACGAAATAGGGTAATGACCACCAGGAAGTGGTTCTGGATAAAAAGACACAAATACAATGAACTTTTCCCATGCTTACTGTCAATATATTTAATTCTGCAAGGTACTACATTTCATGAATTTTGCAGCATGTTACATGCAAAATTAAATATGTAAATATATTAAGTGTGCAAAAAGTTATATGGTCAATATCCAGTACAGGCCTAGGATGTTTGTTGCATGTATCTTTCAAATCTGTCATTCACAAAAACATCCAGGCTTTTTGCAAAAGTCAAACTTGTGGAATCAAATGCTTCAGCTTGTGAAAAATATTAAAATGAAAAATTCACAAAATTAGGTACATGAGAAATAGATGTTTGTAGTATCTGAAAAAGGTACAATATATGCATTATTTAAAAGGTAGTTTACATGTAAACATACCATACATGTCTACCTTCTTTTACCAGTCACTGTATTTGACAAACATCAATGATTTCAGATGACCACCCTATACAACACTTTAGGTTTAATTTGGGACTTCTTTTTTCTTTTTCTTTTTTCTGTAGCCACAGGCATAGTGGGAAACAAAAAAACTTTCTAATGTTAATTCTTATGTAACATAATCAGTGAAGAATGTGATGTGGGTTGAACTTCGAAGGAAATACCACACTGCACGGTAATTATGGTTTCCTTTACAGCAATCACTTCCTGACTGGATTGCACAACATCACATCCTCTCAGAGCAGGTGTTGGATCTACTTAAATGATCTCAATTTGGTCAATTTGGCAGTCCATATGACCATATGACTCTATCATATCCATAGCTATAGTATAGGACTGTGATTCATATTCAATTCACAAAAACAGGAAGAGCTGGCTTTCCTTTCTGATCAGTTGTGGTCAACTAAAATGCCACACAGTGTGTATCACATGATATGATGACTATTGGTAGAGACTTACTGGAATGTTTGTATTATGCAGTTTACAAGGTTCTTTGGCAAAGAGTCAATAGAAAGGTGATGATGAATGTACCTCGAACAATGTTTAACTTTCATTTGTTATTTTGACAGATGGAAATATTTGATATATATGGAGTAAACCTTTGCTAGTGTTGACAGGCCTTTCAAGCAACACTAATTTCTAACCACCATATCATATAGCACTCCCTATCACCTGAAACTTGGTCAAAACCACAGTGCAAATAGTGTGGCTGGATCAGTCAAAAGGGCAAGTGCACATGTAAGCCAAAAGGCCTTCACTGTGGAACAAGCATTCCTCACACTTAAGTCACTCAGTAATTACAGCAAGGCACAATTGTCCATGTAGGACTTTCAAGACTATGACTAATCAACTGAAGACACAGCTTTGCTTTATAATTCCCCAGCATAGGAGAGGGGAAAACAATACAACTACCAGGTTAATAACTAATATTTTTTTACTTACTTTTTGTTTTATTTTTTCAGAGAAAACACTTAATGCATTGGGTTTAACTGCTTGTGATTTAATGTAAAACGCTAACTTGGAATGTACTTTTTCTTTGAACAGGGTTAAGTAGGGAAGAACAAGAATAGAAAGTTTCTTTTTTTTTCCTTGTAAAGGGCACTTCAATCAGGAAGGTTAGAGTTGTATGGTCCCTTTTATTGTTTTTCATTGCGATTTTCAACTTATTATTAGCTTACAAACCACAGCACATGGAAACACCAATTTCGTCATGGTAAATCTAGGCGTGTAACTTACATGATTCTGGAAATTTGGTTTCATGTAGCCTCAATAGTTACCAACATACAATCAAATGATTATGGGACAATACATCTTAAGCATATATTTTATGTATTCAACAGAACATAAATAAAAATTGCTGGTTGTTACCTCTCCTATTGATATCTTATACTCTCTCTCTCCTTACATTGAGAGACAGCGAGAGAGAGAACAGTATTTCCCATATGTTTCCTTCTCATTTTGGTAACCACATCAATAGAAGTTCATTTGACAGGTCAAACTTGAGCCTTGACATTAGGGCAAAACATGACAAATTTAATGTTCAGACAGGAAATAGAAAATTTGAGCTTAAACACCACATCTTTTGAGCCTTTAGAATGGAGATTTAACTCACTATTCTCTGAATTTTTGACAAACAATGCTGTGGGACAAGTAACAAAAATCCTTAAAACCAAAGCACTGAATCTTACTTTGGTATTCATGGTATGAAGCACACAAATGTAATGATGATGATCAACATTATGTCAGCAGCCAATTCAATCTACAAAGGTCACCACGCCATCCTGATATAAAATGACCAAACCACAAACTTGAGGACAACCCTAACACCAAACACGCAAGCACAGCAACACCTGTAAGCTTTGTGTATCACCTGGCTTTTGTTATGAAGAACCTTATTTCTTTTACAGCTTGCACCTTTCTGTTATTGTCATTTGGCAGGGAAAGGTTAGAACAAATATCAAGCACATGTCATGTCAGTCACACCCTTTCGTTGATGCTTATGGACAGAAAACCCTAAAACACGCTTCACAAGGTACTTTGTCAATTGTTGTCACACCTCATTTCCTGTTGGTCATTTTTAATGGTTTCCTGCTCAAGCTGAGAGGTGACAACAGGCTTGGTGGACAATGACAAGCATGACAACCGTCAGGAGGAAACTTCACAAGCACTGACCACCTCTTTAAAATCCTGGTCAACCAGTAAATTTTACAAGCATGTTATAAACTTTGACTTATCAACCCAAATGAATTCCAATTTATGACCTCTTGAAATGGAATGTTCTGAAATATATAGATTTTATGTGCTTACTTATATCATTTTAATTACGTTTATACTTTGCTTTCAGTTTAAGACAAATGCATAGTACAATACAAGTGTATGCATTCTATGCCTTTGTTCCAGTGCATGAGATTGGTGAACGGGTCAAAATGTTCATACCACATAGTACATCCATCTGTACACCACAAGAATCAATGGTGCAACATGGATATTCACACTGTCAAGACATGTCTGTATATATTCAGTCTCTAAACTGCAAGAAAGTTCACAATCTATCATGATCCTATTATAAAGTATCTGCATGATTGCTTATCATTTTTGCAAGTGTCAAGACACAATGCAAGAGAGCAGGTACATGGTGCTGTAGACCTTTAACAAAAAAAAAACAAAAAAAAACAAAAAACAAAAAGAAAGAAAGAAAGAAAGCAAACTGACAACTAAGTAATTACAAATAAGCAACAGCTTTGCCACTGGAAGCTGAAAACACTTGCTTTGAGAGCCCAGTAAACACTGTTGATATGCTGTAAATTGCTTCAATTTTGCATTATTCTTATTTTCACTTATTTAGCTGATGGCACAAAACTGTGAAAATAAGAACACAGTGAAATAGTGTTTTAACATTGTTTGAATGGGAATTATGTCCAAAACTGAAATTAAAGCTATGGTGAAATGTCAAAAATACAAAAACAAAAAAAAAAACAAACAAAAAAAAAAAAAAAACAAAAAAAAAACATGAAAAGTTAAACACGGGAAAATAAAGCAATTTACAGTATTTTTAATTGAAATGTGAACTTGCTTTTCATGACTTAATGAAAAAAAGCACCCTGTGTACTCTTTTGAAAATGTTGAACCATCCCTAAGCTAAGGAATTTGAGCTAAAATTTTACCATTACAGGTGATTCGCTGCATGTTCAATACATTTTCTCTCTTTGGCACAATGAAATTTAATGTGATTAACACCAGCATAGAAATAAAATGTATATAGAATTTTAATTTCAGGAGCAAAATCTGATATTGTGAAATCCTGTTCTCCAGTGAAAATCGTGTCAAAACACACACCCTCAGATGGGGCCGCTCAGATGCGATAATCATGGGTATCAGAAGCCCTTCACTGCCAACAATGAAAGGTCCTACTTAAATTACTCCCTAATTACACAACAATATTAATATTAATTTCATTTATTTTCAAATTATGTATTTTACACAAAAAACAAAGAATACTGTATTACTGGTGAATTGACAGTTGCGATTAACGTTCTATACTTTTTTTTGCCATATTGAACTTTGGCGGAACTTTCAGCCACGTTTGGGAATTATGTTGTAGTACCGCTTGAAATAGTCAATATTCATGCTTACCTGGATAAATTCAAAATACGTCTAAATTATTATTATTTAGCAAGCATCCCAACTTTTCTGGACACTTATGCTACTCCTAATCATAGCAGCCCCCTGCTCAGAATTAAGCCCGAGAAGCTGACGGATTTATATTTTCTAATTCCTGTATTTGGAGTGAAAATAAGTTTTATATCCAGCATATTGCAATGTTCCAATCCTCCCTACCGTGTTGCACGAAACAAAGAAAATAATGTCAATGTACACATGTACATGGTAAAATGGAACTTGATTTATCATTCGTTGCTGCATCATCATATTTTAACATGATTTATCGACCGCTACAAAATAGCATCGCCAGCGAGCAGGTCGACCCCCGAACACATTATATCTCCGTCAGAAACATACATTTCTCCTGCATTCGTCCTTGGGATTTTAAGTATTAAATGACACTTACCTTGCAGTAAATATAGCCTTTTCGCCACATTTTCTTCCCGTAAGGTTCTGAGCACCAAATAAGCATTCGAGTCCTTGCTCAAGTCGGTAACACTCTGGGTGTTGTCATCATAGACCACCACCATGCTGTAAGTTCCCGCCATCAGTTGTGATCGTGTTGTTGGACACCGTATAACGTTTTCCAACTTCAGATGCCCCCCTGAACGTCTCTTGAGTATAGGCGGGCAGTGAACATTATGAGCAGTCTGTATATGATATGTATTAAAGGCCATAAATGACCTGCAGTCTATGAGCAAAAGGTTCGACGGACCAGCAACAAGGGCCCTCTGTACGTCTTCAGCGGGTATTGTAGCCGCCATCATGGTAATCGTCAGCATTGCGATCGCAAATCTAGTGGATAACCCGTTGAAATTCTCCTCGTTCTCGTCTTACTCTTCTTTCAAATGCTAAGTCTTCTTTGTCACCATCACCGTAACAAAATATGTGAAGTACAGGTACTAAATTTAGCACACAGTATTACTGAAAAATCAAATAAACGACGAGTCACAAACACTGTTCATACTCTGTTCATCGCATGCTTACTGTAAATCTGACCGTAGCACATTATGAATGAAACGATTTTATCAATGAATCGCCGCACCGCCGCTGTATCCTGATATGTATACAAAGTAGTTCCATGAATTCATACGACATTACGTCCCTTTATAACGGTATAATTATACATTGAATAATACAATGACCTCAAAACTACATAGAATGTAAATATATAAGTCTATCTATGCTGTCATTTTCTTCTATTAATTGAGCAATGATCAACAGAAAAATATCAATGGCGCAGTAATATTGAATTAATCACGGTGGAAGGAGTGGGCGCGAAAGTGGGTCACCAGCATGATCAGGTGATCATAACATTGAAGGGAAGTTGGACATGTGTCAGGGAGGTCCTTTCTCATGAATGAACCAATGATTACATCATCATACTACGACACTCAAAGTTGCCCAGGCTAAAATAGAAAGAGAAAAATCTTTGACGCCAAAAATAGACCTATTCAACAATTGTCAACATTTGTTTCATATTGAACATTTTTATTTTATATTTTATGAACTATGACACAAATAATATTAAATTACAAGCGGAATAGGCTGACCTCAGAACACCGACCTGAGCTGAGCGACAAAAACACACATGTATAGTAGTACTGACGTACTGTATGGGTGTATCACTATTATCAGCTAAGATGATAAAATGTATGTAATGGAACAAAGGTAGGCTCATTAGAAAGGTAGTCATAAGAGAAATTCAAATCTTATGGAATACTGAATATAACTTAAATAGAAAAAAGTTACGGAATTTTGACAATTTTAATTTTTATGCCTTTTGTATGCAAAAGTTGTGACCTTTCACCCCTGCAGGGATCTGGTGACCTGAACTTCATTTGTCTGCAATTTTCTCAATTTTGTAGGTATAGCAGTCAAATAAAAAGTGGCATGGTTCTGTCAATATGCAGATAAGAAATGGGATTATTTGTTAATTGATCTTGCTTGGATTATCTTAATGCTTCAGGATTAAGCCAAATACAGAAAAAATATATGAATGGGAATATGTGCAACATTTCCTTTCTTTCTCCAAGTCCTGATGTCGTCATTGCAGGTAATATAGTCTGCCTTTCATATTAAGTCTGAGAGTGACAAAATTTGTTATATGTACATTGGCTATCTGGATTAATTGGCTTATGTTAATCCCGATGGACTAAGAAAAATATAGACAAAATCATTGAAAATATATTCGCATTTTTTATTCTATTTTTTGTATATATTTTTAAAGATAGACAGGATTCATCTGCTTGATATAGAAAAGACTATTGACATGGGTGATCATTTTAATCTGGATATAGATTGTCTAAATCTGTAACACATAATAAGAAAACCGGGCGACACATTGGGAAATACAATAAAACCTTTGGCTTTTTGGGTAGGTAATTTCACAGTTATTGTCTACTTTCGTTTTTCAGCAAAGGGTAATCTTAATCTATCTGATAGATTATCTTCAAAGAAATTAAAAGCAACTTCATGGATGAAAGTCACCTCTAATGAATTTTGGCATCTACCCTTTATTTCCACAAGATTTTATATTTTCTGACAAGTTCCCCCTCTGGATTTTGATTCTGAAAAATGACAGTTCTGGAATTGCTTTCATCTCTATACATGTACATTTGTATCAATTTAACTTAAACGAACACTGTTTAAAATAAAAAAATTATTTTACTCTATGCACCAGATATAGAGATATAATGAACCAGTTATGAAGATATAATTCATTAACCTCTTGTTTTGCACGTACCGTTCAAGAGTAAGCAAAATCATATAAGTTAAACTTCATCGTTCCATGACCAACTGAGAACGTCTGCATAAAAGTCACTTTATAATGTACTAATTGATCCAACAAGATTAAAAAGATTTGCAAATAATTTAACTCACGGGTGTAAATTAACTTTAAAATCGAGGGATGAAGATCACATATCATCCTAGGCAGAACACACTAAACTTGAATATTTGCATGAACATTTTTCAATAAATATAAAATTCAATTAAATTTGATGTTCACATGCTGTTTAAAAAAATTACAATAATAATGGTCACAAGTTCACACAGTTCATTGTCCTCTCTTGTATCTTCTTTGTTTGACTCAAAATGAAATATCTTATCATTTCCTTGAATAAAAACTGCATGTATATTCTACATCGTGGATTTATTCATACAGACAAGTAAAAAAACCCACAAAATAAACGGACTTGTTATTGCTAATAATACATACATACATACATACATACATACATACACGCACGCACGCACGCACGCACACAGAGAGAGAGAGAGAGAGAGAGAGAGAGAGAGAGAGAGAGAGAGAGAGAGAGAGAGAGAGAGAGAGAGAGAGAGATTGTGCGTCATCTTGTTGATGGTATCGTAAGTGCCTGAGGGACATCCTGTCATCTCAAATATACGACAAAACTCAGCAGGGGAACCGATTAAATTGTGCGTTTGTCCAATAAGTTAACTCTAGATCTATGGGCATAAGTAGGACGATACCCTTGCACCCCCGCCCCCCCCCAAAAAAAATATATATATATATATATGGATTTTAACTTATATTTTTAATGCAAATGAGACGACCTCCCAAGTCATTTACAATTAAGTCAAGCCCGTCTCCATAAGTTAGGCCCATTATGAGGGGGTCCCTTTGCCAATGATATCTGGGAGCGCAGCATGGACATATTATCCTCGATAATATGTCCATGATCTTTGCAAACTGAACCTTCACCATTGAGGTTGTATGGTGGATTCATATACAGCCTGCATCATGTGGACTTGTATGCATTGAGCGGTTGAGTGCGCCCTCGGTGTTCACACTAGATATAATATCGGGCATGTCCACCTCCCTGATGACATTGCTGGACTGAAAGCAGTTCACTGAATCCATGGAAGTTGTTAACCCAAAGGATCTGCTACCTATAAGTACATAAATATGTGTTGGTATGAAAGAAGCATGAAACAATATTGCAGGTCATAACACGAACGGTACTGTGTCTAATTTAAGAGAGCTTCTGCGGAATGCCTACAAATCTTAGTGGCTTAACCACATTAGAGAATCTGGTGAAAACAACCGACGCAAATTACAAAATTATTGTAAATTTGAAACTCAATTTGAGACAGGGTCCTATCTAACGGGCTCTATTTCAGTCATAAACAACCAAGTTATCACTATTGAGGATCAGTGCCCCACTGGTGATGGAAACGGACCGCTATACCAGACCAAAAACACCACTGGAACGAAGAAGGTATTCCATGTGCAACATGGATACTGTTATTGAAAATAAAGAACATGTCATATTACATCGTAACTTGAACAATAACATAAGGGAAGATTTATTTGCTACAATGGGTTTTCCTTTGTTCACCGAGACAGAGAAATTTATAAAAAATAATGCAATCTGGAGACAGCCCAGAGAGAGGTACTTATGTAAATAAAATCTTTAAAATTCGTACAAGGATTCCGGTACTAAATATGGGTAGCTTATTGGTTATGTATATACGTGTTTGACTGGGTGCACCTGTATTTAGTTATGTCTTGGTGCCAGCTCAGACATTTTGTTTTTCCAAGAATTCGTCTTTCTTTCTTTCTTTCTTTCTTTCTTTCTTTCTTTCTTTCTTTCTTTCTTTCTTTCTTTCTTTCTTTCTTTCTTTCTTTCTTTCTTTCGCTCTATTCACTGGTCCGACACTTTTCTCTGACACTATTACACATGGAAACTCCAAACTTGGCATGATTGTACCTCCATACAAGGAGTTGGACCTTTTTATACAGAGGAATAAAGATTTTTAAAATCATGCAAATTAGGGGCATTTGAAATTTTAAATCTTGAATATCTTCAAAAGTATAATAGAGATGTCATTCCAGCTTCTACTAGGGGGTTAATGACCATTGCCCATCTAATGAATTTAAAACAAAAGTTGTAACAATTTAAATTATGCTAATAAGCAGCATTTAAAATTTTAAATCTTGGATATCTTCAAAAATATTATGGATAAAGATGTCACTTCAACTTCTACTAGGTATCATTGACCATTCTGCATGTAATGAATCTAAAACAAAAGTTGTAGCAATTTAAATTATGCTAATTAGCAGTATTCAAAATTTTCAATCTTAAATATCTTCAACACTATAATAGATCGATATCTCATTCCAACTTCTACTAGGCGGTTGTTGAACATTGCGCACCTAATGAATTAAAAACAAAAGTTGTTGCAATTTAAATTACGCTAAGTAGTACCATCAGAAATTTTAAATCTTCAATAACTTCAAAGCTATAATAGATAAAGATGCCATTCCAACTTCTACTCCTGTGTTATAGAATAGTTATACATTGCCATATCAATATGCTTTGAAGACACACACACTGATTTGCTATACAGCAAATCATCTTTTCTAGATCTATGTTCGTATTCGCGTATAATTTGAAAGATTATGAACAAAGGTTATTATGCAGGGTGCGCAACCACAATTAGCAGTGTTTTTACTCCAACCCCGATAGATGAACCCCAAACCTTCCCCTATACGTGATCCTGAAGCTGAGTCAATCTTATTCTTGTTTACATTGTTTCACACAAGCTATAGTACATGGCTTTAGTGAAAAATAGAGGTAATTTAGGGATCTCAATCCTTTATGGCTCAGTCAGTAACAATTGTTAGTCATGACCAGTTGACCATTGTTAGATTGGAAATTAATCCATACACGTAGGTGTAATTACTGCTTGTTGCCCTCAATAGCGCCACCACTCCCATTGCTTTTGCGCATGATGTGTTGAAATATAACTTTTTTTTTTTCATTTTTTTCTCTCTTTTATTCTACCCAAGAACCAGACTGCTCACATGATTTAGAATTATTCTTTTACCAGGGGTCAGTAAAAAAATTTCATTAATATGTGCAGCAAGCCAGTGCATGGGGCACGTATATGAGTGGACAAATGTTTAAAATGCACATCAATAGTTTATATTTAAGTGCACAAGCTTGCTTATATACAAATCGCGAGACTGAGTATGCATCTTGGGGGCTTAACTTTCCATTATTGACGATACAGGGTGTGTGCCGCTCTGAAGGCCCCTCTTTTCAGCGAAATTTCCTTTCCAAAGGTCCAGTATTTTGCTCCCCCCCCCCCCCGCCCGCCTTTAAAGGGTAATTTTTCTCTTATATGGCTCTAAATTTTCCTGGTCAAAATTTTCTTCCTGAAGCACTTTTCACCCAAATGTTGCACCCTATTTTCTTCTATTTCCGTTTTAAAAAAATCCCTCTGAAAGGTACCATTTCATTTGTGTGAATAAATGCCCTATAACAAAGGGTGGGTTTTTGAAAGGTCTGGCCGCCGCTCCCCCCCCCCCCCCGCAATGGGAAGTCCCCCTACCCACCCCACGCATGCATCCGAGAGCGTTCATGCAGAGTAAATTGGTGGTTATACACTATATGAAACAAAAATATGACCGGTTGCTTATTGTAAATTCTAATTGAGGGACCTGCTATTACACGTCCCTGATTCTGACCATACTATTTGCCATGTCCTTGACAGCCTCAAAATAAAGAGGCTACACGAGTGTAGCCTCCCTGCTCAAAATTAGACCACATATAGGCTAGTCTTTGCGGCCAGGATGCACATGCGATGTTGCAGGTCCATTCTAACGGGTGTGTTATTTATCACAGTATATTACAGACAGTTCCCTCTTTGAATGAAGAAGCGTTGGGAAAACAAAAGTATTATTTCAGGAAAACATTATTGTGACAGCACCAAAAAGTTTGAATGTCGAAGTCGATACCAAACTTATTTATTGAATCATCTATATCCCGTTGTCTGCAGAGGAACCCGTGCATCATTGGCTTGTATGCATAGTGCGCTGCGTTTTGTGATTCACTAACTGGCCCGTTATGCCACGGACTAATTATAATCGGGAATCGGAAGAGGAATAGGAGGACTTTATAAGCAAGAAGGGTAGCCTGCTTGTTTTAAGTGACCATATAACTGTTCTTGCTAATTATGTTGCTAGGCAACAGAACTATACCTCCACCATGAGGAAGGCACTTGCATCAATTTTGTTATTGAAAGATCTGAAAATTACACTTTTTTCTGCTAAACAAATATAGTTTTTAAGCATATCCACTGTTTGTTTTTAACCATATGAAGGACTTTTCTTAGGCTTTTACTTTCTCTGATTGCTATTTTTCGTTATAAAAACGCATTTTTCCCTGTTAAATATGTGAAAGTGCCCTCCTTCCTGTCAAGTTCATTGTTGTAGGATAGGGCGTATAGCACATGGCCACAGTTTCTTATGAATACCTCCTATTGGAAGATGGTCGCATTATATCGGACATGTTCAAATGAATAGCTCCATGGTTATACTATAGAAAAAATCTGATGTCATGGATCAACATGGTTAATACTTGTCCATGTGCTACACAGTCATTGAGCATGTGGCTCATAGAACTCTTCGAATTGTCTTTCTTTTTCATCTGTCCTGAAACAAACTTTTTACAGTAATACCATGTGAACAGTCACCTATTTGCAGGATGTGGATCACTTGTGGTACCCTGTAACAAGGCCTTTTTAAAAAGATATCGACAAATCTGCCACCAAGTAAATTACAAGTTGGAGAAACACGTATCTTCAAGTCAGTGAAGCGCTTCTCTGATACAGTATGCTCATATCTCTCATCAAGAAGGCTCTGTGCATGTCGTCTCCTCTCATGTGAATCGTCGAAGTAGCCATGCGGATCAACAGTTTCCTGTCTGCCGGCAAAATCGATTGTTCCTGGGTAACCTCAATGACCCCATAGTCTTCTTGGCAATGCTTTCACACAATCAACATGGGTGCATGGTACAATTATCCCTGCCGAATTTGCATAGATAAGATCCCCTGGTACCAGCGATCGAGATGTCACTATCTCTGCCTGATTATTTATTTCAGTATTTAACATCTCACATTGCCTAATTAAAATACATCAAAAATATGTATCTCACCTAAAAGTACTATTACTTTCATATGCCGATCATACACACATAGACACACACGACAAAAAAAGCAAGACCCCCCCAAAACCCCCCCCCACGTCAAATACATAGGCTTCCCCCAGGTTTTGCTCTTATCTAACTTTGCAGATAATATTCTATATTACCATCAGGTGTAAATAGGCCTATAGGTTATCATTATTGTTTATTGGTTTGATATGGGAGCATGAGCTTTGGTATTTCAGAGCAAGGTGGCTCAAAATGAGGCTAAAATCAGCACACGGGGGGGGGGGGGGGAGGGCTTTTACCTTGTATAACCATTCCGATGTGAGCAGCCACAAGTTCCTGATTATAAATTCGTAAATATCACCCTCAAAATGGTTATACTATAGGCATTCAGTTCATATACAGCCAATCAGAAAACAGGATCCTCACACACCTCATAATTATGACTTCATAAATATCAATCTGAAGATGGATGCCAAATTGTTGATATTTATTAATTTATAATTAGGGGGTCTGTGAGAATACTGTCTCTGATTGGCCGTACAGGAACTGAGTGCCTACTGACCGACCAGGGGTGATAGGATTATGAGCTTGGCTCTCTTTTGTCCAAATTGAAAAGCATTAATTGGATGATATCTGGGTGAGGCTGGCTACCCTGAGACTGAGGATTTGCATTCTATAGCCTAGGCCTATTATTTACACCGGATGGAAATATAAAGGTTATCACATGGTTGTCGCTGTATTACCCCTGTATCATCCCCTAGCATCCGTATCGTCACGAGACCGAAGGTCGAGTGACGATACGGGTGCTGGAGTTGGGCGCTGATACAGGGGGTGATACAGCTACAACCTGGCATGGGATAACCTATAAATATATTGAATGTCTTAAATTCTTCACAGATAATTTCATATCGGATGACGATACGTTCGTATATATGTGCATGAAATATGCACGCCGAGAGCAGGCTTGTTAAAAAGGTGTTTTTGACTCACCCGCATATATCTGTGGTGGTGCATGTGACGTGTTGTTGTTGTTGTTGTTGTTGTTTGTAAGCACGTGTAAGGTATGCAGAGGATGAGTTACGTTACAACACATCGTAATCTCCCTCTCCACCATTCACAGGGCAAATGTTGCAGAGGAATATTCCATTTTTTAAACCAATGGAAAAAAGGCATTTACCTACATATAGTTACTTTCGCAAAAATAAAAATTGTATAAAATACAACATGTGTCAATAATTTAAGAGTTACAGGATATTACATTGTACAATGACGCCGACATAACAAAAACAAAGATTAAAGTTACCACAATTAAAGACGTCAATATGTAGCGGTCCAATCTGTGGACTCAAAAACTCAAATTCTTTTATTTGACCATGTATATTAACATAATTATTATACAAATCATTGTACTTCAACAAGTACTGGCCAGGAGACTCTCATTAAGACTACTAACAGCCACCAGCACGAGAGCCACCTTGAAGTACAATGCAAAGATATGACACACAGCTAATTCATCAATTGCCACGTTCATATTTATTCACTATTATGTGGGTTGTCTTTGTTGAATATTTAGCTTAGACAAGAGGCGCTACTCAGACATGTACGGGTAAAAGGCTCCGAAACATGTTGAGTAGTTACCCGCTGAAGACCCTTTAATTTATTATTTGGGATAATACAGCCTGTGTCAAAATTTTACAGAGGAACTTGTGCAATATGGACAAAAGTACTTCTATGTATATAGGTTAGACAGGGACAGGTTAGTTTGTGGAGATTAAAGAGTTCGGACTGCGGAATAGGGTAATGACAACTAGGAAGTGGTTTTGGACAAAAAGACACGAATACAACAATATCATTATATAGTCTTAAAGCTGCAGTGATGTAAATTTTTATAAATAAAACATTGTCAACAATATTTTTCAGTGGCGCAAGGAAAAGAACGGTCATTGCTGTTCAGTGTTGCCCCACATCAGGCAACTCGCACAAACCCCGCAAACCCACAAAGAAATAATTTAATCAGTGTGTGCATGGATATGAGTGAGGGTCCTTGTTAAATCCATTGGAATTGAATGTTCGGCTTAATGAGTAAACAGCTATGGGGACCTATGTCGCCTGTCTAAAATTCCCTATATATAGGAAACCTTAAAAAATTGATTTCACGCATGTCTTGGTTCAACTGTGCACATGTGCAGCACATTATAACTTGTCAACATGTAATATTTGTTTTCCGTTTTCCACCAAATGAGTCATTATTCCTGCATTTGTTTTTTTTTATCCGATTTACGGTGGGAAAGTTTCCAAATCTTCAGATACGAACTTACAACGGAGCAAGGTCACTATATGACATCCGGCATGAAAGTATAACCATTTCCTATGTATTATCTTTGTAGTTCACATTAATCAAAGAAATATCTGTGAGACACATTACTGGAAGGATTGAATTATATCAATAATTGGTGTGAGTATATTGATTACTTTACATGTTGATTTGAGTCTATTAATCGCGGGTTTGGATACCGCCTCCAGGTTAACTGTACAGTCTACAGTAAAACATGACAATTAATTAAAACGATACACAGACAGTTGCATCCCAGAGCTGCATGCAGTTGAACACTGTCGCGCAATGCTAATCTGACATGCGCACATGCACCCAAACAATATCACCACACTCCGTCATTGCATTGTCTGATTATAGGCCCACTTGAAATATAGTCATTCTAATGAACATGAGCCAAGTTTATATTGGTATAGCTTCGGCCTAGATCTATCAGTGAGGCCTAATTTTGTAATTTTGTAAACAAAAAAAATTGATGTGAGCATGGCAGTGGCCGAAATGAGAACACCATTTAAGATATCTCTGTTGTGAAACATTTCTAGGGATAACCAAAGAAAACAGTATGCGAATAATGAATCTATATTTTAATTTTACTGGTAACCCTTCTTTTTGTTTTAAAGTTAACCTGACTAACCAATGCCATTTCGAGCCGGAATAGTTTAAAATCAGTTTTAGATCATGGTTATAATAAAGGTTGTGAGAGTGCGAATTTTTTTAGAATCTGGATTTAAAGAAAAAATTCACTTTCCAAGAGACCAAAATGATTTTCGTTACTGCACATTCATAATTAAACCGACAGAGCTGGGGCCATCACTGCATCAGGTGACGTATATGTCTACACTACAGGTAATGTGTAGGCCTATGTATGTTATGTGTACACTGTGTGATTGTATGTTAAATTGTTAGTGAGCTCTTTGGAGGCGGTCATTATTTACCAGAAAAAAAGGGGGGGGGGAGGGCTCGGGATACGGGGGTGGGTGGGTGGTTGGGTGTCACAAAATGTCTCTACCCAATTATGGAGGGGGGCACAGAATTACACATGCTCCTAATTGGGAGAGAGAGAGAGAGAGAGAGAGAGAGAGAGAGAGAGAGAGAGAGAGAGAGAGAGAGAGAGAGAGAGAGAGAGAGAGAGAGAGAGAGAGAGAGAGAGAGAGAGAGAGAGAGAGAGAGAGAGAGAGAGAGAGAGAGAGAGAGAGAGAGAGAGAGAGAGAGAGAGAGAGAGATGCTCCTAATTGGGGGAGAGAAAGTACACGACATTCACAAGAAAGTGTGGGCAGAGAGAATTGTCAAACTGCCCGCCAAACTATCTTTCATTCTTTGTATTCCACCGCACTCCAAAAACAGTCTACGAACACATCTTTGGACCAATCGAAGTGACGCACGTGGGCGCATGCGTAATCCCGATTTCCGTGTTTTTATTTCCCACAGCTGCATGAGCCACGATTTTACTGGTAAAATATTGAGTATTTGAAAAATGCAGTTCGACATTCGCAGGTGAGTATTACTAAACAAACAAGTTGCTCAATTGTGGCACAAGTAAAGTTAAAATGATCAATTGTGCAAACTGGGTGTTTTAAGTGAAAAATATTGGATCTGGCATTACCGGCAACTTCAATTCAGTTACATTTCAGGGTAAATGTTTGCCTCAGACTGTGTGCTTCGCCTTATGAACTTTTCTTTGAGTCGCCGAGTCCGAGTTGCCACATCGCACACAGCTGGTGAAAAATGTTGACAATAAGATAAGGTGATCGATACGTCCATAATGGAGTTGTGAAACTTCGTTTCAACAGTTGATTGTGAATCTGATATTGAAAATGAGGAAAACGTGAGGAGATCGTTGGGCGATAATGGGAGATTAGTGAATGAAGATTATCTGATGTTTACAAATTCAACGTGCAAAACAGTTCAACTGCACCCATTTCTATGCTATTAGGAAAGCATTCACAGAACATTTATTTTTTTCTCGGCGGGCATTGGCAAGACCACACCAAATGTTGGCTTTCGTCAAGTGTGTTCAGGTTAAGGAGTGTTACTACAGACCACTGACCAGTATAGTGTGTAAAGCTATAGTAGTACTACTATAGGCAAATAATCCGATTATCACATCAGACCCAGTAGCAGTGCAAACACATGCAATACAAGAGTACACTGCAATGGATCTATGCAATCAGGCCATCTTGCACCAGGGACATTCTTTTTTTTCAAACAATGATAATTATAACTGATGAATACAACGATGGTGGTGAAAATATATTTTTTCAGTTTTGAAGCTTTCTTTTATTATTATAAACATATTTATTTTACCTGGATTGCCTAGGTAGTACAAAATTACTAATCTGGAGGCTCTCCAGACATACAACGCAACACATGGTCTATGTACAAGACGCACAGGACAAGTACAATGAAAGATATATGTTTAACGGAAAGCATTACAGTCCTATATATCACAATAAAGCATACATCGTCAAGTTTATACCTCACATAAAATGTACAAATAACCCATCTATTAACGATTCAAATTAGTTTCAGCAACATATGACACACCAGACCTTAAAAGTGAAACCTCCGAGTATTGATTATGAATTTTTGTACACTTGAAAAAATTTGTTGGTTAACTTCAAGTGTAAAGTCTGTGTTGCCATATAACAGAATTTCCACCAAGCGTTCACTAGCTACATGGACCATTAAGCTTGAGTGAACCCCTGGTGCGACAATATCTCTAATTTCCTTCAACAGGTTTAAACGGGGGGCAGCATGTAGTGGACAAAAGAGAAAGAAATGAATAATATCTTCGACGGGATGACCACAATCACACGATGAAGAGGCTATAACGTTTATTTTGAAGAGATGTGCGTGTAGACCTGAGTGACGTAGACGTAACTGGGTTTGGCAAATATTGGCAAAACGGTCACCATGAGCGTAGTATGGGGGGACATTATCAATGGCCAACAAAGTTTGTTTGAGGGTTAATTTGAATTTTGATAGAGAAATAGAGCTACGTATGTCGTCCGGTAGGTCGTTCCACGATTTAATTACTGAAGGCAAGAATGAATCACCAAACCGTTTTGTACGAAATTTGACCTGTCTCAAATACTGCGGTGTTCTAAGACTACGACCACTGGTATCGGCTGGTTTTAAGGGTACTATACTTGATAAATATTCGGGACACAATCCGTGGTACATTTTGAAGAAAGCAACTAGTTTGAAATATTTACGCCGGTCTGCTAGAGTTTGCCACCCTAATTCAGAGAGTAGACGGTCAAGCGAGGTGACTTGTGGATTGGACTTTTCACAAATTTGCTACAGCACCAACACTGGCAACAGAAAAGGGTTTGTGTGTTCAAAGGGAGTAAGGTACACAAATTATTTGGTTTCCATGACCAACTTTGTTGAACTAGTTCCATGGATTCAGTGTATTTCTTTGTAAAACACCTTAAGCCTTGCAGGAGGTCAGGTTGAATCACCAGGGCATGACATTGTTTATTTAGTGATTATCTGCCCATCAAAGCCATTGTTTCAGAATACTCACACATTGTCTTCTATTCCCAAACTGTAAATAAGAAATACAACCATTTTCCTTGCCTGCTCAACAGAATAAGATCTATACAGTGACTCTCTGCATTCCGTGAAAAGGAAAAACACTGCTTTGGTCTGCCTTTTGGAGGAACCACTTTTTGATATTTACAAGCGGGCAAATGAAAGTACACTCAGGGATTAATCTACCATAGTTTCAGGGGCCTTTTTATTTTTTTCCAATTTGAAGAAAAAGTCCTAAATTTGTTCCCAATCCTTTGAAATTATCAAAAATCATGCATGATTCACAAACCATACCAAACAGGAATGTTGGGGTATTAGGTTGTGAATATGCTTGAATACACAACTCTCCTTGTACCCCTGTGTATCCAACCCACCACACAAGCCAATACCAAACAGCAGCCTTGTAGACTAGTGGGTAAAAATTGTATATTGCTTTTGGACTATATACAGTAAGACACTGAATAAACTAGATTCATAACTTTATTGTTAAGAGATACATTATGAACATTTGATGCAGGATCCTTGTATACACATATGCATTTGATGAATTTGTGTGTGTTCAAGGTATAAAACATTATTGAAGAGGTCAGGTCAATATCAATTTGGGAGAGCAAGAATAAAAGAATCCTGTATATCATCTGTAGGGGGGACCTCAGTCAGGAAAGGCAGAGTTGTGTATTTCCATTACTTCCTATTGTAATTTACTTGAAAACCAATATATGTAGATATACAAAAGTTTTCCAACTTAAATGATTCTTAAGCTTCTATTTCATAACTCTCAACTGTAACCAGTTTATGAGGTTACTTTACCAAACAATCCTGTAAGAATACACAACTATATTGTGTTTGGTTGTGTACATAGTACACATGAAATTGCTCGTTGTGACCTTTCCTATTGGTTGAGGTGGGTACTCAATAGAGGGCTTTGTAGGAAGGAATGACCAGGTCCATGGTAAATCTTTGTGTGTAGTTTAATAGGCAAGGACAAGAACAGACGGTTCAAGAACTGCCTAAAAGAGGGTACTGCAGTCAGTGGAGGGCTAGGGTTGTGTATTCCCATTACTTTACATTGTAATTTGCAACTTAATAACTTGAAAATTACTGCACATAGAAACACCAAATTTCAGACAGTAAATCAAGATTCATAACTAAATACCTCACACAAATCATATAACCACAGCCACAAAAGTGACTAGTTTATTTAATGTTTCTTTAACATAGAAACTAATGGGAATACACAGCTCTTGCCCTCCAAATGTTTGTGTATTCAGTTGTGTATTGGGGCGAATACACACCTTGGAGATAATTCTGACTTTTCCTTTTACTTAATGTAAAATTTAACACATCAGCTACAAACTTGACCAAATTATCAAGTGTTACCTGGACTTTGAATCTGTTGGGAATGCATGTACACATCTCCAGCCCCACAAGAATTTTGTGAATTGAACCCAGTCCTGGAATAAATGCAGTGAACTGGGCCATGTTGATTATGGCATTTATGCATACCTGCCTTATTGAAACATGCTTTTTTAGGAATGGGGATTTGGTACAGTTGGTATGTGTGTCTCCCATTTCCAGTAAGGTGATTGATGCTGAAGATTGCTGGTTTGAGACCCAGCCGTTCGCTGGTCACGAAACATGTGTAAAATTGTTAATTTGGACTTCTGTTAAAGCAAGATGAGGATAGCACTCTTGATGCAACTGAATACACAGCCAATCCTTAAACATTGCAACAGATACATGAAAAAAGTGATTGTTGTATAGCTAATATTAGCCTTAATATAAATTTTGTTCCCTCTACTAAACTGGCTATTTTGATGGATATATCAGGAGACATTCAGGACTGTTGGCAAGGAGCTTTTTATGAAAAAAGGAAAATTACTGGGGGTATAATAGATTGGAGCAAATTCTTGTATCCACCACATAGAGGATATTGGGGATGTCAATGTAACAATAAAAAAGAAATTAAGCCCCAAATTGTCCTCAAATAATCTCATTTAAATCCACGAGAGTTTTCACAATGTAAGCTTCATCAACTGCAAATTTAATGATGCCAAACTGACAACAATGCTGTCCTTCCTGTCTGTATTAAAGACAACTACAAGGACCATCTTGTCCTCATATCAAAATGCTTCACTTACTCTCCTGTGTTATCTATACCTTCTATCAAAGACCACCTTAATAAAGAGACCACAATTTGGGATCCCAATGGGTTGTAGAGTAAAACTTGTCATGCAATATCATAACTGATATACGGTCCCTCTAAACAGGTGATCTGTTAGAACAGGTGTGAATGATGACATGTCTACCGAGTGAAGGGGCCTGTGAGGTGAATCATTTGAAATGCTGCTAAAGTGTAGCTATGGACTCTACTTTATCAGTTGGTAAAAAATTGACAGTAGAACCATCAGAAGTGTACTTTATAAGCCGTTTTTCCTCTGAGTTTTGGTACACTTCGCCATTGTCCCATTCATAAGGGGTCGTTACTTTCCTCAAAAGTATCGACACATTTGTTTTACATGGATTGTGAAAGAAGTCAAGCATTGACTTATCGAGTCACTTTCCATGGCACAGATGTTGGCGTATACTTCCCACCTTGTCTGTGGTGGAGGAAACCGAAGAACTCGGAGAAAACCACCGTGCACGGTTAAAGCGGTAGGAACTTTTCCCACATGCTGCCCAGGACGAGAATCGAACCCGGGTCGCAGAGGTGGAAGGCGAGCGTCTTACCGCTCAGCCAACCGTGCACCCAACCACCTCGTGTGACATCATCTGGAGAACGTGGAGCTGACCTGCACATTGAGTAATGCCTTTCAGCATACTAATGCAGTGAGCAGATTAGGAATGGCTGCAAATTGGGACCTTGTTTTCTGGGCCAGTCAGTGCACAACCATACACTGTGGGGAAAAGGTGTGTTGCCTATGGTTGTGCCACTACCGGTAAGAAAGGATTCAGTCTTTTCTGCTTCCCAAAAGGATCCAAAACAGAGGCTACTATGGCCGGGGCAAGTAAGGTTGACATGGGAGAACTTCAATGTGATAGAGACCAATATGCTGTGCTCGGCACATTTTGTGGAAGAAATGTACAATCCAGCCCATGTTATAATGGTAAAGCAAGGTTTAAAATACTGTCAAATTTAAAAGAAGATACTGTGCCAACTGAATTTGCAAGACCGCTAACATTGCTTTTGGTATGACCATGGAGCTACTATAGTAGCTCCATGGTATGACCAGCATCAATGCCGACCGGAAAATCTACACTTGAAAATTATAAGCAACAGAAATTGATTTTAGAGCATTGGATTGGATTGAATTAGGACTATTAAAGTTACTTGAAATGCACATTACTGGCTCAGCAAATGTGTGTTTTTCTATTTGTGCAAGCAATTGTCTTCCACCTCCCACTCCTACACACATGTCCATACACTTTGGGGTTTCAGTATGAAATGTAAGAGTTATTCTCTGTGTTTTGACCTATGCATAAATTCAGAAATGCCAGACTTGAAATTTTTTTATATCAGATTTGATCTGTTGTGACAAGAAATGAGATAACAGTTATTCTCTGCGTTTTGACCTACATGTATGTATAAATTCAGAAATGCCAGACCTGAAATGTTTTATATCAGATTTGATCTATTGTTACAAGAAATGAGATGACAGTAGTTCTTGAGATGATAAGTTTACCTTTATCCACAAATCATTATTTGTTCATTGTATCCCTTTGCATCAAGAATAGGTTGGGGGGGGGGGGGGAATGTCAGATTGTAGACATTATCACGATTACTAGCCTAGCGAATCTTGCTTTAAACTTGTAACATGTTATCAAAATATTGTTGAGAGCTATTGCAATTTACATGTAGTTCAAATGTGCAGGAATGGGACTAGATATCCATGCAAGCAAGTCAGTGTGGAATATGTTTTGAAACTGTTGACTGTGGTCTAGACTGACCACAATAATGGCCAGTGGTGTCATAGTCAAAGATTTGCTCATTTAGCTGGAATACACTCAGTTATCACACCCAGTGCAGCAGGGTCCCGCTACTGTGTGTAACGGTCATCTTGTTTGACCAAGTTGCCACAGCACTCCACACCCACTTTGTGTGGCAGAACTCTTCTGTGTAGGCTATGCCTATGCTCTTTTATCTTTTACACGCAAATGTCTCAAAGCAAAAACCCCTGCTGAAATTTTAAGTTTAGGCCAGCCTTAAAAATATTTTTGTTTCCAGTAACACAAATTTTGTGAAGTCAAAGAGTAGGGAGGAAATATTTTTTTTTACACTCCTGATAAAACACAGGAGGGAGGGAGGAATTTTTTTTTTTTTTAGCCTGCTGACAAAAACCATGAGGGACACTCGGCATTATTTTTTTCTCGCAGTGTTCACATTCAACCTCCTGTGGGTAAAGATTTGGGTACATTTACAGTATCATGTCTTTGGAGACCAAGGGCAGGTCTCTTGTTGAAAATCAGAGACATTGTCAAACTTGCCGTCTTCAAGACCGTCACTGCCATCACCGGGCCAAAACTGTTGGAGTATCTGTTTGAATGTAGAAGCTCTATTCACTCTAATTAGCTTGTTTCTCAGTTTACATTTGGTAGTTCTGCTGTTTTCTATGACCGTCATCACGGTCATGGAGAAAACAGTTGTTGCGGGCGTTGCGTCTTCTTGCATTGCCGCCATTTTCCCACGTTTTCTGGGACAGGGGATCATTCGTTAAATATTTCAAGTTCGCATTTTCATCAATAGATGGCGCGGACAACCGCATCAATATTTTTTTTTTGGCTTGCATGGAAATTACAACCGCACTTTTTGGTACCGTTTTCAGCCCATACGGCCGCGTTACCGGTAACAAGAATATTTTTAAGGCTGGCCTTAATAACATTTTGTACATGAAGAAAAAAAGCAACATATCATTTTCATTCTAAACCGTTCAATCTCCATGACATGTCCTCTTGAACCGGCCGACCTTTCGAAACAGGTGCCTGTGGCTGTGATACGTGTTTCACTAGTATTGATGTACACCTAAAACCTCAGGAGCAGGCCCCACCAAAAATATCATTCTTTTCAGGATCAGAACTCCTCTCATCAGTCCTTTCTCTAGAAATCTTGCATGAATGTGAAATATCCAACTCATTGTCATTGTCCCTCAAGTCACCGGCATCTCCCTTTACCGACATGCTGCTTGGCTTGCTCGAGTGGAGAAAGTTCCTCAGATGACGTCATGGATCCTAAAGGGCAGAAACTTGGGCAGCTTCAGGCTGAGCGGGTGCCAACTTTTCAAAGCTGAAGAAAACTACATTATCCTTGAAAAAGTTGTTAAAATTAATCTCACAAAATAAGAACATTTCATATGGGTCCCTTACATGCAATTTTTAATGCGTCTCTTGGTAGGCCCTTTAAACATCCTGAAAAGACAGTCTTTCAAAGTAGATCTGGTCTGTTAGATCTATTTAAGATGGAGACCTTTGTGCATGGACATACATAAAGTTCAGATGTGCAGGCATGGGACAAGATCACGGAATACATGTAGTGCACTGAGGTTTTGAAGGTCTTGGCACAACTTTATAGCTCTCTGACTATGTATTTTTCTTGTTCTCAATATGACAGAAGTATACATATTATTTCATTGGCCAAGCTTTTAGCTATACTTTGCTACAAACATTGATGCATTTTGCATTAATCTGTATGTAGACGGGTTTAGAGTGGATCATAAATTTTGAGGTGGCTTAATTTTTATTTTTGTTCATTTGGTATTGTTGGCCTACCAAAAACAAGGGTATGCCAACATTTGGAAAAGACCATCAACATGTTTATTTGTTATTCATGGTTTTAATTTTAGAAACATGAGATCTCAAAATCAGGATTCTTTCATTGAAATGATTTCTAACTTCAAAGGGGTATGTTTGAAAAAAGTAAAACATATAAAGGAAATAACCTGTGGTCTACATTTGAAGTTTGTGAGAAAAATAGGCGAGACCCTAATATCAATGTGGTGAAACTTCAGTCAGTTTTTCTGCTAATGAGACATCACCAGGGATTCTGTTGTGCTGCTGAATGCACTTAGTGATGGTTCAACATTTTAAGCATTTTTGAATTAGTACTTTCAGTACGCAGGGGGGAGATGGGTGTAAATGGACCTGTACACTTCTACAGGTAATGGAAAATAATGGTCATTTGCAACCCAAAGTTTGTGGTATTTTGGTGTTATTTCTTGGAAGATCATTTTTAGCTCAGCTGACTTGTCAGTCAGCTGAGCAATTTTTTTCCATTTTTTGTGTGTTTTTGTTATTTTCAACTCCTTTTCCAGGACCGTCACTCTGATGAAACTGAAACTTGGTTGATATGTTCCTTGTAGAAGGGTCAAACAAAGTTCTTCAAAAGGTTGACTTGGTTAATTTTTTCATTCATTTTTTGAAAAAGTACAAAATGAAAAATTTTTTTACGAAACCTAAACATGGAGATTTCTAAATGGAAACAACTTAGATAATTTTCGCCATATTTATGTCACACTTTGTAGAAATGTACCTTTGATAGGTCTCTACATATTTTATTCAAATGGTCACACTGCATTGATTTTTGCATAAATTTTTGGGCAATTTTTAAAGATAAGCAGATGCATGTCAGCTGACTACAGGATCATCATGATCCTCTTGTTAAATACTAGGTTAGGGGAGGAAGGGGGGTCGTGAAATTAAGTTCCCTAAGTACTTATTAAAAAATGATGATAATGTTGAACCATCCCTATTCCATACCATGGTCACAGGTCTTGGTCAGTGGTTGTGACACTGCCTGGCAATTCATGCTGCAGCTGCCCTTGCAGCAGCTGCAGCATGACTTGCCAGGCAGTGCCAGAACCACTGACTTAAGACTATAGGCATGTTGGTACTTGAATGAAAGCTCTTTTCATGAAGAATTTAAATATGCAATTGTCGTCTTAAATCTAGGTAAATATACGGAAATATCAGCAACTGGTATGGAATGAGTTGAAGAGATTTAACATATACTTGGCATGCATCAACACAGGCCATGGGGCATGCCCAATATCAAATATGGTTCGTCAGTTTATTGATGTGGTGAAGAGTGCTGTGTCAACAGTGGCACATAATACTCCCTGTTGTGCTTGGGATGCAACAAGTGCACTGTAAACCAGGTTGCCTGTGCAGGGACCACTCTGACCATTAGCCAATAGAATTAGCTCTAAGGTGTGTATTCGTCCCAATACACAACTGAATACACAAAAATCTGGAGGGCTAGAGCTGTATATTCCCATTAGTTTGTATGTTAAAACAACCTTAAATAAACTTGTCACTTTTGTAGCTGTGGTTGTATGATTTTTGTGAGGTATTTAGTTTTCCATCTAGATTTACTGTCTGAAATTTGGTGTTTCTATGTGCAGTAGTTTTCATGTTATTAAGTTGCAAGGTACAATGTAAAGTAGTGGGAATACACAACCCTAGCCCTCCACTAACTGCAGTGCCATCTTTTAGGCAGTTCTTGGAGCCTTCTGTTCTTTCCCCTGCCTATTACCCAAATGCTAATATTTCTTGGAATTTGGCAACAGAAATATGAAAGTTGCTAAGATATTTTAAAATGAATAATTGAAGGGCCAAGACTGAGTTTTTTGCTTAAATATGCCTGTATTTCCAATTTTGGCTACAGATTTTTTAAAGTCTAGATCTATCCCTGCCATGACTACAGGGTCTATGCTATTTGAGGTAAACAAAAGTGTGTTCCAGACCTTCTGCCTGGAGGAACAGAACGTGGGGATCCTGAATGGGATATTCCAGTTCAGTAGGGTACAACCTGTCTTGAAAGACCAATTGTGGTCTCGCAAGACAGGTGTCATTCATAAAAGGTATAAATAAGTTGCAAAGCATCCTGAAAAGATTGTCTTTGCATTGATCTTTCAAGACACTATTGTATTGAATTGTAAAACCAGGGAAGCTTGTTTTTATATCAGGCAATAAACATACGCCAGTGTTCAGAAAGCAATGAAGGACTGTCAAGGGAAATTAACTCAGTGCCAATCACATGTAAAGTTGATCTACTAAAATGAAACTAGTCTGAATTATCAGTAGGATCTTAGATTTATATTCCTCATAAGAAGACCTTTCATTCAAGTACCAGCATGCCTATAGTTCCAGAGAAAATATCCCAGGTCAACAGCTTTTCTCAGCGCATGTTGGGTACATTGTGCCCAATGCGTGCTGAGAAAAGCTGCTGACTCAGTCCAAAATTTGGCACTTAATGAGTTAAGACATAGAAGTTAAAAAACTAGCATTATAATATTTGATGAATATGCCCATTTTCCCACATCATATTCACAGGGCCAGAATTTTGGCAAGAATCTGAGAATCCATTCTCGTAAAGATTCTCCTGAACTTATCTTTCTTTAAAAAGAAAACTAATTGACAAAAATCCAAATAGATTCTCGCAAAATTTTGCAAAATTCTGGCCCTTTTTCAGGCCTTGATGTTCAATAGTGCCAAGTGATGTATCCAAAAGTATTCTCTTTTGAGCCTGACTGATTCAGTTTTCTTGAGCCCAGATGGCATATTGATATACATATACATGTATTCAAGGATCTTGAGTCGCAGATGCCTGTGTTCTGGCCAAGTGGCAACCCGGGGGGGGGGGGGGGGGGGGTTGTGGCCTGTCACTTTTATTGATGTAATAAAAGTGCTGTTGGAGTCTGTTCATCAGATAGTGGGATGTTTGTCCAACATATTGCTGCATTTGAGCAGATAAATCAGATTACTTTGTTGGTATGAGACACCACATGGTATGCTGTATGTATGCTCTGTGTGCTTTTAGCTGCACCCGCTGTTTTTTTGTTTGTTTTTTTTTTTTGTTTTTTGTTTTTTGAGCAGCATAGATCTTCAATTATTGGTATTGTAGGGATTTCTATCTGTTTTTCCTGAAGTCAAGGTTAATGCTGAGAGAGAGCTGTTGAACAGAACATAACATAAATACATAATTTTCCCTGTTAAAATATTCCTGAGTCTAAAGGCAGAACCTATGAAAAATACTTATTTCTCTTTGCACATGAAAATGTACATTAAGAAACATAAAAGTCACTTGCAAGGCTTACTGCCAGAAGGAATATTTTAACAGGGAAAACTGTGTATTTATGCTGTATACTGTACACTCTCCTGAGTTTCTATTGGTTAGAAGTTCTTGGAGTCAGGTGACAAGCTATGTTACCATGATGCTCAAGAGTTAGTGGTGATCTGGACTGCCAAGGTATAAGTCCATACTTGTGTGTAGCTGCAGGCCATCCAGGGCTGTATATTGTTCCCATACTTCTTTATCGTGTGGATTATCTATACTGCAATAAACAACTGATCATTGGAACGTCTGCATCTGCCTGGGACTATATTACATTTTTATGACTTCAGGTGGGCCTCACAAATAGCGTTACAGTAATATTGTATGTGCAAATTAAACGTGAGTGAACACAGAGAACTAGGGCAGGTACTGCGAACATTGCCGAATTTGAATAAAATGTCTGGCAAGCAGTTTGTTGAGCACTTCAGTTTTGCTACATTTATGTGAGGCAATAAACTTCATTGAAAAATTTTCTTTTTAACATTTTTCACATGAACCATTAATTTGTTTTCCATTGCCAATGCTGCCACCTGGAGTCCTAATTGCACTATTCAATAGTGCAATTAGACCCCAGGTGGCAGTGCTTGACGGGGTTCATTTGCATAAATTTCGATATTTGCTTAACAAAAGCTTCAAAGAGATTTGTAGTTATGTGCAAATGAGTAAAATTATAAAAATGAACACCCTCAAGTGCTGCCTTCTGGGGTCCTAAAAGGGCTTATTGTGTAGAACTTTTTATATGAACCCAGAACATTCCCTTGTAAAATAACCCAACCTTTGCAGGACTTCAGGCAGTACCACAGGGGCATGACTTGTGTATTTACTGATTATCTGCCCATTAAAGATATTTTTCCAGTGTTCTTGCACATGGACTCTTTATTGTTGGGGGGGGGGTATATTTGATGTATGATCAGGCCAATAAATTGTTGATATTGAACCGTTAATTTCATTGTGTTTTACAACAAAATATGATCATATAGAATAAAGGCATTTGTAACTTGATTTGACTGTGTATCCTTTTTGTTTATTTGTAGGTTTGATATCTACCGTAAGATTCCAAAAGATCTGACACAGCCAACCTTGACGGGAGCATGCATATCAGTATGCAGTATTCTCTTCATTGCATTCCTGTTCATCTCTGAACTAGCATCTTTCCTTACCATTGAAGTGTAAGTACTAATCATTGTGAAAGTCCAACAATCAGGGATTCTCTCACAGGTGGCAGCACTGGTTAAGAGGCTACATTTTCATAATACACGATTTCCTGTCAACAACCAGTGGCCATTAAGGAGAGTCTATTTTGTTTGTTCTCCAAGATGTCCCTACTTGCAAGTATTAGCAGCTTTGTTACTTACATGTATGAACAGTGGTGCCATATAGGAGAACATGCCCCATTGCTTTTGCCTGCCAAATGGACCTAGTCCTTGTGAATTTTGTCTGCCCTTTAGCTACATGGGTTATGTTAAAAGATTTGTCATGTTGGCCAAATTGGTAAATACATTTGACAGCTTACATTTGTGCACGTGATGCTGTCAAAACACAGATTTGGTGAGCATGATATATTTTAATACAGTGAAACCTGTTTTGAGAGACCACCCCTAGAGCAGGATAAATACTGGTCACATAAGGCAGGTAGTCTCTCAATGGAGGTGCAATAACATGGGAGAGATAGCAAAAGGGACTTTGGAAATATGGTCTTAAAAGGCAGGGAGTCTTTCATTACAGTGGTCTCTCAAAACAGGTTTTACTGTATATTGTACATTAAACTTTGAGAGTTGGTAGGAAACTTCCATTAAACTGTCATGTATGTCACAAATTTACCAGGAATAATTGTGATGTACATTTTAACCCTTTCCCCTTCAAACTGGCTAAAACCAGCTGGTGGTCAAATGTAGTCTGCTTCAGTGTTTTCAACTAATTTCAACAGTTATGAAAAACAATTTGACTGAGAAATGTACATGAGACTTATGAAGATCACATGCCCCAAGTCAACAGCTTTCCTTGGCATGGGTTGGGCACTTAGTGCCATGCCAAGGAAAGCTGTTGATTAAGTCTTAATTCAAGGGGGAAAGGGTTGACTCCTCATAAAAAGAATGATCTAAGCATGAGCATGTCCACTCTAAAATCAGTGGTTTCTGCATTGCCTGACCAGCTGCTGCAAAAGTCACTGGAGCATAACTCATCAGGCAATGCAATACCGCAGAGGTTACAGTACACAGTACCTGATTGGCCTAAATCTGCAAGGTATCTTATTTCTATTGGTAATAAAACACTGGGTTTTTACACTTTTCAAAGGAAACAATTAGCTCAATGTTAGATACATGGTTAAACGGTGGAAGACCATAGGCCATCAAAAAAAAAAAACAAAGAAGAAAATATGAGAGGCCGAATGAAGACTGCTACATTTGTTATAAATGCTTTACATTCATGACCTTTTGGTCCTAGAACCATGTGCAATGCTGACCTTGACCCCTGACATCAACAGTTACTTTCTTCAGGCATATCTGGGTCATCCTTTTTTTATGTTTTATGAGAACGTATATGTTCTGCTGTGTGATAGTGTAGTAATTTTTAAAAAATAAATCTTTATACACTGTATTTTTTATGGAGCTAAGTCACATGTAAACCTATGGGGAAAATAAATTTCTGCATGTGGTAACCTAGGGCAAGGTTTTTACCATCTGTGGTTGTTTTGCTGTGTCATGTCACAGCGGCTTGTATCATGGATAAGACTGAGTGCTGACTGTGCGTACAGGTGTACGGCTGCTGTCGTCAAACTCATGTACCCCTTAGGGCAGCATCTGCTTGAACTCATTCCATACTGATAGAGGGTTTTTTTTTTTTTTCATGTGCATACATTCACCTAGATTTAAAATGGCCATTGCATGTATGTTTGAGTATACATAGAAAGGGATTTCATTCAGCACCAAAATGTTTTCCCTTGAGGTTCAGTAATTTTGGCGTGTAGGGGTGTCAGCTTTTTGCAATTATGGAATAACAGACTGAAAAACAGAAAAAGGGTATCCAAATGGAATTTAGATCTTGTACAAATTGTAAATATAACCTGTGTATTGTGGAAAAATATGAACTTTAATCATACCAGACTTGTCATGTATTCCTTTCTTTATGGAAACAGCTCATTAATTTTTTGCACTTGATATATGTTGTGTTGAGCAAGGAAAAAGGGAAAAAATCAGCAATATCAAGAACATTAGGCATGCTTTAGGCTACAGAGGTGACCCAAGAATGAATTTTATTGTGGACTTCATGACAACGTGTTTACAGACCTATTTCCTACTATATTATACTGAATTTGACATTGTAAAGATGACAGGATTATTTAATATTCTGTTTAATGTAGTTTATTACTTCTGAACATTTACAGTGCTCCAAGATGATAATCAAAATGGAAATAATTCTTTTCAAAAACAGAAAATGAAGTTTAAAAAATGGAAATCAGTGTTGCCAACCTGACAAACTCACAATCTGGAAGATGGGAAGTAAAATGCAGGGAGATTGAAAAATTAATACATGTATGAGGTATAGAAGGAAAATATTAATGAAATTCACAGAAGTATCTAAAAAATGTAAAAAATATACACTTTACCAGAACTTTCAACATGAAATTCTGGAAGCCTCCTAAGTAATCTGGGAGAGTTGGCAACACTGGGTACTCTGACTTGTTTACATGTATGCATGGTGTACATGTACATGTAACCAGTGATGCTGTGGTGGCCACAAGGGCAACTGAAGTGTGACTCGCCGGGCACTGCAAAGCCACTGACTAAACCCCTGCTGCTGTAGTTCAGAATGAGATTTCAAGGGGGAGGTTTAATTTGAAAGTCGGAGAAAGAGTTCAGGTAAGATGAGTGACTGAATAAAAACATTATGCAGAAAAGCCAGAACAATTTAATTCTTTCCGACTTAAACCAGCCAAATCTGCCTGGTGGTCAAATGTTGTCTGCTTCATAATTTTTCAACTAATTTCAAGAGTAACATACCTGCCAAGTTTCGGGGGTGGGGGTGGGTGGATGGGGGTGTGTGTGTGTGTGTGTTCTTTTTTCCCCATCTTAATTAATGGCATTTTCGATAAAAATTTGGCTCCTTATCAGAAATTTAGCCCATGAACAGATGAAAACCCCAATATTTCTTCTTTATTTTAAATATAAAAATATCCCCCATTGGCACACAAATTCTCCCTATTTGTTGTCAAAAGATCTTGGCAGGTGTGCAGTAATGAAAAACAGTTCGACTGAGAATCATAGCTGAGACTTGTAAAGATCACATGCTCCATGTCAACACCTTGATGCAACCCATGCCAAGGAAAGGTGTTGACTCACTCTTAATTAAAGTGGGAAAGGGCTAGCATCTTCATGATTCTTGTCAGTGGCAGCTGGAAATCACTGGAAAGCACTGGTCATATAGCAGGGTTAACATTGCTGACTGATATGAGCAGATGTCATGAATGGTGGATGTCATAAGGACAAAGACCACCAGTTAAAACGTCCTTGTGGATGGGTTTGGCATGACTTATCACGAGGATGAGAGAGTCACACGGCAGAAGAGTTCATCAGAACCTGGTTGCTGATTACTGACACCAAACATTGTACACTTGAGCGAAGGCATATGAAATTCCCACACTGGCAGAAGCAATTGCTTGTATCACAAAGATAGCATGAAAAGAGGTAGAATTTTTTTTCAGTGTTCCATGGGTCAATATTTGTGGGGGGGGGGGGGGGAGGGGAAAATGTGTGTGGCATGGTAGACAGACACAGAACATAAATTTCTGCATAATACTGGAAATGTGTGTATCTATCTGTAACATTCCAAGGCCCAATGGTTCAGTACTGCACAGCTGATGTGTCCAATTTTTTCTTTTGAGTTGGAATGTTGTAGTCAAGGGGCTTCCCATTCCAGGCTACTGGAAGGCACTTCATTTTCCATACTTTGCATCATCTATTATTTTTTAATTTTCTGTTTTTCTGTATCATTGTACTGGGGTAGCATTATATCCCAAAACCAGCATATTCAGACATTCCTACTCGCCCCCCCCCCCCCCCCCCCCCCGGAAATAATCCTCCTTTACGGTACATGTGACACATTTGGTGGAATACAAACGTGTCCCAGAATATGACCACTGAGTGACAGGAATGAGTACTATGGGGTTTGTTTACAGGAAGTGTTCGTTTGTTCTGATTGTTGATCAATGCCACTGCAGTTGTCCCACACGCAGCAGACTGTGGCACTAAAGGCTGAGCAAATACACCAGGTTGTGTTTACACGAACCTCCTGTAGGTGTAACATATAAATGACATGTTACATGGCTTCTTACCTCGCCAGTGGTAACAAGCCTGTTGCAATAGCGGCAGAAGCTGGTGTCACGCTGGTTCTGTTCAGCAGTCCCACACACTGCCACTCTCAGGTCAGTTGGTGGATTCTAAGTGCAGCTGTATTCTCAATTTTTGCTTTTGGGTATCATGCAGAATGATATACTCACCATATTTGTATATTCAGCAGAAATAGTTTGTAAAGACCGTTTGACACACAGGCGAGGAATGAGGGAGTGGAGTATTCTCCACAAACAATGTCCATCTCCCAGTGATGTGTATGTGATAATTCTGTTGACACATGCAGAAGAATGGCAAATATGCTTCAGATTGATAAGGCAATTAGAAGAGTGTATATGTACTCTTCCATGGGTGTCTCAAGGAGCAAAAAACCAGCCAGAGTTCAAGATATTTTAGAATTACAGTACAACATGTAACTGGTTGTGCTGCCTTCTGGTGTCCCATTACTGATACATAACAGTGTTCCTGTTCAATATTATCTCCCAGTAAAAGACAAATTATCTAACATTTTATGGGAAAGATTTTCCAGCATGAAGCATCTGGTTTGCAAGTCTGCGCACTATTTATATGGTCTTATCCAATAGAAATGTGTATCTGGTACAACCAAACAGCAAACTTGAGTGCTATTAAATAAAATTACTTAAAAATTATTCATCCTTCCTTAGATTTGACAAAAATAATATGTTTTTGACTTAAACCTTGTTTCTGTTTTCTTCAAAAGAACAACCCAAGTGGTCAATTAATGTGATCTGTCTGGGCTGTAAACAAGCTATATATAAATGTATGGAACTGCACTCAGTGAACTATTTAACCTGTCAGTAACGGGACACTTTTGCACTTGAATGATGACACATAAAGAAAAGTACATTTTTTTTGTCAGTAGAGTAAAATCTGTTTTGAGAGACCACCTCTAGGGCAGGCAAAAAGTGGTCATACAAGGCAGGTGGTCTCTCAATAGAGGTGTGATAATATGGGGAAGATGGCAAAAGGGACATGGTAAACATGGTGTGAAAAGGCAGGTGGTCTTTCCTCACAGTGGTCTCTCAAACCAGGTTTCACTGTACATTTCTCTGTTGAGAGACCTCCTGGCTTGGGAGACCATATTTCTCAGGTTCCTAGTCCAATCGCTCCCATTTCATTGTACCTCTAATGAGAGACCACCCATTTTGAAAGACCACTCTTAGGCCTGCTTGATGGATGGTCTGTCAAGGACCACTGTATGCGTTAATGTGTACTATAAACCTACATAGACCTTTTCTGGTAGGTGAGGCAGAAGGGTTGGCCCTGTGTGTGTTTATTAGGGCCAAGACACTTAGCTAGAGGAATGTAGGATTGAATACACATTTTAAGCATGTACATCACTGGAAACACACATTTTCAGTACATTAGTTTCCAATGTGTTATTAAATTCATGCATGGTAACATGCATAAATGCATTTCTTTGTATGTATATTATCATGATTATACATAGCATATATAGGTAATATAACCCATGTCTTCAATTTATTTGTATCACACAATTGTACAGACACACACCAGAAATGTATAACTACAAGGAGCACAGCTTGAAGTACATCTGTGTAACATCGTTGTCTTTTTCTGCTTAGTATTTCTATCATCATGATCCTGTATCTACACGATCATGTATCTATGTGGTTCTTTATTTTGTTTTTGATTGGCTGGGTACAAGTAGTACAGAGAGTCAGAGCAGTCAACAAAGTACTAAGATGTCAAGGGCACAACTTCAGTTGAGGGCTGCGTAAAAACAAATCAACTTGAAAAGCCTTTTGCGTATAATTTAGCTCATTTGGTTTGGCTGTCAGTAATGGAACATGCCAGCAACAAGACATTTTACAAATAAGAATTAATACAAACCTTGAAATACTGAGAGTAAACCCTTCCTGCCTGTACTGTTAGTACTGGAGGTAAACAGCAAACAATATGGCTGATGCTACCTTTTCAAACTGTTTCACGTTGGCAAATGGACCCTGTCAGTAGTGGGGCACTATGGGTGACAGACATGTGAATTTGATGTATAACTTGGACATATTTTTATGACACTTTCAGGATGTACCACCTTCTATACTGATGTATCATACAACCACTCCTAAGATTCTCTGTAGCTATATAATTTCTTGTGGTAAAGTAAGTAATTATTGCATGGGATAGGTGGTGTGTTAGTAACTGGACAAAACTTTTCATAACTCTGTAACTACTTATGTGTCCACCTACAAGGAGTGTTTTTTTATGAGAAATTGAACAACAAATCCATGCTGAAATGCAAAAATTGAAGCATATCTTTTTAAAAAATGTCACTTTTGTTCTTACTGAAGTCAACAAGTAGAAAATAGTATTATTTAAAACAGCATGTTGGGTTTGGAATGTGTCAGTGATGGGACAAATGAATTATTACAAGCATGAAAGCCCATATTTCCCATATAATAGTATACCATGGACAAATTCCATTTTTGGGGCCAAAGTAGGTATACTAATAGGGGATGTTAGCATGTATCAAGATTACTAATGCAAGCCTTTTTACTGGAGAACTGGCTCAATACATGGTTTGGTACCAAGTTCATGCCACTCACCTGCATAATGATACTTGAATGAAAGGTCTTTTTACAAGGATCATGAATCTAGCATGCTTATTATAATTCAGAGCAGTTCATTTCAAGTTGTTCAACTTAAGTCACATTTAGCACAGATAGAGTTAAGTGGGTAAGTGGTAACTCTGTTTATTGTGGAAGTTCAGCAGTGTATGAAAAAAAAATAAATTACATGTGACAGTGTCCAACACAAGTGAAATAGTGTACATGTATTTTATATCTGAGGAGACTTGGGTGCCTGTTCTCTCTTTTTGTTTTTGTCTTTCTGTTTTGTTTCTTGACAAAACTGAGAGTTGGCAGGCATTGGAACTGAACCCTCATGTCAACTTCCTAAATTCACAAGGAGGTCACATGATATTATTTTTTGGGGGGTGGAGGGGTGGGGGTGGGGCAAGTCCTCCTCCCCAAGCCCTTCTCCCTGCTCAGTCGCTTGATGCTCTCTGGCACATGCGGGATGGGGGAGAGGTGATTTCCTTTTCCCACTTTCATCTCTGCTTAATGTCAATCCCCGAGTTGGCACTTTGATATACATACTTATGTACTATTGGGGTTCATGTAGCATAAACTGTATCACATGTGAGAAGGCCTTGGGTAAAAATATATATGTGTGTGTACATATGAAGTGTATTACTGTTCGTTACAATCACCCAGCTGTATGGCTTAACAGAAATGTAGGTCGTAGTGTGTTCATAGAATGAGGTTAATATTTATCATAACATACTTTACATTTCATTTTATGCAGTGACCATTTTAATCCTGGAAGGCTTGTCAAACATAGCTGCACAATTTGCAGTATTTTCCTGAATAGCCAGGGGTTATAGGTCAACAGTACTAACTATGCACATATAAGTCAATATTTCACAAATTAGTCCATGTATACATTCTGGTAGATTTTTTCTGAAATAAAGGGGAAAAAACACACACACCGTGACCACCCTAATGTGTTCAGGCCTTTATGTTTATGATTATGCAGACTTTCAGTGGTCTGCGCTGAACAATTGTGTTCCATTCATACTAAATAAAGATCATTTTGTGTAGATATAAAGATGAATGAGACTTTGATGAGTAGGCACTACGTGGCGGTGGTTTGATTGAGGATACAGCATTGTCATTGTCAGTTTATCAGATCTATATTAAGCATTGGTTTCACGATCAATATTTAACCCATACCTTGTCAAATTGGACGGTCAATGTTAATAAAGTCACAGTGACTGTATGATACAGCAGCCTATGTACACACTGTTAAACTGTATATCCCCATGAAGCAATGATTAAAATGTCTCATTGTTTAATATCAAACACCAAGAAGACAATCTATTTCTAGAAAGGGAAAATATAAATAATACATTTGATGGGTTTAATTTTCTAAACATGCATTATTCTTTAAAATATGGCTAAAGCAAGAATGTAAATTTGGTTCAAAATTGAATTTTAATGAACCAACTCCTACATCTCCTGCTAAATCAAACATTGTGGTACTAGATGGGAGACGTATGTGTACAGTTCTACCCCTCTTATAAGGCCACACCAAATGCACCAGAAATGTGGCCTTATAAGAGGGGTGGCCTCTAGTGAGGGAGAGTATATTATGGAAATCCCATACTTGCTGCATGGAGAAGTGGCCTTTGTAGAGGGGGTGGCCTCTCTTCAGGGGGGCCTTATAAGGGGGGGACCACTGTATACTCTAAAATATGCTTTCTTTTTTTTCCCCGGTTTCATTTATAGTATGAAAGACATGCTTATTCTAAATAATTTGAATGTTAAAAATAAAGTTTTGCTGATTTACTTTTCTTAAAAAACAAGAGGTCCATGGGCCTAATGGTCTTCTGACACCGTGGTTATCTGGTTATATTGCACTTATCTCTTCATTTCAAAGTTGTGAGTCCTCAAGTGGCTTCTGAACATACAAAGCTTATGTGATTTTAGTGTCTCATTTGTCCACTGGATGGCACTTCACTCCACATGTAATCATAGCTTATTTGTACAATTCCTGTGATGGGTAATGTTGCATGTGCCAAGACAACAATCAGCGAGTCCTTCATTTTATGTCCTCAGTGACCTTGGGACAGAAGATCAAGGTCACCCAGATCATGTAATACATGTACAGGAAGCCAGTAGGCCTGGTGCTGTGCTGACATTGCCATTGATCTCCAAGCAACATGGACAGAAAGACGGACATACAGACATGAGCGATGCTGTAAGCTCTGTGACCTTAGGTCAGCACAGCTAAAAAGCTATGCCACTAAAACTATCAACGATAACAAAAGCAAAACAAAATAAAACATGTTTTTAGAACACAAAGGTGGGTCTTTCAATTACAAAATCACCAAAATTATTTATTTTATACTCAATATCTGCTATGTGGACCAAGCCACCCATTGAAAACTATCAAGAGCTCTGGGCTTGCTCACTGGCGAAGAGGGAGGGATGATTTTGTTGTGGACTTCATTGTGTTCATGACAATATGTTTACAGCTGGTCTGCTACTGTAGTATGTTGATTTTATTTCAAAGATGACAGGATTGTTTAAAATTTTGTTATTGTAGTTTATTGCATCTGAACATGAAGAGTGCTCTGAGACGACATTTGATGGTGCCCCCTAGAGTATTGATATATGGACCAAAAGATGTTGAAAATCATCAATTTCATTATCTTGAGAAAGAATAAGGCGACCACAAATGTGTATCATATGTAGAAGTTATATGCTGCATAATATGAATAACTTTGACCCACTTGATCAAGGTCACATAGGGAATAGATATCAGGAAATGGTTTTATTGTTACGGTCAATTTGTTTTGCACTTGAGCATGTATCAATGTACCATTACAGAAACATTATACAGACAAAAGTCTATGATGTATGGAGTCATGGTGGCATCACTGGTAGTATTAAGTAGAACTATCATCCTAGCTATTGAAAATACATTAAATTCATTGTTTTGCTGATGAATTGAGGTGCAACTTCTAAATTTGCACCAATATGCTTTTGGCTAATGGTAAAATCTTGACTGACCTTGACCTAATTTTCAAGGTCATTAAAGACATAGTAAGGATGCTTTATTCTACATTTTGAGAAATGAGAAGACTTGCAATACCAAACGTACCATAAATGTATATCATATATGGAAGTTCTATATTGCATACTATAGGGGACCTTGACCTACATGAGGTACTTTCTGAAGGTAATAGAGGGAATACATATCAAGAAATGATATTTTTGTTATGGTAATTACATATGAACTTGTGCACCAATATAAATACATGTATACCAAAGATTTAAAAAGCAGTTTAATTTGCATTTTGTTCCTTATATCCAGACAAGGTATAGTGACATCCATATATTTTTATGTTAAGAAGACTCATAGGTGTACTATTTACAGTAGCGTAAATTGCTTGAAATGCTTGCCAGTTTGGTATTTTGACCTGAGACCTGCCATGGAGCTGATGCTTCAGCTGCATGTCTCCTGGTATCAGCCCTTGCCCCCTTAAACCAGCCAAACCTGACTGGGGATCCAGTGTTATCTGTTTCAGTGTTTTCAACTGATTTCAACAGTAATGAAAAACAATTTTAGTGAAAATTGTTAATTAGACCTATCAAGATCACATCACATGCCCCAGGGCAACAGCTTTCCTTAGCATGGATTGGCAGCTTAGTGCCCATGCCAAGCTGCTGACTCTGTCTTAATTCAAGGGGAAAAAGGTGATGAAATGTCATTATGTATGATTTAATGTATCAGCTTTATCATCACAACTCAAAATTTGATGCAAAAAATTAAAGAAACTGATATTTACCTGGTTTTCAAACCATCCCCTTTTCGCGGTCATCAAAATAAACACTGGATGCACCAGATAGACTCATTCTGTACAAGATAGACCTGCATGCATTACATATATCCACTATGCTGGCGGCAAAAATGAGCAAGTTAGTGACACCATCTAAGGGTCAGTCAGTGCATCCAGGTAACCACATGTGAAGACCAGGCTTTGAGACTTCCATTTCACAATAGCTGTACCAGGGATTTTCCTCCCTGTACATGTAATCAAATTTCACATTGGATGAATCACCTCCGTTCTTCAGATTTTAACCTTGTTCCACCAACGAACCCAAAATCTACAAAGTTGTGCAAAAACATTTTCAATCATGTGGAAAACTTGACCTTGTCCCCAAGATAGTTCCGAGTCCCCAGATGTACGATTTTCATTTTAATATTTACACGAAAGTTTCCATGCAAGCTTCCACAGAAGATGTCTTTAATTCTGATGTCTTTGTGCCAGGCAGTGCATTGTTTTCCAGCTTAACTGAGTCCACTTTGTGTTGGATGTTCCTCATCAGTCCATGTATTATGTGTTGCCTGCTAAACAGACCAGTCTCAGTGTTTTGTCTTTGTCAATCCATATATGGGTTGCCTGCTAAACAGACCAGTCTCAGTGTTTTATCCTTGTCAATCCATATATGGGTTGCCTGCTAAACAGACCAGTCTCAGTGTTTTATCCTTGTCAATCCATATATGGGTTGCCTGCTAAACAGACCAGTCTCAGTGTTTTGTCCTTGTCAATCCATATGTGGGTTGCCTGCTAAACACACCAGTCTCAGTGTTTTGTCCAAGTGCATTATAGAAATCACCAAACTTGCTCTGCTTTGGAGGCAACTACACATGTACTTGTAGGATAGTAGGGATGGCAAGAGTCAAGTAATTAACTTTTCGTTTAATGTATCAGCTGCCTGAAAAAAGTGTAAGTTAATTGTGGTATATTAGGGATCCTGGTGTTAATTTGAAACATAGGATCATCGCTGTGAACCAGCAGGATCGGAGTCAATCCATCGAGGATTCCCCATCTACATGACTAATGCCTCCTATTGGACAACTGAGAGGCTTGGAATCATGGGAGTTGCAAGTACGTATGTACTTGGCATGAGGTGATAACATCATTGCAGACATAGAAGCTGTTTTAGCCATATGTGCAGCATCTGAATGCATTCCCAGAGGCCTATAATTGACATGGTTCAAAACCTAATCAGTTAACTACATACTCATTTCTTTTATTGAAGGTAGCAGGTGCTGGAATGTAAACATGACATGCAGTTGGTTCAAATCAGAAACAGGAAAGAGTTAATTGTCAATTCGTTTTTGATTTTATTAATATGAAACATGCAGGCCTGAAAGAGACCATGAATCTTGGACATTGGGGTACATATATCTATGTCCCACATGTGTACTTAACTCATTCAGTGCCAAATTTTGGACTGAGTAAACAGCTTTTCTCGTCACACATTGGGTGCAATGCAAGAAAAGCTGTTGACCTGGGATATTCTCTATTGAACTATAGGCATGCTGGTACTTGAATGAAGTGTCTTTTTACAAGGAATACCAATCTGGGATCCTTTTGATAATTCAGACTAGTTTGACTTAAGTCATTATTGGCACTGAAATAGGTAAACATGTCTGCTGGGTTTAACTCATTCCATACCGATCCCTGTTTTTTCCATATATTTAGCTAGATTTAAGATGACAATTGCATATTTAAATTCTTCATGAAAAGAGCTTTCATTTAAGTACCAACACACCTATAGTCTGAAGTCAGTAGTTCTGGCACTGCCTGGCAAGTCATGATACAGCTGCCGCAAGGGCAGCTGCAGCATGACTTGCCAGGCAGTGCCAGAACCACTGACCAAGGCCTGTGACCATAGCATGGAATGAGTTAAGCGCCTAAACTGCTGTGTTTCCCTGACTTCCCTAGCTCTTGCATATTTGCCTTGCCAGGGCCTCTAAATCCATTCAATGTTTGCTGTCCTAGAGACTACATAAGTAAATTATATCAGGTAAATTTAACAATTTCTTAATCATAAGAAAACATCAAATAAAGCTGACACCCTGCTGACAAACATGACCTAAATTTGTATTGAAGGTCCTGGTGAAGATTTCAATAAAGAAATATGCTGGACTGAATTTGATCCAATGGTTTATGTGCACCTGGCGGAAGATATATTGCTGGCAATGTGAAAAACTAGTGCACATACTATATATTAATGCACTCATTTGTTGGTGTATTTTTTTTTTTTTAACTCTAAGAATTGGTGTCAACCACTTTTCATTGTCTTTTATATATATTGGGTTATTGAACTGTTTGGAAGTAAGGTTTACAAGTACAGAGATGTTTGAAATGTGTGGGTTTTGTTACATTTTTAAACCAAAGAGCGGCAGGAATACATTGACCAAAGTGACAAGTAAAACTGTCATTTGCTGCGTATGTGGTGCATGTAAATGTTGATATTATTTCATATTCTTTAACTCATTCCACCCTGATGACGCTTTTTCCCGCTAATATCTAAATGTCGTCTGCTAATTGTATTTTACTAATTTAGGGATTATTTTTCAATATTTTGGATGAAACTTGCATGGAAGATCATTCCAAATTATATGCCCATGGTCAACAGCTTTCCTTGGCGCGCTCTGGGCGCAATGCGCCCAGAGCGCGCCAAGGAAAGCTGTTGACTCAGTCTTCTATCAGGGTGGAATGAGTTAATTCAGTTAAAAAAAAGTCCAAAACAATATCATATCAAATTTCTGTCAACTGAGCACTTGCAGCATATTTGTCAGCCCAGCTTTATAGTTGGTGTCTAAAGACAGATTTGGCTGTTGTGCAGTTTCATTTTGATGTCAATAATTGATCAATAATCATGTTACTTTGTCCTTTGTATGCCCTTTTGTTTTCTACACAAACTTATGAAAGATGTGTTACATGAGATTGTTAGTAAATTGAATTCACCCACCCATTTTCTGAGTAGTCCTTAACTCAATTTATTGGAAAAAAAGATAAAAATTCTCTGCAAGTGAGTGGCCAATTGCTTTGAAAATTGTGTAGGGAGGATTCTTGAGACTGAGACTTTTTTCAGCAGGTTGTACTGTACTTTTAAAAAAATTTCTACGATTTTTGGTGTTTTTTGGGGTGGGTGGGTGGGTATTTGGACTTAGTTCTCAAACTACATGCTAGATTCTCCTTAAACTTGGTGGGAATGTACCTTGACTCAAGCCAAGTTTCTGCACTACAGGGTGCTGCTTTTAATGACTTTAAAATTACAAATGATCATTGACCCTTTCCCCCTCGAATTGACACTTGAGTCAACAACTTGATATAGTGGTGGGTTCTCAGCCTATGATTAACATTACACAATAATTGGAGAGTATCTTTAAGGTTTCTTTCATTTGTAATTTTAAGTGACCTTGAAAAGTCAAACATATTAGCTTATATCTTTGTAATGGTGGATCCTTTCACTTTTTGTTTTAAAAATGATGATACCAGAACTATTTTAGTGAAGAGTGATATTGCAAACAGTGATGATGTTCTAAAAGGGTCATTTTGACAGTGCACATGGGTCCCATTTATGTATCTTTAAGGTTACCGGACACTGTCTTTAATAACACTCTTCTCTAGGTATTGGGGGAATTATTTCACTGACAACCTTCATGTTGCGTATGATGATGGTCTTGTATAAGGGTAAAATGAAATAGATAGGGTTGATCTTGACCCAGTTCCTAAGGTTACACTCTGACAAATTTAGCGTTTCGAATTGTAGCTTGAGAACTGCAATTTGAAGCATTGTTTAGAGTGGTCATCTGAGATCCAATAAGCTGTTTACATAGATGTTTGCAGGATAATAAATCGTCTTACAAAGAAAGTTGGTCTTAATCTAATTCTGAAGGCTAAAAGACCACTTAACCGTTTCCCCCTTGAATTAAGACTGAGTCAACAGCTTTCCTTGGCATGGGTTGGGCACTTAGTGCCCAACCCACGCCAAGGAAAGCTGTTGACCTGGGGCATGTGATCTTGATAAGTCTCCTGTACATTTCTCAGTCAAACTGTTTTTCATAATATTTTCTTTGTTTCAGAAAGTGCTTGTTGTATTTTTTCTAGTATTTTATGCATTTGTGCATGTTTAGCAATTTTCAACCTCTTCCCCACAGCATACAAAGACATATGTACATACATATGTACGTAGGTATGTATGTATGCATGCTACGGAACAGGTGAAAAGAACGGAAGTTAGATACATTTCCAATGATAGTGGTTGTTAGGCAGGAAGTGTTGAGGTGGTACCTGGCACTAGGGAAATAAGGTGACAAGACCACTGTGGAGAACCTTGTCCCGTGGGAGGAAAGTAGGAAGGACTTGCGATTGTCAAAATCAACATGGGGGAGAGAGAAGAAAAGCCAATGTGGAGCATTTATTTTTATCATCTACCTTGAACTGTTTTGGTCTGGAGCTGGATGTGGTGAAATATGGCTTCACAGGATGTGATGTGTAACATGAGAACAGGAAATCACTTATGGTCTGCATCATGTTTTTACAGGAACGTGTATGTGACATCAAAATGACAGGAAGCAATATTCTGTACATCGTCAGCCTTGTATCAACACATAAATTGTTCCACTGCAAGTTTTGACGGTTGGTTGAATGTCCTGTAATGTGCTACTTTGAGCTGATAAAACGCACATCGGTTTCAGGTTTAAGATTCTATTATAGTCCCTGATTTTTCTCAAGGTTTATCTGATCATCGGATGAAAATGTCACTGTCAAATTTTCATCAAAAGAACTTTGATTTAAGATGGAGTCAACAGCTTTCTTTGGGGCACTTTTTCCTTTAGACTAGGCTTGCTGGTATTTGAATGAAAGGTATCTTCATGAGGAATTTGAATCTTTTAACTATTATAACTGATGTTTAATGGTAATGTGAAAATGACCATACCCGTGATTAGCACTTTAAGGGTTAAATGCCAGCAGATTTAAAGTAAGTGGTTTGCTGTGCCTTGCAAGTCATGCTGAAAATGTGACAAGGGCAGATAGAGCATGATTTGCCATGCAATGCAAAAACCACTGATAAAGGCCTTTACAAGTGTAGTGTGGAGAGGATCATCATGTAATTTACCCTCTTAAATTGGTCCCTGTCTTGGGAGGCCCCCCTGGTTGGGGCACATGCTGTATTTTCTTAATTCATTCCCCCTTTAAACTGGCCAAAATGGACTGGTGATCAAATGTTACCTGTTTCAATGTTTTTCAACTAATATCAACAGTAATGAAGAACAACTTGAGTGATAGTTACAGATGACACCTATAAAGATAGCCTAGCACACAGGTCAGTAACTTCTCTTGGAGAGGGTTGGGTGCTTGGTGCCCAATTCATGCCAGGGAAGCCTGTTGATAAGGCTCAAACTTATTATTCTTTCAGGAGGAAAAGGGTTCACACATACACATGTACTATGATGATTGTTGATGCTTTCACTGTAAAAATTTTAATTGATTTTCAGTCTGGTAAAAACTGTGGAAATATGTCAATATTTGTGACTTTTCCAGTCAGAACAAAAGAAAAAAAGCCAAACAAACTTTATTTCAACCCTGACTAAATTGTGTTATCATTTTACACCCATTACTGCCTAGTGCCAAGAATTCCCTTCATATCAATCCAGGGATAAAACCACCATTATATTTACTGTATATTTTCATATTAGCATATAGGTGTATTAGAATAAAATATACCATTGGTGTTGTGCAGACACCTTTCATTGAAAATATATGCAAGATAAAAAAAAGGCGAAAAAATCAAAAGTTATACCAGTGTTTACCTGTCATTGCCTGGAAGCTTATGCTCTGAGCACAGCTTGCTGGCAATAAATCACTGTGTATGAATATGTGATTTGCCCTCTGTTTACAAAATTCATCATGGAAAAAATATCTGTCAAACCAAGCAATACAAACAGGCTGCTAACTTGTTTCTTTGCTTGCTGCTGCAAAAGGTAGATGTTTGGAGGAGGAGGTACCTGTAGTGCCACCTACAGGCGACCTGTTGCATTTAAACACTACAAAATGCTGAACCCTGTCCTGGTGAGCACACAGCAGAATCTACAGCCTGATCTTGAGAATACCACTCTTACCATTAACCAATTAGCCAAAGGCTAATGTTTCTTCAATTTGGTTAGCAAAACCTGAAATATGTTAGGATTGAAATTATTGAAGTGAAATGGTGAATTCTTTGTTAATATGGCTTTTATTTCCCATTTTGGCAAAAATTTCACGAACTTAGATCAGTACTGGCCTGTCATAGGTTGCAGGCATTGCGTCCTACCCAACATATCAGGGAAAGTTGTTGACCTGGGATTTCTGATCTTTATTTTTCATTTAATATATTTGTGGCCATTACGAAATGAAGTAAAAATGCTCAGGTTGACAGTTCTTTATATTTGGTACTCTTTGGTAATTTGGGAGAGAAAAAGCTGGCAAAATTCCTTGGCTGTGCTTAAATTTTATGTGTGTTTCATTTTAAGCAAAGAATAATAGAACTTGGGTTATGCAAGATTGGAGGCAGAGATTTCAAGGAAATTGAGTGCTGTGTCCTTATAATGCTGATCATGGGACCCATGGTGCAGGCACTGATAGTAAAGCCACCTTATAACGAGGGGATATATCATAGAATATGGAAAGGTGCTTCAGTGAGAGCCAAGAGATGACCCACCATGTTATATCAGAATTGATCCCCCATGTAATGATTGATGGGCCTATATGTGTACAAAGGGGGAGCACAGTATTATGTTTGGGCCAACAAAATATGATACTGACACAGATGATGATTCCTCTGTACTGTGTCTCTGTGTTTTATGCCCATATTGTCAGTTTCAAACCTTTAGGTTTACAGTATATCTAAATCAGGTGATAAGAATAATTTATCATTAACCCTTTCCCCCTTAAACTGGCCAAAACTGGCTGGTGGTCAAATGTCATCTGCTTCAGTGTTTTCAACTGATTTCAACAGCAATGAAAAACAATTTAACTGAGAATTGAAGATAAGACCTGTCAAGACAACATGACCCAGGTCAACAGCTTTCCTCGGCATGGGTTGGGCACTAAGTGCCCAACCCATGCCGAGGAAAGCTGTTGACTCAGTCTGAATTCAAGGGGTATAGGGTTAATAAATACTGGGTCAACATGTGACTAAACACAGGGTCAGCATGACCTTCTTTCTTTATGAAAAATGAGGATGAGATATTTTTATTTCAGATAGCATTGCTATACACTTGTTGCCACACGCTTCTTGTAATATTAGATTCAAGGTCATAAAATGACGAAGAATCAGTCTACTGATACGGGCCTATAGGTCAATGTTATACACTTGTCCGTGATAAGTGATCGATCAATGTATCATCCGAGCAGTGAGCCTCGTCTTCTTCTCAGATTCACCATCATGCATCAGAAAGAATTATGAATGAACTGGCCACTCATTCATGTACAGCCTTCAGTCAGTCCCTGTCTCAATCAGTGGGGTCAAACCAGCTGCATCAGTGTATCAACAAGAATGATATTAGATTACTACCGGAACAAGCATGACAGTGGGGGGTCGGCTGTTTATTGAATGCAGGATATATGTAAACATATATTACAGAGAGTAAAGAGCATAAACCTCCTGCATAAATTTATCAGCAGTAGATGTTGTAGAAGGAGCAGGGTATATTTTTTGACCTTGCATATATAATGCAGGTGAAAGTAGTTCCAGAAGTAATTGATAATTTATGTACATTTTCCTGTTTTCACTGTAGGGTAGGCTTTTCAGGCAGGAGTGGCTTATATTTGGCACCATTCCCCATGTTAGTTCATTTACTCAGTTGAACAACCATTTCCCAGTACAGTTTACATGTCAGTGTGAATTTTAGATGCAGACTTGTTGATCAAGAACAATCATATTTGACCAGGGCAAGCTGAAAGCTATTATGAAACATTGACATTTCATAGAAGTGATGTTATTTGAAGTCGTACCTTGTTTTTCACTACTACGTGACCTCCTGTTTTGTGTTTTGGCTGTCATTGAAGGAATATTATGGGAAGTATATTATGGCTTCAAATACTCCATGTGCCAGATTATAACAGTGAACAACAGTGTTTCCATTAGGAATTTTTTCAGGGTGTCACAAGAAGGAAAAATCTGGGGAGAAGACTAAATTCCACGCATGTAAAAAATAAGACTTTTGACCCTTTAGAATTTTGTCAGAGGGTATTTCAGGTTTTGAAAGGGTAATATACCCCCATTTGGGGGCTCACGGAAACGCTGAAACATTTAAGTGGTGCTCTTGTACATGGGCTATTTTTTTCATAATGTGCAAATATATTCATCACACCTTTTTCTTTCCTGTCCAGTAGATTTTCATAAGTTTTCATGATTAGAAGACTATCTGTTTGTATTGAGAAAATAAAATTATTTGTTTTCTTGGACAAAATCAGTTGGAGTTAATTTTGCCACAAAGAACCATTTATTGAGATTGGAATAATTATGTATTCTCCTGTATAAAAGTTATCTTTACTCTCACCATGTGAATTCAGGAAAATTTGTTTAAAACTTCAAATATTTTGACAGTGTATGTTTTTCGAAGCTCTGTAGGGAAGACTGTTTTAACCCTTTGGCCTTATGACGCCGACGGGTATTGTCGTACCCGACGCCGTCCGTCTGTCCATCTGTCCATCCGTCCCATGGATTAATCACCATAACTTCAGAAATTTTTTGAGACAGGACTTTCAAATTGCACATGATATTACACATCTATATGGCCTACTTTGTGTGCAAGTATAGTTGACCTTTGATGTAATTCTAAAGGTCACACAGTGGTCACATGTGCTAAGCAAGGTTCCACTCTAACTATTGGAAGCCTGCATCTAGCAATCTAAATCTTACAAACATGAAGCTTTATAGAGTGATCTAGAAGCCTATTGCAAATCGAGGTCAAAGCTTTATATTTTACCTACTTTTTGAGGTCAAAGGTCAAGTGCACAATGGTGGTATTTGTATAAGTAAGGAAGTTTTTAAGTCAGTTACATGAAATTTTATACACAAATGTATCACAACCGAAGTATGTGTCATGAATCAAAAGAAGGTCACTAGGTCAAGTATCTAGGTCACAGTGACCTATTCATTGAAATTTTGTTTTACCACTATAACATCAGAAATTTTTTAGGCAGCACTTTCAAATTGCACATGATAGTACACTTCTATATGGCCTACTTTGTGTGCAAGCATAATTGACCTTGACCTAATTCTCAAGGTAACACAATGGTCCCATGTGCTAAGCAACGTTACTGCTCTAACTATTGAAAGCTTGCATGTAGCAATCTAAATCTTACACACATGAAGCTTTATAGAGTGATCTAGAAGCCTATTGAAAATTGAGGTCATAGCTTTATTGTCTCGCCAGCATAAGCTGTTGGTGAGACTAAGCAGTCACTTTCTGGACGTCCATCTGTCCGTCCGTGTGTCCGTCCATCCATCCGTCAACAAAAAACTTTGAGGTGGCTTAAATTACGCTGGCGAAACATTCATGCCCCCCTGGCATGACTCTGGTATTTGACCTACTTTTTGAGGTCAAAGGTCAAGTGCACAATGATGGTATTGGTATAAATAAGGAAGTTTTTAAGTCAGTTACATGAAATTTTATACACACATGTATCACAGCCAAAGAATGTGTCATGAATCAAAAGTAGGTCACTAGGTCAAGTATCTGGGTCACAGTGACCTATTCATTGAAATTTTGTTTGCCACTATAACATCAGAAATTTTTAGACAGGACTTTCAAATTGCACATCATAGTACAGTCCAACATGTATATGGCCCACTTTGTGTGCAAGCATAGTTGACCTTGGCCTAATTCTCAAGGTCACACAATTGTCACATGTGCTGAGGAACATTACCACTCAAACTATTAAAAGCCTGCATGTAGCAATCTAAATCTTACACACATGAAGCTTTATAGAGTGATCTAGAAGCCTACTGAAAATCAAGATCATAGCTCTATATTTGACCTACTTTTTGAGGTCAGAGGTCAAGTGCACAATGGTGGTATTTGTATAAGTAAGGAAGTATTTAAGTCAGTTGCATGAAATTTTATACACAAATGTATCACAACTAAAAATGTGTCATGAATCAAAAGAAGGTCACTAGGTTAAGTATTTGGGTCACAGTGACCTATTCATTGAAACTTTGTTTACCACTATAACTTCAGAAGCTTTTGAGACAGGACTTTCATATTGCATATGATAGTACACCACTATAAGACTTGCTTTGTGTGCAAGCATAATTGACTTTGACCTAATTTTCAAGGTCACACATGGGTCACAAGTTTGCGGAGTGACATTGTGCATCTAGAAATCTAAATCTTAAAACAAAAGAAGCAACATAGGGTGATCTAGAAAGCTATTGAAAGTCAAGGTTATACCTCTATATTTGACCTAATCTTTTTGAGATCAAAGGTCAAGTGTATAATAGTAGTATTTGTTGAATTTATGACAAGATCTCCATTTGTGAAATTATTTGATATGTGGCAAAATGGCTGTGATCTCTTACACTACAGGCTACCAGCAGCTTTCTGATCATACACTATACCTGGTACTATGGGAGACTATTCCTATTCACTTACAGCAAAAAAGATTGAAGACGGCCGAAGGGTATTGCATTCTTTGAACGGTATTTTTGTGAAATGCTGTTTTCATCGCTTCAGACTATTTGTTTGTGTGAAAAGAAACATTTGCTTGGACACAAACTGCACAAGGTTCTTGTTTGCGTTTTTAATGTATTAGTGATAGTTGCCTGCTAAACAGACCAATGTCCCCCTTTCCCCACTCCATTGTGATAGAGGTAATATGGAGCTGAATAGGTGTGCTTCTGAAGGAGGCAACAATGACTGTGACTTCAAAAAAAAAAAAAAAGAATCTCAAACTAAAGGTGCCGAATAAAGCATTAACTGTGTGAGAATGGTCATAAAGTGACAGCAAAAGTACCTGGAAAAAGAAGAATCTGTGCTAATATTGTTAGCATAATGTATATGAGCTTACTGAGCTGATGATGATTGACCCTTAGTTCCCCCTTAAACCGACCAAAACCGGCTGGTGAACAAATGTTGTCTGCTTCAATTTGCCAGACATCAACAGTGATGAACATAACAGCTAATGCCTTATAACCCCTCGGCTGTCCACAAAAGGTAATAAACAATATATGATCAATTTATTCTTATGAAAGTATGCTGATCACACACCTTGTATGTTTCATGCAGTGTACAGGGTGCTATCAGTTCACAGCCACATCAAGTTTACACATCTGTGTCTAGTAGTAGTTTTAAATATCAAATGCTGTAAGTATTGTTTTATGGTGAGAGTAACATGTTTCTAGAACACCAATTGAAATTCCATTGACAGTGGAATATAGATGGTCAATGCAGGTGTCACTGTAAAAGTTTTGTGATCTTACCTTATCTGGTTCTTCTGATATTCCTTGTATTTATGTCCCTCGGTGGAAGCCAGGGGACATATTGTTTTAGTGCCCTTTCTTCCGCATCTTCTTATTGTTGTTCAGGTTCTTCAACACTTGGTTTCCGTGCGATAAGTCTTGAAGGACTTGACATAATTTGATGAAACTTGGTTGGATTATGTATCTAGGCAAGACCTAGGTTGGGATTGTATTTGGATGACCTTGAGCGAATTCTCAAGGTCACAGGGTCACTTATGTGAAATTGGTTTCCGTTCGATAAGTCATGAAGAACTTGATGGAATTTGATGAAACTTGGTAGGATTATGTATCTTGGCAAGACCTAGGTTGGGATTGTATTTGGATGACCTTGAGTGAATTCTCAAGGTCACGGGGTTACTTATGTGAAATTGGTTTCCGTGCGATAAGTCTTGAAGAACGTGATGGAATTTGATGAAACTTGGAAGGATAATGCATCCAGGTGAGATCCACAATTGGATCATAGTTGGGTGACGTTGAAGTAATTTTCAAGGTCACAGGGTCACTTAAATATGAAATTGGTTTCTGTGCAGTAAGTCTTGAAGAACATAATGGAATTTGATGAAACTTGGTGTGATAATGTATCAAGGTAAGACCAAGGTTGGGATTGTATTTGGGTGATCTTGACCTAATTTTCAAGGTCACAGGGTCATTTATGTGAAATTGGTTTCTCTGCAATAAGTCTTGAAGAACTTGATGAAAATTTCTTGAGTAATGTATCTAGGTGAGAGCTAAAATAGGATTGTAATTTTCAAGCAAACTTGGTCATTTGTAATTTGTTATCACCTGTAGCTTATTCAGAGACGTAAGTGTTCCACCGGGAGACATTTGATTTTCTGTTGGAAAATCAGTCTGTTCTAGTTTTTGTAATGGATTGACCCTGATGGCCTTGAAATCAGGTCAAGGTCACTGTCCTTCAAAGCTGAGCTAGACTCTTACAAGGGTGATTAACTGTAATAGTCTTATGATCCTATCTTATCCAGTGGCTAAGATATCATGTACAAGACATTTTAAAGAGAAAAATTGCATCTGGTGACCTTCAAATTAGGTCAAGGTCACTGTCCTTCAAACTTGACATAGACCCTTGCTAGGGTGATTATCTGTAAATGTTTCATGATCCTAGCGATTCTTGTTCTCCTGATAGTGCATGCTAGAAATTCTTAGAGAATAGACCTATGTGACCTTAAAATTGGGTTTGGGTCATTGTCCTTCAAACTTGATGTAAACTTCTGAAAGGGTGATCAACTAAAAAAGTTTCATGATCCCAGCTTTTCTGGTTCCTCTGAAATTGCTCGCAAGAAGAAGGGACACAAGGGTGGAGGGACGGACACACAGATTCACACACAGATCCATGAGATAGCAATACCCCCGGGCCTATATGGGCTGAGGGGTAAAAAGGGAGTTGAATGAGAATAGGTGATACCTATAAAGATAACATGACCCAGGTCAACAGCATTCCTTGACATGGGTTGGGCACTTATCATCCAGCCCACACCAAGGAAAGCTGTTGACTCTGTTTGAATTCAAGGGGGAGAGGGTTAAAATGACTGTAAAAGCCCCCAATGGCTTACCTTATGTAACCTGTAACTTAGCATGCACGGCAGTGATGACAGTGACTTCCACCAGATCAATGCAACACCAAGCTTCCCTTAACCCTGTCTCAACCTAAACCAGCAAAGTGACCACTAGTCAGATGTTTCCTGCTTCAGTGATTACATAAGCCATGCCAAAGCCAAAGAAAGCTATTGACTCAGTTTTACTATGAGGCATGCATATTAATTTCCCACCACAACTGCATGTATACGTGGTTGTCTTAGTAACCATTGTCTTTGCCTGGTGAAGTATGGGTCACTGCCTGTACGGGGAAGCGGGATATTACTAATATTTTGGAAACAAAGAGCACTTAGTACAGGCGGACAGGAATTGATTCTTTTAACCAACATAGAAAGCACCAAATGAATATGACTTTGGTATTTGTTCACTCTAAAGACACTAATTTGTGAGGAAGAGGTGTCTAGCCCTGTCTGTGACAGTGATATGCCTGTGTGTCCTCCATGATGGACAGACGTGAACCCTGTGCTTTGTGATGGGATATTAATATGCGTGTCTTGTATACAAAATGGAAAGGGTTAATGAAGAGCTGAAGTGATAATAAAGCATGCATTCTCTAACACAGTATTAATTGGTATTTCAAGGGGACTGATCAAAGCTTGTTGTTTGATTGAACCCCTTAGAATGCAGTACTAAAGTGGTAAGTGATGATAAAGTAACTGCAAAGTTTTGTAATGGGACACTGGGGTGGAACAAAGGGGTGCAAAAACTTGCCAAAAGTGACAGAGCAATGTGGTGGTGGTCATGTGACTGCTAAAGTATTGTGATACAGGGCTGAAGGGGTGATAAAGTGACTATGATGTCATGTGATGTGGCACTAAGGTGGTGATTCAGTGACTGTTGTGATGTGGCACAGAAGCAGTGATAAAGTAACTATATGATGTCATGAATGAATGAACTTTATTGGCTGCACCACAGTATACAAAAAGTGTGGCAGTATGCCAAGCGAAACAAATACAAACTTTTCACACGTTGATTACAACAAAGAAACACGACATCAACAACACCAACCCCTATATAAACAAAGTGTTGAGACAAAAAAAAAAAGTGATAATAAATTACAAACACATCAGACAACCCCTGGAGACAAGTGCTACCATTTGCACCTGGCAAAAGAAAAAAAAAGGAGATTTCTGATTTATTCAAACATTGTTAGTGATTTTGTAAATAGGGCCGACATGAGAGGAAGTATCCTTTATCAAAATATGTTTTTTTTATAATTGATTTCCTATGATAGCCATAACTACTTTCATATAAATTCAAAAATTTCTGATCACTTCATAATCTGAGGATTCCATAATAAAGACGAATTTTTCCAGATCAGTATAACCAAAAAATTCTGGGAACATGTCCAAAATTGAATTTAGCAATTTCGCGGGGGGAGGGGGGGAGGGTCACGAAACTTTTGATTGGCGACAACAAAGTAGCACTCATCCTCTAAGAGATTACATTGCTTGCAAAGTCTTAATTCTATGGGTAATTTTGATGGACGTTTGTGCCTTCCTTTTTCGATCACCACATTATGTACACTGATTCTGAGCCCTTGAGATATTTTTCCTCATGGTAAAATCTTTGATGATAGGTATATAATTTTCAAATCTAAATTCTCTTTCATATAAAACATAGCTTCTCAATTTTTTATCTACTGCTTCATTATTATTCATTTCCTGTTCCAAACACGAAAATAAAATTTAGGAACGTTTTTTCAATATGTTATCTGGAAAACAACCCCTTTTGTTTCCGCAGTTGTCCCATAAATGTTTCATGTCTATACTATATAGCATGTCCAAAATAGTTTGCAACCAAGTACTTTTCCCTTCTAATGACATCGTGACATTACATAAATATGCGTCATACAGAAGGCTATCGGTTGGTAAATTAACAATTCTCAACCAGTTCTTACAGACAAGTTTCAAAATTTTCTGTGACACCGGTAATTGACCAAGTTCACCAAGAACTGCAATATTTGATGCTTTGCGATGCACACTGAGACAGTGTTTTAAAAAACTGATATTGAATTTTTCGTAGTCAAGTTTGAAATATGCTGCAAAAGAGTCAATTGATAAAATTTTTGATGGGAGGGCAGAGTAAGCACCCCATATTTCACAAGCATACATTAAGATTGGCATCACAACCTTTTCAAACAGATCAATAAGGAATTTAGTGCTCACTTTCCCAACAAAAAATAATCTTTTTAGGTGTCCAAGTGCTTTTTTGGCTTTATCACATAGTCCCTTTATAGCACCTTCAAATGAGCCACTTGCTGATATTTCTATACCCAAATACACATAGTTTCTGACACGTTCTAACTCATCTTTACCTAGAACAAAAGTTCTTTTTATTAACTTACCCATCTTATTAAAAATCAAAACCTTAGACTTACTGATATTAACATTCAATTTCCATTCATCACAATACGCCTTCAATTTATTCAAACATGTTTGTAACCCATGTTCAGAACTTGATAATAAAATTAGATCATCAGCACACAATAAACAGCTAATTTTCTTGTATAATACTACGGGATCGCATGAGGTATCAAATCATTTGTAAAAACATTGAACAATGTTGGGCTCAACACGCAACCCTGTTTAATGCCTCTTTTGAGAAAAATTTGATCAGAAAAGCCAGTATCATGCTTGATTTGTAAACTCGAATCAAGATACATATCTTTAATAATATTAAAAATCTTCCCTTTGATACTGCTTACTATAAGTCTATAAAATAATCCTTGGTGCCAAACTGTATCAAAGGCTTTTTGAAAGTCTATGAAACACGAATATAAAAATTTGCCCCTGTTTATCAGTTTTGTATATTTGTCGATCAAAGTTCTGAGAAGAAATATGTGGTCGCTAGTTCTACAGTTTTCCGTAAATCCTATTTGAGTTTCATTTTTTAAATTTATATTGTCTTTAAAGTAACTTTGTATTCGTTTATTTAAGATAATACAAAACAATTTTGAGACACAGCTATTAATTGATATACCCCTCTAGTTATTTGGATCTGATCTCTCACTATTTTTACATATTAAAACTAAAAGACATGTTTTCCATATTGTTGGAAAAACCCCTGAAGAAAAAATTATGTTGAAAATCTTCAGTAACATTGGTTTCAAAATATTCGTAACAAACCTTTAACATTTCATTTAGAATTTTGTCTTTCCTATGCGCTTTCTTGTTTTTTAACTTCAGAATTGCCTCTTTTAATTCGGGTTCGGTAATTTAGTAATCTGATGCAGCCTCTGAAGGATCATTGTCAACTGCCAAAGCTGTTTGCATTGCAATCAGTTTTGGGTGATTTTACACCACGGGAATGTTTGACATTAAACTTGAAATATGGCGAAACCATTGTGCTGGGTCAATATTTGAGTTCAGTCTGTTTTTTTCTAAGGTTACATCTTCCAATTCTTTTATCAAATCGCAGTAAACCTTTGGATTTTTGTCCCATACTTTGTCCAGAGAATTCATAATTCTATCTTGGATTTGTTTTTCACTTTTCTTTCCAAGTAGTCTAAATTGTTTTCTCGTAGTATAGTAAGATTGTCTTAAACAATAATGAGGGTCCTAGGACAGTTGTTTTGCCATGTTCTTAAGTTCGTGGTACAGGTTTTAACATTTGTTAGTAGCATACTTAGGAAGACACTTTCGCCTGTGATTCCTGGTTGATTTAGCTTTTAATGACAACCTAGCAGCTCTGTGGATGATGTTGTTATAGTCAGAAATCAGGTTGCCTGAAGGGGGGTAAGGGGGTTTTCGGTACGCTGGTACAGGTAATTATTTTTCTAGAGTACGCAGTGAGGAAAATAAAAATCTTTCAAAATTTTGGATAGTACGAAGTACGTAAAACTACAGGGCTTCTAGTACGCCATTACGGTAAATAAAAAGCCCCAGTACGCCAGTACCGGAAACCCCTTATCCACCCTCTTGTCTGTGCTCTCTCCATTATCAGCCTCATAATTATTGTTCATAAACAGATCTAGGTCCCTACTACATAAAGTGTCCAGGGCATGTTTGAATGCACTAAGGCTATTATCATTCCAAGAAAAACAGGTAGGTAAAGGGTTAAGTTGACTATTTTCCCATGCCTGTGTGTGTTCTGTATCACACGACTGGCAAATTGTTAGTGTGAGGTCAAAAGACATGCAACAATGATCTGACATCCAGCTGAGGTCATGTACCGTCATATGGGGGATTAACGGGAACACAGTGTGGTCAGCTATTACATAATCTATACAGGTGGGGTTCCTGGCGTCATGACTGAAACATGTATAATTGCCAGTCAAATTCCCCATTTTTCTACCATTCAAAATGCACAAACCATTAGTTTGGCACAAATTTAGCAGTAATTTCCGGTGCTCATCTGTTCTACACATATCCATATTAGCTCTAGCAAGAGGAGTATCTGATTCAATGTCGTGTGGAAGAGGTATCAGATCATTGTCGGCTTTGTCATGTGGAATAAAATCAACATCAACATATGTGGCAGCATTAAAGTCTCCCATATGTATACAATTTCCTCCTTGTGAGCCATACTTGCAAATGTCTGCTGAAAATTTATCAAAGACATCTACATCACTTACATATAGAGAATTTGTTGGAGATGCATACACTATTGCTATAAAGATATCCTCATCCAGACCAAAGTATGCTTTCTTTACTTTGATCCAAACAATTTCTGGATCAGAAACTGGGAGTAACTCGACACCTTTTTTAATATCGTTTTTTATATGGACGTCTAGTCCACCTGAGTTTTTAGTAGCTCTAATAGATCTGGGTCTTTTACTTTTGTGTAATGTATATCCCTTTATTGACAGATCAGTGTCAAAATTAGCATGAGTCTCTGTAAGGCCAAATATATCAAAATCACTAACTACAGTAGTCCCTGTCACGAGAGACCCCTGTCGTGAGAGACCACCCTCTCATGACAGACCGCTTTTTAGAATCCCAAGTCCTATACTTCCAATGTTAATATATCTGTCATGAAAGACCGCCTGTCTCATAAGACCACTTTTTGTCGCTGTAGGGATGGTCTCTGGTGACAGGGACCACTGTACTATGTCATGTGATGTGGCACTGAGGTGGTGATTCAGTGACTGTCATGTGATGTGGTACTGAAGCAGTGATAAAGTGACCATGATGTCATGGGATGTGGCACTGAGGTGGTGATTCAGTGACTATGTCATGCGTTGTGGCACTGTAGCGGTGATAAAGTTACTATGATGTCGTAATGTGGCACTAAGGTGGGGATTTAGTGACTATGTCATGTGATGTTGCACTGAAGTGGTAATAAAGTGACTACTATGTCATGTGATGTCGCACTGAAGTGGTTATAAAGTGACTGCTATGTCATGTGATGTTGCACTGAAGTAGTAATAAAATGACTACTATGTCATGTGATGTTGCACTGAAGTGGTAATAAAGCAACTGCCAAAAGTCACCCAAAGTTAACATTACAAAGTATATCACCACTCTGAGTATGGATTGTACAACTATTCAGTGGCAGGTTGATAATAATATCATGATTACCTGTAAACCTTTAGGGTAGGTTGTTGTGTTTGGGCTTAGTGTAACATTTAATTAAGCACTCCCACATGATGTAGCTGCCATTGTTATACTGCCTCTGTGTTCCTGTCTGCTGTGCCAGTAACTTGTTAATTCAACAGATGTCTCTATGTAATCCCATGACTCATGTGTCACCTTCCAAGAAACAAACAGAGAAATAGGAAGCCACTCACTCTCCTGGAGCCATGTGTAAAGGGCCAACAGGTAGGGGTCTGCCAGTTCTCGGTAGTTTTTAGAGAATCCCACATTTCGTTGTGTGTGAGCATGATGGAAACTTTTGTGGAGGTAATCTAAAACAGCCCAGCTGTCAGCCTGTAGGGCCCTACATCATTTTCTGTTTTTCTTCAAGGCAGCTGACAATGACATCTCCTGACCTTTCCTGTATTGTTGGGTTTGTTATGAAGGTTTACATTCTGTTATGATTTTTGTTCTCTAACTCACCTCTCACCTCCCTGTCACCCTGTCACCCTCTCTCCCTATATCCCTTCTTTCCAGAGAGAGAGAGAGAGAGAGAGAGAGAGAGAGAGAGAGAGAGAGAGAGAGAGAGAGAGAGAGAGAGAGAGAGAGAGAGAGAGAGAGAGAGAGAGAGAGAGAGAGAGAGAGAGAGAGAGAGAGAGAGAGAGAGAGAGAGAGAGAGAGAGAGAGAGAGAGAGAGAGAGAGAGAGAGAGATTTTTACATGGGAAGTACATGATACTTACAGGAAAGTGTGGGCAGAGTCATAAAAATGTTGATAATTTATATTAATCATTAGAAGGTCACAAGTTACCCCATACTGGCAATTAAATGAGAAAATACAACTCAAACCTCACCATAATGTTTTAGGTGCCAATCATAAACATTGTCCACATCTAAATGATTGTACCTCTCATTCCTAATTTAAATTCCTTGTGAAAAGACCTTTCATTTAACTACCAGTGTGCCTATATTTCCAAAGAAAAAGTATAGTGGTCCAGGAAACAGTTTCCTCAGCATGCTTTGGTTGAATTGCAGCAACAAGGCACCATGGAAAGATATTGACCTAGTCTGCAAAGTATAGCAATTAAAAGGTTTGAACGACATATACACAAGAACATCAGCATATGTTCAGAGAATGTGAAGACTGGGCCAAAAAAATAAAGAAAAAAATATTTTCAGAGAAATCGTTAATATTGTAGTGGTCATCTGCAGTGGGCTGTCCTCGGACAATGCAATCGTACACCTTTGCCTTCATGGCTTCCTCCAGAGACAACACTTGCAGCAGATTGCTAAAAATGTGTACCTGTGGCTACATATTTTTCATGTTAGGCTGTAATTTTTGAATAGAGGAATTGCATTAGAAAAATTATCTGTATGACAGATATACACAATTTTGGCTACAAAATTAAACTTTGCAGAGGAAGTGCAGTGTATCTATCCTGATGAGGGTCATCAAGAGTGTATGGGTTAATAACTACTGGTTAGAATTTAATTTGGATACACTTAGAGCTTATCAAATAAGTTTGTTTTAAGCCTGTTCATTCTCAGAGCCACATTGATGTCTTGCTTTCTTTGTTGGAAAAAACTGGACAAAACTTGGGAGGTTGTGCTCACAATAATATTGTGAACTGCAGGGATTGGAGGGATGCAGGAACATACTAGGGTACATTTCATAAGGAAAAAAGGCACATCAACGTCCCCTCCCTAAAGAGAAAGGGGGTTCCAGGAAAATTTTATGATCAGTGTAGATCACAGATGTTGCCCTTTTTCCCTTATATGCCCCCCCCCCCACCACCACATGACAGTGCAAAAGAAGAGGTCAGTGACTTTGGGCTGGCCAGACTTCTTGTGATATTGTAATGTTGTCATATTGTATATTCACTGTGTATGATAGATCATAATATCCACCTTGTGGCATCCCTGGCTTCTGGAGCACCCTTGTCTGCTTATGACTTGAAGCATAAAATATTAAAATACTAAATGTAAATATCATGAGTGTGTACTGGGTATACAAAAATAAAAAAGTTTTAATATATGATTTTTGAAACATATTTTTACTAATTTAGCTAATGCATTGACAGGTTCATATATTTTTCATTATGTGGGTTGTCTTTGCTGAACATTTAGCTTAAAGAAGGAGCTGCTACTAAGAGAAACGTGTATGGGTACAGGCTCCAAAACATATTCTGAGTAGTTACCCACAGAAGACCCTTTAATTTATTTGGGCTAATACAGCCTATTTTATGTTCGGAACGAGCGGGAGTCGAACCTGCAATTCGATACTACGTGAAAATTCTACCAAAGAACGTGACAATAGTACATTGTACTTCCATATGTATATAGGTTAGACAGTGACAGGTTAGCTGACAATAGTACTTCCATATGTTTTTAGGTCAGACAGTGACAGGTTAGCTTATGGAGTGTAGAGAGTCGAGACTATGGAAAAGTCTTACAGGAAGTGGTTCTGGATGAAAAGACATAAATACAACAGGTGTCAACTTGAATCTCACATTCTTAAAAAAAAAATCTGTTAGTGTCCTGCATGGTAAATAAGAATAACATAGTAACTGGGACAAAGACCGTTTTCATCTTGGACAAAGATTTTAAATTTCTGTACTGAGTAGGATTTTCCTACTTTTTGTAGGATTTTGGCAAAAAAAGTAGGATTTAGTTGGATTTGTAATGAAAAGGGCTCAAATTAGTAGGATTTTTGAATAAAAATCAAGAAATTTTCCTAAATGTGTGCAAAGTTAAGCTTTTTAAAAAGGAAAGTAAATGATTTTCTGATGGAGATACACCATTATTAATAAGCAAGATTTTAGTTCTTAACTGTATTTTAGGCTTTATTTGGGGTCATTTAATCCTAAGTAATTGTAAAAATGCCAAAGTTGGGTCATATTAACATGAAATAGCGTCATTGAGTTTTCCTATACTATGAGTCAGATTTTTTTGTCAAGTGCTGGTACAAACACTGGATTTATTACAACAGCATGAAGGTACCTTTCTTGCAGACAATGCCATTTCAAGGACAAGGTGCTTCATTCTTTGATTCTGTATACACACTTTCTCCACAGGAACTGATGCACAATACCAGGGTTTAATACAGAGAGATCTGATGCTGACACAGTGGCATTCCTATAAAAAATGAGCAAGACTAGGCAAGTAGCTGCTGAATGGCAAAAGCAGGTTCGACTGGTTTCGATACTGTGTGTATCTTGTCAGGAACCGTTACAAAAACTGTTGATACCCAAGTATTGTGCTGTTGTAATAATGTTACACGTGGATTTGTGTTTACGTTTCAGCAGCACTACAATAGTATGTTTGTCATAATCTGAATCTGGTTCCCATTGGATGTAAATGGGTCCAGAATGGGAATCCCCTGGCTGGCGATCTCACTCTATTCCTATTAAAAAAGACCACAAATGACCAAGTGCCATAAATGTCAGTTTTTTTTTTTATATATACTCGTATACTGTGAAACCTCCCTTACTGAACACCTTCGTATACTGAACACTTTCTCAGTCCCAATTGTGTATTTTATTATAAGCAAACCTCCCAATACTGAACACCTCTCTATACCAAACGCTATTGTCTGGTCCCAAGAGCGTTATGTATAGGAGGTTTCAGTGTACATATAATATCATCTTGGACACATGTTGACTCCATCCTTAAAGGGGTAATCTATGAAATGTTTGGTTATTATGGAGTGGAAATTCCAGGCTGTAAAAAAAAAAAAAAAAAAGCTGATATCCTAGTAGAGGTCTTCTTTTTTGTTGTCTTTTTTTATACCTTCAGAACAGAAACTATTGTCTGTATCAACCTTTCCTAGAATACTTCCATAAAAAGCCTGCATATTGTAATGTCATGTGTTTGAATGTTTCAATTTCAATTTGTCATTGATAGAAAATGTTTTTATCGGGGATTATAGATAACACCCCTATTATGATAGCGAACCCCGGATCAACAGCTTGGCATATGTTGGCCACCCAACCCGGCCAAGGAAAGCTGTTGAATGTGTCTTATGGTGGCAAGGGCTGGGCTAATGGGCATGTTTTTAAATGTACAGTCAAATACGTCAGTTGATCTGGTCAAATGAGTTGACAGTTTTCTTGGTATACATGTATGTTACACACATGTTCACGCACTCATTACAGCGTAAGGGCTTTGTGCATTAATGCCTACAGATCATGCTTCTCAGAATGGTGTTGGGGATTGGCAATATTGAATTATAGGACTAGTATGGTGCATCAGGTTTTCAGTCTTGGAACATGTGTTACGTATGTCTACTTTAAACAGCTTTAATTTTGCTGGATTTTTAATTTTGTTTATTTCACTGATGGCACAAAACCATGGAAATAAAAACAGAGTGTAAAGTATTTTAACATAGTTTGAATGGAATTATGTCCAAAATAGTGAAATTAAAGTTACATTGAAATGTTGAATAGACAAAAAAAAAAAACCCGTGAAAATTGACACACGGAAATAAGGTAATTTGTGATACGTATATGTATGACAAACACAACGATTAAAATGTACATTCAGGTATAATGACAATGTTTGATGATTGGTAGGGATTAGTCCGATTACATGCCTTTGTATGTTTGTATTGTAGATATGTGTTGCCCATCCCATGGAGTGTGCTAGGCTATTAATTATGTTTTGGAATATAGGTTAAATCAATTTGTCAGGCCAAATGCATCTCTGAAACATTGCTTTTCTCTTTAATACTTAAACTTTAGTATGTTTGCATTTTGTGTTTTGTTTTTGATTCAAAATCTTTGGGTGCATTGTCAGTACATGCAATGTTATTTTTATATATATGTCTGTGTGCCAGCACAGACAGTGTCTGATTTCCTTCCTTCCTTCCTTCCTTCCTTCCTTCCTTCCTTCCTTCCTTCCTTCCTTCCTTCCTTCCTTCCTTCCTTCCTTCCTTCCCTTCCTTCCTTCCTTCCTTCCTTCCTTCCTTCCTTCCCTTCCTTCCTTCCTTCCTTCCTTCCTTCCTTCCTTCCTTCCTTCCTTCCTTCCTTCCTTCCTTCCTTCCTTCCTTCTGGTTGGTGCCAAGACATAAAGAATGACAGAAAAAATTCTTGGGGAAACAAAATCTCTGGGTTCGCACTCAGACATAATTCACATTTTCAATGTCTTTTCTAAAACCATCTGCCAGATTCACTTGAAACTTGTTGGTAATGTACTATTGTGTTCCTTGGATGGCTTCTACCATGTTTGACTGAATGGTCAGACTCCAGGGAATTTCATATTTTTTATGTTTTTTATTTTTTTTTTTTCATTTTTGATAAAATCTTAAAACACCCCTTAAACTGCATGCTTAGTCAATTGCTTTGAAATTGCAAAGGAAAACTTCTGGGGTCTTCCAAATTTAACTATTCAACAGGCCACATTCTTTTTCCAGTTTTTAACAATTTTTGTCCCATTTTGCTTTTTTTTTTTTTTTGCTTCTCCCAAACTGCACATATGCTAATAACATGAATTACATCTGTACTGTCCCACTTCTTGCTGTCAAAACATCAAATTGTTTCAGTCACAACCAGTTTCACTCAAACATGTCAACTTGATAAGACAATGTGTAACTGTATTACTGTAACTGGTAAGATCACATACACTCAAGAGCTAGGTGGAATATCACACCAAAATGCTATGAAAACTATACAGTTTCCACTGTATTTGGAGACAATTCCAGCATTCAGGGTTCTCTTAGCTTACTCAATGTTGGTTTTGATGGCTGATTGGTCAGCAGAGATACCAGCCAAAGTCATTTCTGAGCTAAGGTATGCTTTCGCAGAAGATTGGACAATAATCTTGATGAATTATATCATGCAACCAAAGTGTGATCTGTTAACCACAGAGACAGGGTGAGAAGCAGAGCATAACAAAGGCATGTCTTATCATCCTTCCTGTGTTGGCCCAGCATGCACGCAGTGTGCCAGCTGTTATCCTTAGTGACAAACAACCAGCAACTGACCTTGGGCCTGGTTGTGGCTTACAGAGAAAGAACATGTTCTGTGGGAGGTTCATTTGTGACTTTGGGACTAAAAAAAGGTGTTCGGTGTTCAGAAGTGAGAGGCGAGAGGTTATAAACATCCAGGAACACCCAGGCACCTATTAAATAACATGTAAACATTTGGGACTGAAAAAAGTGTTCAGAAGTGAGAGGTGTTCACTAGTTGGAGGTGTTCGGCAGTGGAGGTTTTACTGTTTGTCACAGGTGTGTGTCAGCTGTGGAAGTTTAAATTTGCATTATATAAATGTGGATGACCTCCGAATTTGTGCCAGAAAATGAATTGTGGTGGAGATTACATCACTTCATCACATCACAACTGATAAACATATATCCACATGCCATGACAGCAAGATAAGCACAACTGTGATGTGTAGAGTCATGGTGATGTGTTAAGTGTTTATTAGCATCATGGGTGTAAAAAGCACTTAAAATGTGCTATTGAGATTATAAATTGAGCGGGAACTGTAAAATTTGTACCAAATATGTCAGGCCAAGGCTCAAATTGCACACTTTTGTGGTAAGGACCTATTTTTCAAGGTCATAAAGTACTTAAGTGAAGGACTGTATATCAGATATGTTGATGTTTAAGTCCCCCTCTTAAGAGCCCCCCCTCCCCCCTGAAGAGAGGCCATCCCCTCTACAAAGGCCATTTCTCAGTGCAACAATTATGGCAATTTCATTTTATTTTACAGTATAAGACCCAGCAAAGCCAGTGGCATGGAAACTAGAAGCTGTGGAGAACCCTGACTGGTTTCCATTTGAAAGAATCTCATCAGAGGTGGTTAGGGAATACTGTACGCTGCTTTTATAGCAGTGGGTAATGCTGCTAACGTACGTTAGGTCAACGTCATAAAAGGGTCACGGATCAAGGCGTGACAGAACTACCAGTCCAACTGTCCAGATGGACTTGTTGCCATGGCGTTTAGAAATCTCTGGCACGTCATGTGAATTAGTGACCACTCTGGTCATTTTATTTTACCCCTCAAGAGAGGCCATCCCTCTTATAAGGCCACTTTTCAAGTGCATTTGGGGTGGCCTTATAAGAGGGGGACCACTGTAAACATTGTTGCTTTGTATATGTCCTTAAGTCAGTGTGTTGTTTTCTTAAGTTTGTTTCAGAAAGAAAAGAAACAGATGCAACCACATGGCTTCAGTTCATTGAATTAAAAGTTGTGGTGTACATTATACTATAACTTTCAGCAAATGAGTAACCTAGCTTTGTTCTCTCTGAATATCCTTCATGTCAAAGCCATGAAGCAGCATGTAAGTGTAGGTTTTCATTGGGTCAAATTACTTTTGTAAATTTGGGCATAAGCATGTTTTATTTCGGGAAGGCTATAATGAGATTTAAAAAAAAGGGTGATATCTACAGTTATTATTTGATGGGACTACCATAGACAAGAAGAAAATTGTAAATATTTGAGTTTTTGAGTAATAGATTTTGGTGCTTTATGCCCTTGTGGTTTCCTTTTGCATCTAAGTGAAAAAATTACCAAGTTTTGTCATTAACCCTTCCTCTGTTACACCCGCCTATACCAACTAGTGGTCAAGTGTTGTCCCCTTCAAAGTTTGTGACTAACATCACAAGAAATGAAAAAAAAAAAAAAAATGACTGAGAATTGTAGTTGAGACCTTCCATGGTAACATGCCCCAGGTCAACAGTTCATAGCTGGGGCGTTACCTGCTATAATTACAGTAGTCCCCCTCTAATCAGGCCACCAAAATGCAACCAAAAAGTGGCCACATTAGAGGGGTGGCCTCTCTTGAGAGGGACAGTACAATGGAAATACCACTTTTGTGACACAGAGAAGTGGCATTTGTAGAGAGGGTGGCCTCTCTTGAGGGGGTCTTATTGGAGAGGGACCACTGTACACTTGTTCACTTAATTGGACTTATACAGTAGCAATGCTAAGAGCATGGACTTGGAAGAGGGTTTGATGGTACTCGACCAAAAGCTCTGATTATGGGACATCTTAACAAATACAATTCTGGTATACCACATTCTTTCTTGTAAAGTCTTGTGGAGGTTTAGATGAATTTGTCTTGTTGTATTCAGAAGAAATAATATACACATTCTTGTATTCAGAGGAAATAACCTTCATATGGCCTAATTCAAAGATTTTATCTGTACCCTTGCCCCCCAACAGTTGTTGCTTGTAAGAGCATGAGGGATCAATGATAGGAAAAGGGTCACACCACTCAACTACATGTATGATCCAGTTGTGTATTTTTCTGTAGCCATTATAAAAATGAAGTCTGTCTCTGTTGTTGTCATTGGCATGTAACAGCGCGCTTGTGGGTAGGCATTTTTCATGACGTCGCTATCGTGACGTCATGAAGAAAATGCCTACCCACAACCCCGCTGTTACATGCCAATGACAACAACAGAGACAGACTTCATTTTTTATATTTATATTCATATTAACATTCATACTAGACTAGAGTTAAATTTGCATGACTATTTGTGCGTAAAAGTTTTGATAGCCACTGTGAAGAACCTTAAAAATGTTTATCAGTGGGAGGAGCTATGGGAGTGGCAAGCCGCTTGTTACGTAGCAAAGCAGGCACTGGCACGTGCCGTGCTGTACATGATGTTACCATCGACTGATGAAAACAAAATTTGTCCCTATTCATTCCATGCTAACAAAAACTCCGAATATAAATATATAATTATGTTGTAAATGGCGACAATACAGGATATGGCATCAAGTGGATATTGGGATAGTAGTTTCTGAGTGCATGTTGGGTAATTTTGTACAACTTTCTGGATGTAAGTCACTTGCATGCTGCTTCAACAATAACGACAAACTCACTTAGTTATGCCATCTTTTCTGCTGCAGTTTTCAATAGCAATGTTAACATAACCATCCCAAACATGGCTTTCAATCAATAGGATATAACTATAAGGTAGTATACATATGACTGTCATTACATTGCTGAACTTAGATATACACATGTAACAGTAAATTGCATACAGTTGTTGCAGTGATTCGACAGTGATGCTGTTTGTTCTGATTTTATTTTGTCTGTGTGACCTAGTTACTTTGGCTGTTGTCAATGAAATTCCTACATCAAACAAAGGTCTGCATTTTGCTTCTCAGCAAAACTTTGTTGCATGAATTAAAAACTGGTTTTAAAGTGAGTACTATTGAAAGAATCTTTTCCATATAACTTTCAGGTACAGAATCAAAATAAAACCACCTGCATTGTCAGTCTTAGCTGGTCACCAGACAGACCTGCGTTGGACTTGCATTACCCACAACTGTGGCTTGGGTAATATGGTCACAACTCATGTCTGTTTGGTGACTAGCACTGATGACTAGGGTAGTTTGATTATTTTATGAGTGACTCTGGATGATTGAACCATCTTATTTTGGACCTGTGTTTTTCAGAGTAAGTGAGCTGTTTGTGGATGATCCTGTGAGGCACAATGAGAGAATCCCAGTCAAGATGGACATCAGTCTTCCAAAGATGAAGTGTGACTGTAAGCCCTCTTTTCTTGTCATTTCATTTTTCACCTCAGCTGATGCATCCATCAGCTGAGGACTTTAGGCTGACGTGTTGTCTGTCATCTGTCAGCAGAGGCGTTTAGGCTGGTCAGCAGAGGCGTTTAGGCTGGTCAGTTGTCTGTCATCTGTCAGCAGAGGCGTTTATGCCAGTCAGTAGTCTGGTGTGTATCCGCAGAAGCTTTTAGGGTGGTCAGTAGTCTGTCGGGTATCCGCGGAGGCTTTTAGGGTGGTCAGTAGTCTGCTGTGTATCTGCAGAGGCTTTTAGGCTGGTCAGTTGTCTGTCATCTGTCAGCAGAGGCGTTTAGGCTGGTCAGTAGTCTGGCGTGTATCCGCAGAGGCTTTTAGGCTGGTCAGTAGTCTGTCGTGTATCCCCAGAGGCTTTTAGGCTGGTCAGTTGTCTGTCATCTGTCAGCAGAGGCGTTTAGGCTGGTCAGTAGTCTGGCGTGTATCCGCAGAGGCTTTTAGGCTGGTCAGTAGTCTGTCGTGTATCCGCAGAGGCTTTTAGGCTCGTCAGCTGTCTGTCATCTGTCAGCAGAGGCTTTTAGGCTGCTCAGTAGTCTGGTGTGTATCCGCAGAGGCTTTTAGGCTGGTCAGTAGTCTGTCGTGTATCCCCAGAGGCTTTTAGGCTCGTCAGCTGGCTGTCATCTGTCAGCAGAGGCTTTTAGGCAGGTCAGTTGTCTATCATCTGTCAGTAGAGGCTTTTAGGCAGGTCAGTTGTCTATCATCTGTCAGTAGAGGCTTTTAGGGTGGTCAGTAGTCTGTCGTGTATCCGCAGAGGCTTTTAGGCTCGTCAGCTGTCTGTCATCTGTCAGCAGAGGCTTTTAGGCAGGTCAGTTGTCTATCATCTGTCAGTAGAGGCTTTTAGGCAGGTCAGTTGTCTATCATCTGTCAGTAGAGGCTTTTAGGCTGTTCAGTAGTCTGTCGTGTATCCGCAGAGGCTTTTAGGCTGGTCAGTTGTCTATCATCTGTCAGCAGAGGCTTTTAGGCTTGTCATTTGTCTATCATCTGTCAGCAGAGGCTTTTAGGCTGGTCAGTTGTCTGTCATCTGCCAGTAGAGGCTTTTAGGCTGGCCAGTTGTCTATCATCTGTCAGTAGAGGCTTTTAGGCTGGCCAGTTGTCTATCATCTGTCAGCAGAGGCTTTTACGCAGGTCAGTTGTCTATCATATGTCAGCAGAGGCTTTTAGGCTGGTCAGTTGTCTGTCATTTGTCAGTAGAGGCTTTTAGGCTGGTCAGTTGTCTATCATCTGTCAGCAGAGGCTTTTAGGCAGGTCAGTTGTCTATCATCTGTCAGTAGAGGCTTTTAGGCTGGCCAGTTGTCTGTCATCCGTCAGTAGAGGCTTTTAGGCTGGTCAGTTGTCTATCATCTGTCAGTAGAGGCTTTTAGGCTGGCCAGTTGTCTATCATCTGTCAGTAGAGGCTTTTAGGCTGGCCAGTTATCTATCATCTGTCAGCAGAGGCTTTTAGGCTGGTCAGTTGTCTATCATCTGTCAGCAGAGGCTTTTAGGCTTGTCATTTGTCTATCATCTGTCAGCAGAGGCTTTTAGGCTGGTCAGTTGTCTGTCATCTGCCAGTAGAGGCTTTTAGGCTGGCCAGTTGTCTATCATCTGTCAGTAGAGGCTTTTAGGCTGGCCAGTTGTCTATCATCTGTCAGCAGAGGCTTTTACGCAGGTCAGTTGTCTATCATATGTCAGCAGAGGCTTTTAGGCTGGTCAGTTGTCTGTCATTTGTCAGTAGAGGCTTTTAGGCTGGTCAGTTGTCTATCATCTGTCAGCAGAGGCTTTTAGGCTGGCCAGTTGTCTATCATCTGTCAGTAGAGGCTTTTAGGCTGGCCAGTTGTCTATCATCTGTCAGTAGAGGCTTTTAGGCTGGCCAGTTGTCTGTCATCTGTCAGTAGAGGCTTTTAGGCTGGCCAGTTGTCTGTCATCTGTCAGTAGAGGCTTTTAGGCTGGCCAGTTGTCCGTCACATGTCAACGTAGTATATAAACAGGCGAATGCGTTTTTTTTTTTTTTTTTTTAACAGTCCCTAATGAGATGCAGTGGCATGGAGACTAGTCAGACAAGCCTCCTTACTACCACGGCTACTTGCCTTTGTCATTTAGCTCATAATAGTAAAAACGTCAGTCATCTACATTTTGCATTTTTTCACTTCTTTGAAACCATTGCCCAGATCTTCATCAAACTTGGTGGATACACACCTTGGGCAATTTCACCAGTTGTGGGGCGTACACGTGAATCAGCTTGTTTGTCCATTATGTCTGAAGACACAATCTTGTGTGTGCAGCTCCTCCATTTTTATGTATTAGTCCCACCACACTTTGTCATTGATTTCTTTCAAAGTTGGCGATGGTACAGTAACCATGCATGATGTGTATATGTGCATAGAAGCAGAAATTGCAGATTCAAATAGACATCTCTGATTGTAAGGCAGTCTTTTTTTGGAATCATCCAGCCATCCGTCTCTCTAGACACAATGTTTTTAATCTTATTGTACCTGCATTGGTAGACCTGTTGAGCTCTGTGACTACTTGTGTAGACCTGGAACAGGGTGGTCCCTTTAGGCAGGCACTAATATATATCCAAGCTGGCAGTATCCAGTCTGGTGGCAATGACTGTCTAGTTTCAACAGGTCATGGCTGTCCCCCGCCACCAAAGGTGCTATAGGGGGATGTAGGTATAGTTGGGATAGGGGCTGTGCCTGTCCGTCCCTCATGTACGTCATGGCCGATAACTTTACACATTACTATTCAATTGCCTTCAAAGTTAGTCAGAGGCATCTAGGTGAACCCTTGGCTAAGATTGATTATGGGTGACCTTGACCTCAAGGTCACCCATGCGAACATGCCTACTGATTACTATATAGATGTATATATATATATATATATATATATATATATATATATATATATATATATATATATATATATATATATATATATATATATATATATGTAACTAAATGGGGATTGCTGTGGTAATTCACATTTTTGACTTCTTCTCCATAACCCTAATACATATTCACTTCAAACTTCATATGGATATACTTGGGGTGGGTGTCTACCAAGGTTGTTCAAATGGTCATGGTCCAGTGATTTTTGGATTTTTCACGAATTTTTTGGTTGATTTTTGGCAAAATCTTAAAAACTCTTCTCTGAAACCACTTGGCAAATTGCTTTGAATTTGCATATGGACACTTCTTGCTCTTGCTTACTGTATAAGTCAATGGGCACAATGAAAATTCACATTTTTGACTTATTCTCCAAAACTGCCAACCAGACTCATTTAAACTTGGTGGGGATGTACCTTAGGTGGCTCTCTGCCAAGCATGTTCAAGTGGTGACACTCCAGAGAATTTTAGATTCTTTTTGCTCATTTTTGAGGAAATCTTAGAAAAATCTTCTCTGAAAATGCCAAGCCAATTGCTTCAAAATTGCTTAGGGCCACTTCTGCAAATCCCCAGACCTTACTTTATTTAACAGATGGTGCTATGATTCTTTATTTTTTAAGGAATTTTTATCTGTTTTCATTATTTTCCACTTCTCTGAAACTGTCACTCTAATTGTTCTAACACTGGGTGGAAATGTACCTTGTGTGAGGGTCAAACAAATATGATCACTAGGTGGTGGTACTCTGGACCCCTGATTTTTGATGAATTTTTTAATTCTGGGACCTTTCGGTTAATGCATGCACTCCTATTGATAACCATGTACATGTAAGTCAATGGGGATTGCAATGGAAATTAACATTTTTACTTCTCTCTCCAAAATCATCTACCAGACTGGCTTCAAACTTTGTACCTTTGGTCTCTACCAATTTTGGTCAAGTGGTCATGCTCCAATGATTTTAAAATTTTATTTCCAGCTAAATTGATGAGCCACAATGTTGTTCTTTTTCTTTCATGCATGATAGTTCCAATCACATTTCCCCTCAAGGTGGACCTGCTTCACTTTTCTCTGTTCATCATAGTTCAGCTGAGCATGGGCTCATCAATGCCCTCTTGTTAAACGATTGTTTGTTTAGTGTTTTTCATAAAATGTTGTGAATAAAGTGGAACCTGTTTTAAGGGACCACCCACAGGACCTGTGAAAAATGGACCTTTCTGACAAGTGGTCCCTTAAGGCAGTTAAAATTAAACTGCAATATGCTAATGTGGATGCTGAGACTGGTCCTTGAAGCACAGGTGGCCCCTTAGCAGAGGTGGGCTCATAGGCAGGTTCTACTGTACATTCCTATTGATTACCTAGGAAGTCAGTTGGCATTCTGATACTAATTTACACTGTTCTTTCTGAAAAACCACTGGCAACAGCTTAAGCATAGCACCACTCAGCTCAATGAGAGCTTACCTTTTGTAAAGAGAGGTAGGTCAGCTGATCACGGGCTGTTCACACAGGCCTCAACTTATGAATTTTTATGTGTTACTACATTTTTATGTCAAGGTCAGTTGAGGATGGTCCGTTCATGTAGCCATGTTGTTGCTGATTAGATTGCAAGATTCTTTTTCTGTTGTCTGTGTATGACAGATGTGCAAAATATAAATGTAAATGTAAATTAAGTTTCATGTTTTTGTGTCCATTTTGGTGTCATCTGGCATAGATACTGCACAGAGTGAATAGTAACACAGTACCGCAGTGTACAGGTCTGCTTTGCATATACAGTGAAACCTTGTTATAATGACACTCAGATATCCGACATATTCAATACAATGCGAAAATTTTCATGGCAAAAGGTTTATTTTCATTTTTATTTGACTCATTTATCTGACATATTGAGTTATCTGACATGTTTTGTAGGTAACAGATGGTGTCATTATAGCGAGGTTTCACTGTATATGTAGCAGGGCGGACCAACATTTAGGTCTAGTATCACCAAAACTATGTTAATACACATAGAGTTGCTTCAGAATTTCACAAATTTCTGAATTTGGCCTGACCAACTTTAAATTGAAGGCCACAGCACCGTGTAGTACATATTTGTTGGATTTACCTCAACATATTTCTATCATGGAAATTTACTTTCTGTGAAGAGCTGAGCTTTTCTGCCAAGAACACAGCAAAATAAAAAAAAAAAAAATGTCATTTAGATTTAGATTAAGGTTTTACAGCTTACATGAGTGTATTATTATTTTATTATGACTCCACAAGCGGAGAAAGTAACTTACTGGAAATGGTATTTTAAACCTGGGGAACAACTAACCATATGTTTATGTACAGCATGCAGTCCCCTTTATCCCTCATAAACAGGTAAATACAGAGGCATTTGATGAGTGACTTGAGTACAGGATAACAGTGGTTGTTAATTATTTTGTTTTGTCTCTCATGTGGGTAAAGTAATCCCCCTACTGTTCTTATCAGAATAACACATATAATGCATATATCATGGAATAGATAAAGGCTTAAGGGTCCCCTTGATTGACCATGTTCAAATTTGATACATGGGTGACTCATGGGTTGTTCTCACCATAAAGTGCGATTTAAAAAAAATGGATGTGAAAAAAATACTTTTATTCACATTTTTATTTTAAAAACTCACTGCGCATTCAATAGTCACTTTCTGTTCATTTCCGACACATGCAAGGTGCGAAAGGCTTGTGACGTCACAAACGCAACACTGCTGGCTGACAGGGAAGACTCCGGCCATGTTAGGGAGCCACGGCTGTCAAGTGTCACTTGGTTTAAACATATTTATTCAACTTTTATCAACAGGATTGCCATCTTCTGACCAGAGAGGTCAATATAGGGCCTTGCCCTTCTCCCAAAAAGTTTTCTTTTTTGAATAAATTATGTTTAAACCAACCGGATTAAAAATGTATGCAGAAATTTTCATTTTCGTCCCTGCTCCCGCCCAGGATGGGTTGGTTTGTTGCTGTTAATTATCGCAATACAAGCTCTACAGCTTGTTTACATTCCCCCAAAGACCTGAAATTACGGAGAGCGTGGACCCTCAGAGTCAAGATTTGCAGGGACAAGTGACAAGGCCCTGGGAACCGATCTAACCTATGTAGCGATCACTTTGTGGAAAGCGACTTTTGATTTGTCAAATATGACGATGTTTCGGATAGGTTTGGCAAGAAAAAGCTGCTGCTGTTGCCAAATACAGTCTCATCACTGGCCTATGGAAGGATCCATGGAACTGGCCATATTAAGCATTACTCATAAAACCAGGAACAGTGATTTTTTTTTTTAACAGTATTTACAAATTAATCTTTAGTATGATTCTGATTTCAAAGCTTGCATAACAGCATACTGTAGCTCCAGTGATTCTACGACTGTTACAATGTATCACATAAATAGCAATCAAATGTCACAGTGACAACACTGTTCTAGGATATTGTTACAAAGTAACATTGCAACAAAACTTCAGTGTGTTTAAACATTTTGATTCAATTGATGGAAAAAATGGGTGGAAAACATGGACAAACAAGGACGTATCTTGTTCCATACCCAGGCCTACGGTTATACAGTTTACAACATGTTGAGTTAGCTGGCTACTGTTATGTGTATGTCCAATTACTACTTTGTATTGCGAGGTGTTTAATCCCATAACCAGATACATTTGTTTGGATAGCTACCACATTCGCGCCTCATCTACACAGCTGCCAAGACCTGTGGGCGGCTGGCCTTTCATCTTTTTCAGTGGTGTGTCAGTGTTTGTGACAGTCCACGACCAGCTCCCAATTATCGGATGTACAAAATTCCATCTCATTGTACCTTTGTTGTTCATTTGGAACCAGAAAATAAGTCAGTCACAGTAAAATATTTACCATTGTTACATAATGAATACGATCTGAAATAAGGGATATCATAAACACGTGCACTGATGACAAGGTATACAGAAACGTAAATCACGGCCCTCCAAGGGTCTGGAGGTTACTGCTGGGTAGGAGTCATACTGATATTGAAAGCTGTATTCATAAATGCAAACTTATGATTAATCATCCATAGACACATATGGGAAGGGAAAATTAACTGTTTGTTTAGACTTTTATATACCGTATGCGCAGGCCGTAGCTGTTTCCGTGAATGCTAGAATTTGAAACACTACAAGACCTGGCCCATCCTGATGCAAATTCCAATTTATTGCATTCATGCTGGTTCTTGTTAATGGAATTTTATAAGTTTTGATAGGAAATATCTCGTTTGCAACTAAATTATCATTGCCCAGACAGCAAGTTGGGATCGTCTGGCTGCACTCCCTTCAGTACTGTGACGGTAGGGTTCTGGGTGTCCCCTCATGTGTGTAAGGCTGAATGATCTTTTCCTCTGCTGCTTTAGCTTTTCTTATTAATTCGTCTTCAGTGTCATCAGACCACGTACATAGAAAACTCAGTTCATACTCTCCGGAATCACTATGCTCTGTTGTATCTGCCGTAACTGTTGGCAAACTGAAGGTACTCTGGTTTAGAAGTTAGAACACATACACCATGGCCAGCGGGTTGCGTTTGTGACATCAATAACACTTTCCCACATTGGGGCCATGATCGGAAAAAAAATTGTGCGCTTTCCTCTCGCAAATGTGATGCACTTTTGGAGCTAAAAAAAACACTATTCGGAAATGAAATTTAACATTTTGGTTTTCAGATATCATTTCTAACGACCCTAAACATCAACTTTGTAATTTGTGGTACCCATTCAATCAATAAAACCTTTAATCTGGACCCTCCCCCCCCCCATAGTAGCTGATTTGGCTTTTCATCTACTGGGGGTATGGAGCACTTCTGCCTTTAAACAGTTGTCTCCAACATGAAAATATGTATAAGTAGTACATCAAAATAATTGATACATCAAAATCATAATGAAGAAAATACAGAACTAAATTATATGTTACCATAAGTGCAACTAAATCATAAAGAAAATAATGCTGAGGTAAGACATAAGCTAAAACATATGACAGTGCATGAGATAATTATGTATAAATTAAAACACAAAATAAGAATTAAGTAAAAATCAAACTACAAGCTATACAAAGTGTTCAAGGGCCATAAACTAAACTCCTACAAAGATAAAACAAAACACTGTAAAAACATCAGTGGCAGGCGTGATGAGCTTCAATGCGACTATATATGTCCTCAGAACTCTTGAATGGAGGTGTTACAAATGTTGAAACAGAGAAACATTTAGGGGTCCGCCAAAATTATCAGCATTTTCAAATATGTACACAGAGTACTCTTTCTTGTAACCCCCTCTCTCTCCCCCTAAAGAGTGACTGTAAAAATGTTGGTTTTTGGCTACATATTGATCAACATTTTCAAAATTAACTAAAAGGGTACATTGATCTTGACCCCCTCCCCCCTGCATACTTTATGTACTAATGTGAAAATGTGGATAAAAATGGCTGACCCCTTAAGAATTGAAAGGCATTTTTTTCATGACGTCACTAACATAACTATAATCAAAAGGATATTTAATTCTTTAATTTACATTAAAACTTATATTTATATTGTAGTTATATTTACATTAATACTTATATTTATGTATTAATGGTTTATCTCATAATTCTTGTGATGTAAATTAATTGAACAAGCTGGTGGGGGGGGGGGGGAGTTAGATAGGGCACAGATTTTAGGCCTACCAGCAGAAACCAAACTAGTCCTGATGTCGTTACTGCACTGTATGACTAGACGGGTGCTATGATTGCACGTTTACATGTAATCGACTGCATTCATGATGAATGTTGAAACGTTTCAGATTTTTCTAATGCTGAAGAAAACAGCAAACGTCAATATAAGTATGTAATCTGCACACATGATTCAGAAGGACTTTGTAAGAAGACGTGCTATGTGGTGGAGTGGATCATACGGATTGTTGTATATATGTTGGTTCCGAATAAATCATAGTGAATCACTTGATTCTGAGCATGTACAGTATCACAATGGGCATTAATATGGTAGACCCTATCACTGCTAGAACTCTTAAAATGGTTTTCTGTGGAGAAAATTATTTTGATAGGTGGTGTGCCTTGTCTGCATAGCCTGTCAAGCAGTATGTGTGCCATGAACTGTGTGTATACGCAGATTGTTTTAATGGCAAATTTAAAATGTAAAATTGGTCTTGCATATATTTGTTTTTCGGGAGTAAAAAATAAGGCTATCTCCTAATTCAATTAACAAAATAGTGCAAGCCTTACCATGGTATTTATATATATTTTTAGACCACAGGGGTTAATGCACTAATGTACGTATCAAACGAGCTATGCTATATTATACATATTTGGGCATGGATAAGAGTGCACTGGTCCAAATCGGCTAGTTGGAGTCAACCACATGCTGTAGAGTGTAGACAGCTGAGTCACCAGTACACGTTGGGGTCATCCAGTCAACTCAGGCCAACTGCTTTTGAACAGCTACTGCACAATTGTCCATGCTATATCTGTTTTAGTAAATTATACTTTCTTCAGGATGATTACCATTGCAGTGAAACCTGTCTTTAGAGAGCATTCTGATGAGAGAACACCTTTCTTAATAAGACCACCTTTTCAGAACATTTTGCTCTGTACTTCTCGTTTTATTTATGCCGCCTATGAAAGACCCTGTCTTGAAAAGACCATAATTTGGTGACTGCTTGGGGTGATTTGTGAAGACAGGTTTCACTGTACTTGTTTAACTCATTCCATACTATGGTCACAGGCAGTACCAGAACCACTGACTTAACTCATTCCATACCAGTCCCTGATATTTCCGTATATTTACCTAGAGTTAAGATGGCAATTGCATATTTAAATTCTTCATGTAAAGAACTTTCGTTCAAGTACCAACATGCCTATAGTCTTAAGTCAGTGGTTCTGGCACTGCCTGGCAAGTCATGCTGCAGCTGCCGCAAGCAGCTGCAGCATGACTTTCCAGACAGTGCCAGAACCACTGACCAAGGCCTGTGACCATAGTATGGAATCAGTTAAGACTATAGACATCTTAGTATTTGAACGAAAGGCATTTAACTGTAAACAAAAGTACAGTAAAACCTCCCTTTACCGAACACCCTTGGGATCGGAAAAAAGTGTTTGGTAAAGTGAGGTGTTCGGTATAGGGAGGTTTGCTTACATTGGAAGTATATACTTGGGACCAAGAAATGGTGTTCAGTATAGAGAGGTGTTCGGTATACGGAGGTGTTCAGTTAGAGAGGTATTACTGTATAACTAAATTTTTAATCTTTTCTCAGGGTAAAAGTAGAAACAAACTAGCATTTATTTTTGATTAAGAAGAAAATAGAAATATTTGATTGTCATGTCTACTTGGGTACCTCTTTCAATTACAGTGGTTAGTACAAAAAAGCTGTAGCCAAACAAGTAAATCAAGTGAGACCTGCCATGTGAAATCTATCAAGTAAAGTTAGAAAATTAGAGTTAACTGTTGATATTGTCAGCAACCTGTTTGACAAGTGATTATTCCCATAGTTCTACAGGGTAGTGAAATATGGGGCTTTGAAAAATTAGATTATTTGAAAACTTTTTACAGAAAATTTCTACGATTTATACTAAAAGTTAACAAATCCACACCAAATTGTATAAATTGTAACTGAGGTTTTACTGTATATTTACATAATGACTCAGAATGGCTGACTCTATACCACCATGATGTAGCTTGATCAACCATGGATCACCATAGACCATCACCTTCTACTCTGGTCTTACATGTACATTGCAAAGTCATGTGACATGATAAAGGAAAGTACAGATCAACTCAATGCACATTTGTTGTACATGTACATGGGACTGAAAACTTATGGCCACCCAAAATATGTATGTTTGACTGTTACTGTGACAGTTACCTTATGGGTTTGACAGAGAACAGAATTCTCATCAGATCTGGCTCTGAGACATAACCAGTGTAATGAAAACTTTGAAGTATAGTATCTCATATGATTACTTAACTGACATTCAGCCGATGCCATTTCTGATGAAGTGAAAATGTTGTACCATCAGCTTGCAGGTTTTACAACAGCTACCCCAGCCTTATTCATTTACATATTAAAATATACAATATTTGCTTGTCTGTTTATCATGCATCAGAGATTCAGTATTATCACTTCCTGTATTCTACTTGAAGATTTTTATTTTGTATTAAATGATATACCAGAGCAAGAAAATCCAGGAAATAGTGATTAACTTTTTTTCACATGTGCATTTATTTACGCTTTCCTTGATTGCAGTTTCATGCCAAATAATACAGTAAAAATGTACAAATAGTGCCTGCCATTACCAGTTATTCCTGTATAGTAATGCTTTCCAAAAATTCACAATTATAATGTATTTTTATACTCTTAATTATGGTTCAAAATAATTGGCCCAGCTAGCTTTATTCGTTTGATTTTAACACAAATCGGCACAGAATGGGACCAAAAGTTCTGCAACACTCGACCCGTATGTGGAGGTTACTGGTGGGAATCATGGAATGTGCTCACACGTATTGTTTGTACTACCGGCTGCTGGTATACTTCTTGTTTGTGGGAGACATTCTTCCTTGTGTCAGTTTGGCACAATATCGGTCTGGGTAAGACAGACAACACAAGGCCAGGAAAGCAAGAAAACAACAACAAAAAAAAAAAAAAAAAAAAAGAAAGAAAAGAAAAGAAAAAACAATCCTCCCCCACATCCTTAAGCCAAGATTATCAGGGTTATGAAAATTTAACGGAAGTGATTTATTGACTTAATTGCCTTTGGAGAAAAATGTCTCGCTCATTCTGTCTTAAACATACTGGACATATATATTCCCATGACCACATGCCTCAAGATTTTAAGAGTCTGTTTGTATCCAAAATATTGCCTTAGGGTTAAAATATTGCAGAAACATAGTTATGTGAAAAAAAGCTACAGCAGCAAAAATAATTATTTATTTTGTGTGACTCATTAGATATTTCTTTGTCTTAACATATATAAACTAATTGGTAGGCTATAACTGTGCATGTATTCACAGCCTAGCTCAACATAAAAATTAATCTGATTCTAGTATGAGAGACCTGAATGATTAAAACATCACAGCTAATATGTGTCAGAGGGACTGTCACTGTGAGCTAAATAGTCAATCCAGGACAGATGCACCAAACTATTATGATCATTCAGGTCTCTCATGCGAGAATCAGAGTTAATGAATTGTTGTGTCGAGCCAGGCTGTGAATTCATGGAAAGTAGCATCACACCTTTGTGTCAGATGGATTGTCACTTTGAGCTAAATATAGTTCTTCCAGGACAGGTGCACCAAACTAGAAAGGTGGATGCTTGAAACTTTCCATGAAGATGGTTTTATGTAAGTCAGTTGTAATGCTTCAGCTGCCTGCCAGCAGAGCACAGGACCATCTTGGTCTTGCTATAAACTAGTTAGATTTTTCTGTGAAACTTTTCATTGTTGCTTGTTCCGTCCATTTGAATTTGTGCAAAAACGTACCATGATGGTCCTCTATATTTGTAGGCAATAGCAAAACCCAGTGAAAATGTAAAAAAAAAAAAAAAGAAAATTAAAATTAAATAAGTAAATAGATGGATGGATGGATGGATGGATGGATGGATGGACGGACGGACGGACGGACGGACGGACGGACGGACGGACGGACGGACGGACGGACGGACGGACGGACGGACAGACAGACAGATAGATAGATAAAATTAATTAATGAAATAAATAAAAAAAAAGTAAATAAAACACAAGCTGTGTTTTACATCTCTAGTTCTGTATTTTTTCCTGTAAAGCACCTCTTCCCTCTTAACTGCCCACCATAATTTTTTTTCTGGTGCAAAAAAGCCCTTCTGAAATATTGGAAAATTATATATATTTTATGATAATTTACCAGTTGATACAGCTATAATGTTCAAAATTTATGTGTACAACTGAAGCTCATTTCACTTAATTTTCTTAAGTGGCCCAGGTGCTTGAAAAGGATGATATGGTACATGTAAATGAGGCCTGTACTGGATTCAGATGTGAAGGGTCTCCGTGAGCCCGTTGGTGCCATGGGAGTCTACTGAACATGGAGACTGCACTGCAAGAAAGCTTTTATGCTTGTACCTGTTGATAGAAATTGCATGAGTATATTTATCAGGGTGTTTACTGTTTTGGTTGATGTTGCTAAGATTTTTTATCTTTTCCTGTTTACCTCTACAATGTATAAACCTGTATGCATGTTAAAGGCAACTGTGGTTGTTAGTAGACTGTCTTGGTTGCAAGTGGAGCTTGTTGACAGGATCTGTCATAGTTTCATGAATCATTTCCATCTCAAAATGGCCATCACACCCAGGTGTTAAATATCATGTTGGTGAAATGCTTTCGGGGGGGGGGGGGGGGGGGCGGATGGTGTGCCTCATTTTCACAAGTGTAAGATATACAGGTGGGGGAGGGGGGAATGCTGGTATACTTGTTTAATTTTGCAATAAACTGATGATTTAGTTATTACAAACAAAGAATGTAATTCCCACAGGATGTTGACAAGAAGGCTGGAAAATGCATTTAACCCAATTAACCCTTAAAGTGCTGATTAAATATTGAGTCACCCGCTTTTTTTCGGACACTTTGCTTGCAAAGGGCGCAAAGTGTCCCGAGGAAAGCTGTTGACTAAGAGTACTTTTTTCTTTAGACTAGGCTTGCTGGTATTAGAATGAAAAGAATCTTCATGAGGAATTTGAATCTTTTAACCAATATGTGTTTAACAGTAATGTGAAAACAAACTTTTCTCAGCAGGAGTTCAGTGCATATTCCATTGAAATCCCTGCAGAGGAAATTTGTGGTCTTTATCGTACTACTCCTGGGAACGGATTAAGGGAAGATAGTATTCATGCTTTACTTTTGGCATGTACATTGAGCAAAAGAGAATCTCGTATGTACGATGGATGATTTTGATAGGAGAACCTTGTGACAGCATTGGACCTGTTTCTCAGTTCTTTGGTTATCAATTTCAACATAAAGTTCATTCGCCTTGAAGAAGAATGACAACATGTTATATAATCTTCGTAAATGTACCTTTTATTCAATTACCAATGGCACAAGCCAAGAGGCAAGGGGGACAGGGCAGCACTGGTCAAAAAGGAGATCACATGACCTCTTTTGGCCAATACTATGCTCACAGTAGGTCATGCGACACCTCTTGACCAGTGCTATTGTCTGCTACTTCCTGTCCCTGGACATGTGCCATTAACTTACCTGGCATTACCAGAAGACAGAGGAGACCATAAGAATGGTTCATGTCAACAACTTCATCAGCTGTGCCTTGATACACTACAGTCAAGAGCTGTACAAAAGTTGCTGAACTTATTTAAGTCTCACACTTATACAGCTCATGTATTTAAAAAAAATATGGTAGCTTTCGAAGACATAATTTTTAGTTTTAACCCTTACAGTGTTCCATATTACATTGAAAATCCATGGGATATGGCCCACGTGATATTGTTTACCATATCCCATGAGTGGGACTACTTTGTTCCATTTCGGGCCCACTCTCTGGACATCATTGGTCCCAGCTGGTGTAGCAGGTAGCCAGCATCCTCTTCCTTTGGGCAATGCTTGCACTGCCACTAGGAGTGAATGGGCCAATCTGATGGCCCTCAGTCAGTTAAGCTCTACGGGTGCATACTTTGAATTATTTGCTGCTGCAACATTCCAAGGCAACGTGACCTTCCTCTCCACCAAATTAATTCTATGTAGAAATATGAAAAAAGTGACTTTTTGTTTAGATTTTTGGTTGCAGATGCGGCGGCCATTAAAAAAATCTGCCATTATGATTTATGGTTGACCCCTTATCTTTGTTGTTCAAATTTCATATTCAAACGCATGGCATGACTTTGGCAAAGTCCGATCAAATGTAATGAAATAAAATGTTACAAGTGATATAAGTTTTCATTTTTCTTTCTTGATGGACCATAAGGGATGAATACAAAATAACCCTCATCTTTAATCTGTCTGACCCCCCCCCCCCCCGCCCTTGTTGGTTGCCTGCCTTGAAAAGTTATTACCCGATTTGAACAAACAGACTATATATGGAAAACTGGATGTTTGGCACATATTTTGAACGTTAACAATTTTTAAATATGACTTAAAAGTAAAGGCCAAATGGCTAGTTTCAATACAGGGGTCATCTTGTGAAAGCTCTGCTCCCCACAATTTTTGAGTTAGTCCCACATAACATTTAAAGTTATAAAGTGTATGAATATCTTCATTGACATCAATGTTTGTGGTGCCACCTATAGTATTATATAATATATAGGTCAAAATGTGAAAATCTTGTGACCTCAATACCATCCACACTTTTCAGGTTAGCCCAATATAACTTTCAGGCCTTAGGCCCGTTTTCATAGTGGTGGCGGCATCTACAATGTTATATATGCATAATATCGGGGTCAAAATGTGAAAATTTTGTGAACACTATAGCATCTTTAATTTTTGCCTTATCTTAAGGGAATTTAGTGGAATTGTGGAGGAGGTAAAAATCTAAGTTGCAAATGATAGTAGTGCCACCTATAATTTGCAGAAATTATGAGCCAAAATGTGTTTTAAGAAATAAAATTCCACATGTGGAAAAGTAATTGGATTAGACTTGCCAAATTTATAGGATATATAGACCATGTCCAATGCTAAAATGATGTATAATATCAGTGACCTTGACCTATATTTATGAGGTCACCATGCCTGCAAAGTTGAAAGAGGGAATTTTGTTACGGCAGGGTGCAGCTTGGACATCAATGGCAATGTTAGCACAGCACCAGGCCCATGCGGTTCTTGTATTACATAATCTGGGTGACCTTGATCTTCTGCTCCAAGGTCACCAAGGACATAAAGTTAAGGACTCACTCATTGTTGTCTTAGTACATGCGACAATATCCATCACAGGAATTACACAAATAAGCTATGATTACATGTGGAGCGAAGTGTCAACTGGTGGACAAATGAGACACTAAAATCACATAAGCTTAATATGTTCAGAAGCCACTTGAGGACTCGCAACTTTGAAATGAAGATGTAGGTGTAGCCATGGTGCCAGCAGAACATTAGTCCCATAGGCCTCTTGTTTTTTTTTGCAAGAGTACATTTGAGGTGGAAATCATCGTTTATGGTAGCAATATTAAACTGTTATTAATCAGTACATGCCAGATCAGCTGAGCACAGAGCTGCTACAGTCCTCTTCTGATGAAAAGGGTCTGTTTGATTTTATTATTGTATTATGACAAAGGAATGATTAAATTGACAAATTAACAAGTCTATTGGTGTATTCTTTCAGACATAGGATTAGATATACAGGATGACCTGGGTCGTCACGAAGTAGGTTTTGTTGAAAACACAGAGAAGATTCCAATTAATGGTGATGAAGGCTGTCGTTTCCAGGCTACCTTCCATGTAAACAAGGTATGTGAATATAACCTCTCACCACAGCCCAAAGTAAAGCATTTATCAGCTTTTATTACTTTGTAGTTTGAGTCCGTGCTGAGCAAGAACTCAGACTGACTTACATTGCATGCGGTTTGCTTGCTGAGCAAGGACTCAGACTGACTTACATTGCATGCGGTTTGCTTGCTGAGCAAGGCCTCAGGGCAATGTACATTGCAGGCAGAGTGCTTGCTGAGCAAGGACTCAGACTGACTTACATTGCAGGCGGTTTGCTTGCTGAGCAAGGACTCAGACTGACTTACATTGCAGGCGGTTTGCTTGCTGAGCAAGGACTCAGACTGACTTACATTGCAGGCGGTTTGCTTGCTGAGCAAGGACTCAGGGCAATGTACATTGCAGGCAGAGTGCTTGCTGAGCAAGAACTCGGGCCAACTAACATTGCAGTCACCTTTCTGTGTCACTGACTGCAATATTACATCGAGCAAGCATTCATTATTTTTGAGATTAAAATCTGATAAACATATTAAGTAATCTGTCAATGCACTGGAGGTGTACCTCAAAAGTACCAGGTCCAATAAATATGTACATGTATAGCTTTCATAGGGGGTATTAGCTCTTTCAGTGCCAATCGTGTCCAAAGAGGATCTACTAAAGTCAAACCAGTCATAATTATCATTAGGATCTCAGATTCGTATTCCTCATAAAAAGACCTTTCATTCAAGTACCAGTATGCTTATAGTTCCAGACAGAATATCTGCCCAGGTCAACAGCTTTTCTGGGCATGCACTGGGTGCATTGTGCCCAATGCGCACCGAGAAAATCTGTTGATTCTCCAAAATTTGGCACTGAAAGGGTTAATTGGGGTCCAGCATTATGAATTTTGCCCAAAGTCACCAGACACAGGGTATGTGAGTCCTGTAATTTGCCGAGACTAGAAAGTGTTAAATTACTGTTTTTGATGTTACCAAAGACATTTCTACCTTTGGGAAATAGAGATTTCCTATTAACCTCAGTGGACCTTTCAGTCAACTTTGGAAAAACAGAGTGCATTCTCTTTGGTTCCAAGAAGAAGTTTATTGGGACTACTGATTTTGAAATAAAATGTTGTGATCATGAAGTCTGATCTCAGCCAACTGCAAACTACCCAGGAGTCCAGCTTGGAGAAAGCCTTTCATGAACTATCATTGTGGAGAACATCATTAATAAGGCCAGAACCCCTATAAGGTTCCTGTATAGGCAGCCAGAACAACATCTTAACCCTTAAAGTGCTAATGACTGCTATAGCTGCTTTCTCATTACCATTAAACACATAATGGTTAAAATAGTCAAATTCTTCATGAAGATACCTTTCATTCAAATACCAGCAAGCCTTGTCTGAAGCAAAAAGTAGTCTTAGTCAACAGCTTTCCTCGGGACACTTTGCTCCAATGCGTGCAAAGTGTCCCGAGGAAAGCTGTTGACTCAATCTTAAATCAGCACTTTAAGGGTTAATTGTGAATCCAGGAAGTTGCTGTACACTGCCCTCATCCAGCCCTTGTTCGATTCCTGCATCTCCAGCTGGTTCACTGTCTACCTAAAGGACTCAAGCACAGACTCGGAGTTATGCAGACCAAATTGGTAGATTTATCCTAGATTTATCCCCACATTGCCATGTAGGACCCAAGGAGCAACAGAAAGCAGGCTTACTAAGTATAGGACTAAGAGCCAAACAAAGGAGACTGAGCCACGCCCATATCATCCTTCACAATCACTGCCCTCAACGCCGCAAACAAAGTTTTACGAGGGCAAGCTATTTGCATAACTACCATACCAGGAGTAGCTGAACTTTGTGACACCCGGCTCCAATGCAGCAGGGCAGCACACTGTTTTCCGTGAGCCATAGCATATTTGAACGATTTCCCTCAAAATATTAAATGCTGAGAAAGTAAATCAATCTTCAAAAGTAAAGTTAAATTGTACCTAAACAGCTCAATGCAGTAATTAATGTGTACTCAGCTGATCCTCTGTGGCGTGGTAGGGCATATATAATACATGTAATAATACATGTACATGGTTTGTGCTTTCAACCTCAGAGTAGGCCCTATTTATTGAATCTCAAATAATATAGCCAAATGATTTAGATGTAAACTTTAGTTAGCAGAACATATTTTAAATACATTTTAGATAAATTTGTATATTTTATGTACAAAATTGATATCTCTTAAAGACTGGTGTGTGTTTTATGTTGATTTAATTATAATTTATTGATATACATGTATATTGTATTTATTTATATTGTTTATTTATCTAAAATCAATTTGCCTCAACTCATTCCATACCAGTCCCTGATTTTTCCATGTATTTACCTAGATGAAGACGAGAATTGCATATTTAAATTCTTCATGAAAAGAGCTTTTATTCAGGTGCCAACATGCCTGTAGTCTAAAGTCATTGGTTCTGGCACTGCCTAGCAAGTCATGCTGCAGCTGCCCTTGTGGCTCCATTGTTTTTTGGATTTCTTATGATTTATTTGGGGGAGGGGGGGTTGGGTGGCAAATCTTAAAGAATATTTTTCTCTGAAACCACTTACCCGATTGTTTTGATATCACACAGGACCACTCCTAGGGACTCCTAGTTCTTAATTTCTTCACCTAGTGGCACTGCGATTATTTTCTGGTTTTTTAATGATTTTTTTGTGTGTGCTATTGCTATTTTTTCACATCTTCTCCAGAACTGTCACTCAGATTAAACTGAAAGTTGGTGGATATGTTCTTTGTGGAGGGGTCAGACAAAATGGTTCACTAAGTGTGTATGCTGTGGATTCCTGATTTATCACAATTTTTTCAGTTTGGGTACTTTTCGGTAAATGCACCTTTCCCATTGATTACTATGCAAGTCAATGGGCAGTCTAATGCTACTTCACAATTTTGCCTTCTTCTCCGGAACTGTCAGTCAAATTGACTTAGCTTGGTGGCAATGTACCTTGGGTGGGTCTCCAGCAGATTTGATCCAATGGACATGCTCCATTGATTTTTGGATTTTTTATGAATTTCTTTGTTCTTTTTTAGGGCAAGTCTTAAAAAATTGCAAGGGTATATGTACGTGTCAGCTGAGCACAGGACTGTTACAGTCGTCTTGTTATTAACTTAGTCTTAAAGGTAAATTTTCTGGAGAGTAAAAAGTGCTTTATTTCCCTGGGGAAGCAAGATTGACTTGTTTGTTTATTTTTTTTCAGCGCAAACATTTTGAAATCTGTTGTCATGACAGCTAAAATGTCTGGAGAGTAAGAAGTGCTTTATTTCCCTGGGGAAGCAAGATTGATTTGTTTGTTTATTTTTGTTTACAGGGCAAACATCTTGAAATCTGTTGTCATGACTGAACTGGACAGAGCTATTTGCAGTGTCATGAAACAACAGGCATTAGTAGGAAGTGTATTTGGCACCTTCTTTTTCAGGTACCGGGGAATTTCCACATCTCCACACATTCCTCCCACAGTCAACCGGATAACCCAGACATGACACACACCATCCACCAAGTAACGTTCGGTGAAAAACACGAGGCAAGTTTGTTGAAATTATTACCAGTGCATTGAGACAATAAAACTGAAGGATACTAACAGTTAGATACTGGTCGCCATGGCTCACGCATAAAGAATTTCTTGGAGATACACGTGTTGGCAGGTTTTGGAATCCTGAAGTCTGAATATTGCGGAATCGGATGTTTCTTTTGTAGGTAGTTTCAAGGTTAATTTACACTTTGGAAGAAACAGGTTTGACCCAGCTGCTGTAAGTAAAAGTGGAAATAGTAATTACCGAGCACCCCTGCTTTATTTGGTGACCTACCGTATTCCTGCTGTTTAGCACCACTCGGAAATTATCAACGTTGATGACGGTGGGCAGGACAGGGACACATTCATAGTCCAGGTCAGAAATTGGAATGTGAAGATTTTGAAATTGGCTTGGTTCTAAATTTACCATGTTAGTTGTCAAACGCCTATGAAGCACATTGTACACTTAGAAAACTTGTCTGGTCAAATAAAAGGTTGGGGAAAAAAAGGGAAAAAACAAAAAACAAAGACCAAAAAGGCTCCAAAGTGGTTGAAAACTAAGAGGACTTCAGTGTTCACTCTCAACTGCACCGGGCACCTGGGTTGAAACAGTTATGTTGGATGGGGTGCCCAGCAGGACAGGGGCATTACTTAGGAGGAATACAGTATGTATGTAACACAAGGACTATGTCTGGCTGTCATGCATGCTGTGACAGAATTAAAGGGGCAAAGGACTGCATTGCGGGAAGTAAATTTTCTTGCACTAGTGAAACAGCCCTGGTGCTTCTAGACAAGACATGTACTGAGGGACGGTGGGGGATGGGGGTTCTTATTTGAAAGATACTATATGTACATATTAGATTTAATAGATATTTGCAGCCACAGGAGAGCAGGTGAATTTATATTTTAATTGCAACAAAGACAGCATTTGATTCAATGTAGGTTAGATTTTTGGCTGGCCTCTTCTTTTCTGCCCCCCCCCCCCCATTAACAGTGATAAAAGAAAACCATCAATAAAAACAAACCATGGCTTAATTTGATTACATAATTAGGCTAACATGTTTGGGAAAACAGATGCCCTGGTTTCTGGGAAATAGAATTTTTTTTTTTATTGTAGATTGATCTAGAATAGGAAAAGTGAAAAAAAAGACAGCTGATTATCTTTTCAAATTTAAAAACTGGAAGATAAATGTTTTTTTTTGGGGGGGGGGACACTATGAGATATCAAATGAGGGGAATGACAGTATTTTTTTTCCAAACGAAAGGCTTATAAGGGTAGAATGGAGGAAACACATTGATCAAAAGACCTTGAAAATATATCAGGTGGACATATCAGGGGTACTGCGGTGATAATTTACAATTTTTGAGTTGTTTCATATAATAAATGTGAACCAATATCAGAAAATGCAAACTTTATTCCCAACTGGATAAGCAGATATCAAGTTTTCTTAGATATGTAAATGAGGGGTTGTGATGTTACCTGCACTAACTGCTACAGCTAATGCAATGATAGCCGAGTAAAACTTTGACAAAAACATGGAAACCTGACCAAGTACACATATTCCACTTTTACTATGGATAAAGCAGTGTGTATAGATATAATCAAATTTACTAAACTGAGATATTTACTCATTTAATGAGGATTAATAAGGAAAGAAAAATGCAGAAATCAATATACACAAGCTAACAGCTCCTGAGGTTGTGTAATCAACTACTGAAGCAGGTGTCAACTAATATACCTCACTGATAAGATCAAAGGGGGTGATTAACACAGTACACAAGTCATTATGATGTGCCTGCTAATGTTGTGTTATCTCAGCTTGGTGCCCCTCAAGGTTTGTGTATTATATATGGAGGGTAGCCCAGGTGACATCACACATCAGAACACCTGGAAATATAAAATAGCTCTGACTAAATACCTGTTTGAGAAAAAATGTTGAAAATTTGTCACATGAACACCTAAAATGACCATTAATGACTAAAAAAAGTAAAAACTTTCACTGCTGTTCCCCTTTAAAATGTCACAAAAATACAAGATTGGATGAATACAAAAGGAACCATGCTGCTTTCAGTGGCAAGAGGTGGACTGAACTAGCAGGAAAAAGAACAATATATTTTTAGTTCTTGAGAAAAGGAACTACGGACAAATATGAAACGAAATTACTTAGTAATGATGTGTGAATTACAAACAATTATAAAGCACAGGATGTTCCAAAAATAAATCGTGCTCTGTATTGTATTGACATGCAGATATATCATGATAGGCTCATTCTGGTAAATGCTGTAAACAAAAAGAAAATATAGTTTCCGACATTAGTTGAAAACATGCCACACACAAATCTGTCATAACTAGGAGCACATGCACACATATATAATGGATCTATTTGGTAAAAATTCCAACCAAGAAAATCGACAAAATTGATGGACATATCCCAAAAAGTTAGATCTTGAAATTTTACATTTATTTCAATTTCACTTACTTAATTAAATATTTCAAATAAAGAAACAAGACATGAGGGAAAGTCCATGGGATTCAAATGATATGAAATGTTATTTATTATTTTGTGACCATATACTTTTGAGGAACTCAATGAAAGGTGCCCAAAGCCAGACTTTTTCCACTTCATTTTATGATGGATGTATCTATTAGAGCCTCACTGAATCCAATATTACTGATTCACAGGATTCAGGATCGGTTCGGGATCAGATTGGATACGCTTCTGATGTTTGGATTCGGTATGCAATGTCCTCACATTGTGATTTATTTTCACTTACGTCCCCCCAGAGCCCCACATAATGTTAATCCAGTAGTTTGGTGGAAAGAGGTTGGATCATGCCATTTTCCTTACCTGGACAAAGTAGCCAAGAAATACATGTGCATGCCTTGTTCGAGTGTTCACAGTGAACGAGTACTCAGTATTGCAGGTTTGACAATCAATGACAGGAGGGTGGCATCGAATCCCGAAAAAGCTGATATGCTTATGCATGAACAAAGTTGAGTAAAACTGGAAGTATTAATAAATGTGGACTGTGTTTGTTACATGTTTAAAGCTGTGCTGACCTGCCCCGCATGCACAGTTTTCTGTGTGTGTTATAAGAAGTTTTTCACTACACATATCAAGCTGCGTTTGTGTGGTTTTTTTTTTTCCTTTTTTTTATAAGCTGAATCTGAAGGTTTCTTGGTATCAGATTTGGTAAACTATCGGTATCGGTAAAAAAAACAAGGATCGGGCAGGCTCTAATATCCACATAGACACAGTTCCTAAATATGTAACCTGTTTCTGGTGCCAGGAACCATCCTGTCAGCAGTGGGGGAACTCTAGATTGCAAATGTTAACTTTAGGCCAAAAGAAGAGCACTTTCTACACATTGAGTCTTTTATTGAAGCGTTTACCCGGAAGTCACACGTGTTGTAGTTCCTGGTTTATCAATAACACTGTGCACCTGGTTTCCTGACCCAATTTTTCAGAGTGTTTGAGCCTTGTTTACAGTAAATTTGAGTCTTAATTTACAGATACCACAGTAATACAGTAGTCCCTCTTTTGAAAGACCACTCCTTTGAGAGACCAACAAAAACCAGTTCAAAGTTAATCATTGCCTCTTTGAATTAAGACTGTGTCAATAACTTTCCTGGGTGTAGATAGGGCTCTTGGTCCCTATCCACACCTAGGAAAGTTGTTGACCTGGGTCATTTATCGTCATGGGTCTCATCTGCAATGCTCATTTAAATTGTGTTTCATTACTGTTGAAACTGAGAAAAAAACATTTAAGCCGACATTTGACCACCAGCTGATTTTGGCTGGGTCGTTGGGAAAAAGAGTTAAATCAATGTTGCTCGGAGTAATGAAACATGTTTGTGTCTTGTTTTGACAGAAAGTCACATTACCTGGGTCATTCAATCCTTTATTGAACAGAGACAGAACAGATGCTAATGGTAAGTGCTTCATAGCCCAATGCAAAATTTACTTTCTTTTTACATATTTTTTGCCTCCAAAGCAGACCTAAGCTGCGAATTTTGTGTACTCCGCTGGGTCTGCTCTTCTTTGACAAGGTTGCTGTTATAGTGTTAAAAAAGTGACTCAGCTTATAATTGGCTGAGTATGGTTACTATGATAACATGCTTCAGTACACTAGGGACCAGGGGCTGCTACTGGTCTAGGCGATTATGATGAGCTGCCTGATTAGTGTCTCAGTCTGGGAGGAGGGTCACTGTATAGTTTTGTTTCCCTCACTATAAGTAAAATCCTGTCAAAGAAGGGCAGACCAAGTGTAGTAACACGGATCTTGGTCTGCTTTGCAGGCAATCTGAGTGCACCATAATCATGAACTTGTTGAGAGAAAAAACTTTATCATAAGCTGATTTGAAAAAAAAATCAGTAAGCAAATAAGTTCCTTTAACACGTAGACCAATATATGTGAATGGAGAGTAAGTGTTGATGCAATAAGCTGAGGCAAAACCAAAAAAAAAAGTGAATTTCTCATCAGTTTGAGGACTTCACACTGACTCTTTTTCAATCTTCAGCGAAAAAGAATAAGTTATTTTTGTGTGATAGGTAAGGTCAAGATCAGTTGGTTCATGTGGGTTCTCAGTAGAGGGCTCTGTAGGCAGGTGGGCTAGGTATGTGTATTTCCATTAGTTTCCATTGTAATTTGCACCTATGTAACTTTAAAACTACTCCACCTAGGAACACCAATTTTTTTTTGTGGTAAGTGGTTGCATATAGTTAAAATACTCCTGTAAATTTGGTAGCTTTTGTTGCAAAACTATTCAGTGATTGAATGTTACTTTAACGTGGAATCTAATGGGAATACACACCTCTAGCGCACAAGAACGTTGTGTATTGGGTGTATATTGAGCCAAATATACATACAGTTGCTAATTGTGACCTTTCCTATAGCGGCTGCTTTGCCCCTCAGCTGACTTGTCAGTCAGCTGAGGTTATACACATTTTGACTTCTCCAGACCCACAGGCCATATTCTCTTTAAACTTGGCGGGAATGTACATTGGGTGAGTCTCTGCCAAGTTTGTTTGGTCAAATGGTCAGGTCCCAGTGATTTTTTAGATTTTTGATGACTTTTTAAAAAAAAAAAAAAATTTTTTTTATGCATAATCTAAGAAAGTCTCCTCCAAAACTGCCTTGCCAATTGCTTCAAAGTTGCACAGGGACACTTCTGGAGACCCGGAGACCTTAATTTGTGCAACAGGTGGTGCTACAAATTTTTGTGTCTTTTCTTCATTTTTCACTTCTCCAAAGCCATCACTCAGATTGCTCTGATTCTTGGTGGAAATTTGGCATGTGGAAGGGTTAAACAAATTTGTTCCCTGGCTGTTGACACTCTGGACCCCTGATTTTTAACAAAAATTCTGATTCGGGTACTTACCAGTTGATGCATGCATTTCTATGGATTACCATGTAAGTCAATAGGGATTGTAATGGTAATTCACATTTTCAACTTCTGCAAAAGCATCAACCAGATCCCCTTCAAACCTGCAGGGGATGTACTTCGGGTATGTCTCTACAGAATTTATTGCAAGGGTTGTGCTCCAATGACTTTTGGATTTGTACATTTTATACATTTTTTTAGTGGTTCATTATTTGACAAAATCTTAGGAAGGTCTTGTTCAGTTGCTTCAAAATTGTATAGGAGTAACTGTGAGTACCACTCGACCATGGTGTGACTTGTTACAGTTTGAATGTCAAGATCAGCTGAGGGACAGGCTGTTCACACAGCCCTCTTGTTGCAAAAGTTGAATCTTATTTTGTCCCGTTTCCTACAAATATTGGTAAAAATGTAGAATGAAATAGAGCCTAGCCTTCATTCAAAATGTACGTGAGAAACAATTTAGTTTGCATGGCTTTAGTGGATAACTTCATCGTAACTGTAGTTTTGGTTTATTTTTTTCACCCCAGTGGAGGCTAAAAATTGCGAATTTGCATATTTTGCTTAAAACTGCAGGAACACCTGCTGATCCTGTATGGAATTTTCTGTGTTACAGCCCTGTCATCACATGACTACTTCATGAAGATTGTACCTACCATATATCAAGACCTGTATGAGAATGTACACTATCCGTACCAGTACACATTTGCATATAGGGTGAGTATAGCTAACTTAAAAAAGTCCTACCAACTCATTCAGGACATTCCAGGCGTACAATGTCATATAGTTGATAGCGTGTCTCGTTATCTTGTGTCAAAATTAAAGAAGGTAAAGAAGAGGGAAATCTCTCTCATGTGACAGCTGTTAGTGAACTTGATGAAGGCCCATACTGCCTGCGATATACAAAATTACTAGTAGAAGAGTCTCCTGTTTATGTGACAATATGCTCTATTTTTCTGTTACATGTCATTGACAGCAGGACTTGGATGGTTTAAATGTTATAATTATGATTAGCAGCCACTTTGTGACAATAGAAACGTTTTTTAAAGAGATAACAGCTGTTGCTGTCAGAGAAATTGTGCAGTGAATGTATAGCTGAATAATACACATAAAATTTGTCTTTGTGCTATCCTTCTGGTGATCATGAGGATGTAAAAATTAACACCAGATGGCAGCATCTGCTTGCTTACAAGGATCCAGTGGCCCCAGTTGGAATTCCAGCTGGCACAGATCAGCTATCAACGGTGGATGTCATTCTGGAAAATAGTACCAAGTGCTATTTTCTGCAATGGCTTTGCAATTTCATTGTACATTACATATGTTTTTCATCAAGTTAATTGAAATATATTTCGTAAAATGACAGATCCATTTTTTATGGGCCAAAGTGTTCATGGCAAGGATTATACAATTATCGTATGAAACTAGGATCATTTTTTTATGCTTTTATTGCAGGATTACATGCAGTTTGGTCATGGTCATCAAGTAGTCCCTGCTATCTGGTTTAGATATGACCTCAGCCCTATTACCGTAAAGTATATGCAAAAAAGAAAACCTGTTTACAGCTTTTTAACGATGGTAAGTTCACTGTGTTGCATAATTCTAACACATTTATTGTCAAGAATTTTGAACAAAGTTCGTAACAACTTTTAAAACAAATAAGATCATAAAGGAAGTTCCTAATTGATATATGTGTTCTCATCAAGTTTGCAAATTTAAATTGTATGTGTACTAAAAATAGGAACTTTCTGCCAAAAGCTTGCAAAAGTATCACAGGCAATTCATATAGCATTTGCTTTGCAGTGGGTATGTTGGTATTTGATATATGTGAAAAGTTCTTTATGTAAAGAATGTGAATTTGCAATCTGCTTCAGAAAATTTTAGGCAAATATATTAGAACATTATGAACAGATCATGATTTAATAAACTTTTTATCATTAAGCTGACACTTCAAAAAATGAATCAAGTAGGACAAGTGTCAATATATATATATATATATATGTATATATATATTAGAGCCTGACCGAACATGTATTTTGAAACCGAACCGGGTACTCAGTACTTGGTACACATTACCGATTCCGAACCGGGCACCATTCGGGTTCGGTATATGCAATTCAAACATGCCATAAATAAACTTAGACATCTTAGAATGCTCATTTAAAGCTTTATTGGAACAGGGGTTTGTAGCTGTTACCCTTTTGCATTGGGGCATTACTATTGTTAATGTAATTCAGGCGATTAATGCAACCCATGTGACGCACTTATTGCAAAGTAGCATTGTTGTATTGTTTAACATGTATACAAGTATGAAAAGTAACCTCAGTGACCTTGTTATTTAACTTTAATGCCAACATTGACAATGATAACCGAACCCGAACGTTTAGTGACTGTAAAAACCGAACCCGAGCCGGGCTTCAATCTTGAAACCGGGTAAGCTCGGGTTCGGTTGTTTGGGTGTGGTCAGGCTCTAATATATATGTATGTATATATATATATATATATGTATGTATGTATGTATGTATGTATGTATGTATGTATGTATGTATGTATGTATGTATGTATGTATGTATGTATATATATATATATATATATATATATATATATATATATATATATATATATATATATATATATACACACACTTTCATGGTATATGTATAGTAATGTATGCCAATGATTTTGAAAAACCTTTTTGTAAATTTTAGCTTTTTCTTCTGTGCAGGTTTGTGCGATCATCGGTGGTACATTTACAGTGGCGGGCATTATAGACTCTTTACTCTTCACTGCAACAGAAGTATTTAAGAAGTTTGAGCTAGGGAAACTAAATTGAGGCCTAGGAAGTACAGTATAGATAGTTGAGTCATATGTATATTTTTCTCAGCATTTTCAATTTATTATCCACAAATCATCATCCTCACCATAACAGAAACAACCTTGACCTAATAAGCCTGGATTTGGTGAAGCTGAGGGAGACTTTTGATATTATTCCGAAAGTGAAATCCTGTATACAGCCAGCAGAAGGGAAGAGGAGGAATAACAAAGTGTTGTTTCTGTATTATTTATTTACATCCACATGGGAGAACAAACACAAGTACTCAGCAAGTTGTCAATGTGGAAATGTGCCCTCTTTGAAAAACGGATGGCTTTGTGTCACATGACACTTATGGCATGTAGTTATGTCATCACTGGTGTTCACGTGCCACATTCTCGCCATTTCGCTTGCTTCTTTCTGGTCCCCACACAGCACATTTGTCAGTGTAATGAGGATTGAGTACAGAGACACTGCAGTTTTTTCCTGCTTAAGCCAGAAGTTAAGCTTCACTATTATTGCATTAAATTAACCAAATAAAGGGGAGAAATGTCTTGACTTTTTCTTGTGTCTTTTTTTGTGAATTTTTTTTTTTTTTTTTTTAGGTAAATAGTTCATGATTCTTTCAAAGGTTACTTATATAGTCTTTTGTCCTTTTAGATACATATTTCACCACAAAAACATGACGGCAGCTTAGTGTACTGCGTAATTGGTAACACAATATACATGTAATGAGATATAATTCTGTATGTGAAACAAACTCATTTCTTTCTTTCTTTCTTTCTTTCTTTCTTTCTTTCTTTCTTTCTTTCTTTCTTTCTTTCTTTCTTTCTTTCTTTCTTTCTTTCTTTCTTTCTTTCTTTCTTTCTTTCTTTCTTTCTTTCTTTCTTTCATCCAGTTTTCGTTACCACAGAAAAAACTTTCAGGATATGGATTGCAAATTCAGTGGAATGAATCAGAAGGGAAATGTTTCTTCAAAATACTGGTACCTTGAAATAATTAGTAGATCATTTTACAGGTTACATTCATTCATCCTTCTTTATCCACTACCAAACATCAGGTATACATTATTTCATCCTTCTATCTTTCACACTTCCACACTGAAAAAGATAATACAAAGTAGGATGAAATCTAGTTTATAAGACTGATATATACATTTAGATGCATACATTTTGATACTGTACATAAGCTTGCATAGAAATGCATGATACACATTTTTATGTACATATTTGTATGCATAGCCATAAGCCTTTCTGTTTGAAAACACAGGTGGGACTTTTCTTTTTCGTCTTTTTTTTAAAAATTATTTTGTTGTCCTTTTGTTGTGAGAGACAAGAAAAAGTCTATGTTGTAGACACTTCTCCCCCCCCCCCCCCCCTTATAGTGTGTGGCCATAGTGTGAATTGCAGTCCTCAATGCTTCATCGAACCAGTTTATTTTATACTTTACTGGGGACATGGTTCAGGGCATTGAGGTATCCAACATCCTGGCCAAGTTCATTCCCCACCGGGGAAACTGAACATGTGGCTGGAAGGTCTTTTTATAAAGGGAATCTTGAAGTTCCTGTAAAGCTGAATCACATGACAAAGATGTCTGTTGTAAAGATGCACATGAAGTAATAAAAACAATGCTTCCCTGGTTTGTTAGACACACATAAAGAAAAAAAAAACAGTAAAAAATGTACAAGACAGTGTCAATGGACACCTATATGTGTCTGGTATATTGGCTGATATTGTTTTACAAATGTCTTGTAAATTAAGAATTCAAATTTTGTTGTAAATTGGAATCATAACATATGATGATATCTGAGAATAAAGACCTTTTTGTGCACCAAGAAAATTTGTTGATAAATATTAAGTAAATTTTCCCGTAGTAAATAAAGTTGTTACCAAGGAAGGTGGTGTTAATATACATGTACATATAAATATTTTCTATCCATAGGGCTCTAAATGATTGAAGTTAACTTTAGCTGTGCTAAATGTGTTCACATGAGGTTACTTAACTGACTGGATGATTGCACCTAAGTGTTCCTGTTTTGTTTTTGTTTGTTTGTTTTGGGTATTTTTTGGTGTTTTTGTTTGTTTGTTTTGGTTTTATGTCATTCAGTTGGATTTGATACATTCAGCATAGGGTTATATACTTTTTTCAGTGCGCGCTATTTGTATTGTGGCAAAATATTTATTTAATATATTATTTTTGGTTAAATAAAAATATGTATGCTTTCTTCAGAAACCTGATGTGTGTCATCTCATGAACCATTTGAGAAACATGATGTATGGCATCTCATGAGCCATTTGAGAATGTATGGTAGCTCATGAACCATTTGAGAATGTATGGTGTCTCATGAACCATTTGAGAATGTATGGTATCTCATGAACCATTTGAGAAACATGTTGCAAATTGGACAAAAAAACATTTCTTATCACGAGAGGTTAAGTGTTAAGAATTTGGAGTTTGTTGTAACATATCCACTGACTGGATGAGCCAAGGGAGTACATGTATTGTTCTACTGTAGAATTATATGCCATTCTGGTAGGTGAAAAAGATTTTTTGAAGAGTGGGAGTCAGAGATTTTCTGTTCCATTATATTATAAAAAGATGAATATCCTTTATTTGCTGATATTTTTACAATCAGCACTTGTGAAAAATATATTGAGGATGTTCAAATACCATGAATACTCATGGAGCTGATATAAAACTTTTTGCCCATTATCTGTGACAAATAAAATGCATGTATGTGCAGCAGACATGAAATATAAAGGTAGATTTCATTTTTTTGAGAGACATACCTCCATAATTTAATTGATAAGTCCTAATGATGTCACTGCTGATGGTTGTATATATATATTAATGAATGTATAGACAGGTGCAGGGGCATATTTGTGTGTAACCAAGCAAAGTAAACATTGAATGGAAACCACATTCACCTTTTGTTATGTGACTTGAAATCACATTTTGTTTAATATTATGTCAACAACGGGAAGGAAATTGTGAAGTCGTCTTTGATACATTTAAAAATGTATCCCTGCAGGTTATATGTCTTTGTTTTGTTTTAAGTGATGTTTATGTGTTTTGAGTGTTTGAGAATAGAGAGCAGTATTCTCACATGTCTGATGATTTTCCAGATGATTATTCTTTGTTACATACTTTAAACATTTGCAGGTGCTTTTTATGTGAACCAAAACAAGACACACATGGCCCCCTAGTGTCAAATAGTCTGGTAACTCTCTAGTGCTTATTAAAAGATTGGGAAACCACAAGAAGTTTCAATTCTGGGAGCAAAGAACAACAAGTTTCCACTGATAAATGTGTCATAGTTTACATCAAAATTAATTTGTATTGTCAAGAAAGAGGTGATTAATGACTAATAATTGATAAAATTATAGATATCAAGGTTAAAAACAGTTTTACAGACAATACCAAGATGCATCTCCAACCCAAAAGAGTATTGGACAATTTAGCATCAGGGGGCCCATGTGTGGAAGTGTGTGTTTAACACTTTCCATTTCAAATTGCCACAAAGTGCTCAGATGTAAATTGTTGTCTGCCTCAATCTTTGCATAAAATTCTCGTCAATGTAATGCCACAGCTTTTTGGCTTGAATTATGAATTATGGGTTTCCTGTTTTCAAGTGCCTCATGGAGCGATTTCATTCAAATAACAACTTGGCTGGGATAAAGTAGGTGATTTTTTTTTATTTGTTTATTTTATTTTATTTGTTTGTTAATTTATTTATTTGTTTTAGGTTTTTAAGTGCAAACATCTACAAATGTCCTGTACAAGAATTCTATAATGCCTGCTTGCTTTTATGAACAAAATAAGATGAAGTGTTCTGGCTTGAAGTCAGAAATCTGTTTTGATTTGGGTGGAAGATTTTATACAATTGCAAAGCCAGATTGTCAAAAGTAGGAGTTACGGATATCATTCCACAGATAACTACTATTTACAGCAAAACCTGTTTTCAAAGACCACCCTCAGGCAGGACTAAATTGTGGTCTGTCAAAAGAAGTGGTCTCTCGTGGGAGGTTTAAATAACATGACAATTACTTAGAAAAGATCTTGAACAGTGGTCTAAAATGGCAGGTGGTCTTTCAAAAGAGCATTGTCTCCAGAGAGTGATCACCATATCCCCAATACATAAAGACTATTTACATTATTTTTGATCAGCAGCCTCATCAGTGTATTCTTTGTACCAAAGGGGGCAGCACTTGCCATATATTGTGAATAGGAATGGAGGTCTGATTGTATTCAATTGGGGGAGACCTTACTGTTGATTGTTTTACCTTCAATCTGTCCACTTCAGTAGTAAAAGTAAGCAAATTTTATACATGTAGCTGTGAACCCAACAACCTTTTTGAGGTAACAACATTCATTGTCAGGAAGTTGACCTTTGCCAGTGCCACACATTTGACACTTGCACTCGCCATGTTCTGTGCCATGCTGGGCTGTGTGGATTTGCTGTTTGTTGTAGTGCTAACTTCATGGTCTTAGATTATGCTAGGGCTATAAAGAATATGTGAAGTCTTTGGCTGCAGAAAGTGCCAATTAAAAGTAAGCAAAGGGTATGCACTCAGTGATCAACTGTGGAAATAATGTTAGTGGATGTCAAGCATCATACATTTGTTGAAAACCTGACTGATTTGACAAGTGCATGAAGCAGGCATTATGTAGTCATACACAAAGTATTTGGTGATGTCAGTTTACATCACTTGTCAGCCACCAGGCACAATCTTTAGAAGGCAATCCAAAAAAAAAAAAAAAAAAAAAAGTCTGGTGAAACATTTTATTTTATTTGAATGGAAAAAAAAGTTTCTATTCCAGAAAACAATTCATGTATTTAGTCTTTCAGTGCCAAGCACAACTAAAGTCGATCTACTTAAGTTACACTATTCTGAATTATCATAAGGATCTCATATTCATATTCTTCATTAAAAGACCTTTCATTCAAGTACCAGCATGCCTGTAGTTCCAGAGAGTATATCCCAGGTCAACAGCTTTTCTCGGCGCGCATTCGGTACATTGCGCCCAATGTGTGCCGAGAAAACCTGTTGACTCAGTCCAAAATTTGGCACTGAAAAGGTTGATACAAGTATGTCAAAAAATTATAGTCACCCCCACAATAAGAGTAAATTAACAAAGAAATGTACAGGACTTTTATGTGTGTGTGCAAGTCTGCACGTGTGCACTCACACTTACTCCCCGTAAAGTTTTACCACCTAATTGCATATCCTTGCAGCACCTCGTGCAGAGAACCAAAGTCTGCCATGTTATATCTGGTGTGGGGAAGAAAAAAGCTACTCACCTGGAACAGCACTATTACAACACTATTTAGTGGTATGAGCACTATAAAGGTTCATATTTTCATTGGGACTTAATTTTGCAAAATTACTATTTGTATTGGCTGCTGTATAATTTTGCAAATTTGCCATCTTGTGTGGAATGTTTAACAGTTCTTAATTTCACACGGTGTTTCATTTGGCAACTCTTCTGTACTCACAAGAAATGTGCAATTGAAAACCTCATGAAAATAAGCATCATTACTGTATCTTTTTAGAATTTTTTTGCAGTTTTACATGGAAAATTGACCTAATTATTTTGTCTATTTCTTGTTGAACAATATAAGCTGACACACTGCAGATACAATTATCTCTGTTTGGGCCTAAAAATGAAAAACACAACATTACATGTACATACAGGCTATGAGTGGGTGGTTGCTGTAGTGCTGACTGAGCTAACCATTTTGAATCTGCTATGGGTTATGTACTCATTCCTTAGATATGGGTCATTTTCACAAAAACTGGACAAATATGGTGTAGTGATGTTGCATTCATTTGTTGTTTCCCTGATTTTGTGAAAATGGCTCATAAACATTTTACAGTGTTTTTATTTTTCATTTATGCATGCTTGAAGCATATATACAGTACAGCATGCAGATAAAGAGAATAAATTGGGACAACGTAATGAAATGAAATGTACATTGGGAGGTCTGGTGGGAATGTTGCCACTTTATCAGTCCTGGTGCATTCTGGATAGTGTGTGTGTGGTGTATACCTGTCTACAACTAACAAATGCTATTTGTTTATAAGGAACACAGGAGGTTGATATGGGTGAATAGATATTTTCATGGTTGAAGGCCATTTTCACAACAGGGACAAAAGTGATTAAGACAAGGCTTCAACATGTTTGACTGGTGTTTGACAAAATGATCTATATTACGTAGCTTACCCTGGTTGACCAGGGTAATGGTTGCAGCATTTTTAAAGATCAAGCAAGTTCTTATCCCAAGTCGGTCAAAAGACAGCTATGGTGTACATAACATCTTTTTTCAATTCCAAAATGTTTACAAATGCTAATTAATCTCGTGAACTTTAGCCATTATGTGGCTCATCAGTTCGACTGTATATCAATGGTTTGAGGGGCGCACAGGGAATTGTGTGCCTGCATTTAAAAAAGTTCCCTTTTTTCTCAATTTTCAAGCAACATCATCCAGATGAGGTTTTGAGAACAGTTGTCCGTATTGTTGTGTAGAGTGTCTTTTCAATTGCCATGTATCTTCACAAACAACAAAATATTTTTGGAAGATTTTAATTCAAGTACCAAGTTTGTAAGCATTGCTACTTCACAAGAATTTAAATTCTTATTGTGGACTGTCAATTATTTTGTTGTGACACTCATGGAAATTCTTACAAACATGACAGGAAAATTGAAATACTAATAAAAGTTGCATAATTTTTTTGTTTTTTGAAGGACCAAGCATCTAAAAGATATTCTAACATGTTCGAGATTGTGATACCCCAAGACCACCCACGTGGCACACATTTAAGTTTCACTGAACAAAACCTGTGCAACATGTGGTTCCTGTACAAAACTAGATGTTTGAGGTTAAGTGACAAGGACAGTTACAGGAGGTTCATACAGTACAGCAGAGGGTCTTACTTGTAAACATAACGACCTTGTCCATCATCAGACCTGTTTGCACTATTGCAAACAGTGTGTAGGACAAACCAAGCTCCCCCTAATGGACACATTATGTGAACATTTTTATTACATCAAGAGAAAAGATGTTACACAACCCCTTGGCAGACTTTTTTTCATAGCTTTTAACCCTTTCCCCCTTAAGCTGGCCAAAGCTGGCTGGTGGTCAAATGTCATCTGCTACAGTGTTTTCAACTAATTTCAACAGTAATGAAAAACAATTTTGACTGAGAATAGTAGACGAGCCCCATCAAGATCACATGCCCCAGGTCAACATCTTTCCTTGGCATGAGTTGGGCACTTAATGAAAGTTGTTGACTCAAATGTCAATTCAAGGGGGAAAGGGTTAATCATAGCTTATTCTTACCAGTATTAGAATCATTTCAATACTGCAATGCTGTTGTTTATTTTCTCAATGTTTGATGCACTAATTAAATTCAAAGAAGTGAATGCTATGATGTAAATGTGTTACACAAGGAGCCAATTCCCAGTAAGTGCCTTAACTCATTCCATACCAGTCCCTGATATTTAGGTATATTTACCAAGATTTAAGACGATCATTGCATATTTCATGAACAGAGCTTTCGTTCAAGTACCAACATGCCTATTGTCTTAAGTCAGTGGTTCTGGCACTGCCTGGCAAGTCATGCTGCAGCTGCCACAGGGGCAGCTGCAGCATGACTTGCCAGACAGTGCCAGTACCACTGACTAAGGCCTGTGACCATAGTATGGAATGAGTTAATATTTTCTTGCACAACTGGATTGTGCATTTGCTTTATTTTCATTTTGTAACTACTTGTACAATTACATGGAGGTAGTTCTTTTTCTTTAAATGCCGAAAGAGGGTTCACCTATCTGTTAAGTCCTCTTTCATAGTACAAATGAAATTCTAACTGGGACTATGAAAATTTCTGAGCACTAGCCCAGAGAACAAATATTTCCATGTAAATTGTGCAGAATCAAAGGTTTGGAATGGGTGGATAAATGATGTAGGACAACAAGGGGCTAATCAATTATCAAAAGAACTTGTCCTTTGGAGTAGAAAAGAAAATATAATTAGTGAACCCTGGTATGAGATTTTTTCTTTATTTGCCAAGTGTATCGGTCCCTTTTACCACATTTGTTTCTGTGTGCTCCACCACCATTTTCCAGAAATATCAGAAAGGGTTCACTGTGTCTTGTCACCTCTGCATGTACAAATATTGCCTGCTTGGGTGACGGTCAGGATAATATAACTCATTCCATACCAGTTCCTGATTTTTCTGTGTATTTACCTAGATTTAAAACGATAATTGCATATTTAAATTCTTCATGAAAAGAGCTTTGATTCATGTACCAATATGCTTATGGTCTTTAGTCAGTAGTTCTGGCACTACCTGGCTAGTCATGCTGCAGCTGCCCTTGTGGCAGATGCAGCATGACTTGCCAGGCAGTGCCAGAACCACTGACCAAGGCCTGTCACCATAGTATGGAATGAGTTAACACCCCTCACCCCCTCCCAAACATACACATATACCATCAGGAGGAGGATACTGTGTTCAGCATGTATAACTGTTCAGTTGTCAGTCCTCAGCAGACACCTTGCAAGTAAAATATCTCGTGACACACAGTCCAGTATCAAACTCTAATGTACCTCAATTGTACAGCAACACTATTTCTTGACCTGATTACATTTTGGTGACCTTGACGTCATTTTCAAGGTGTATGCCAAACAGAGGGTATCCATCCTGTTGGTGTGGACTGTTAGTTGTATCTGGTTGGTGGCATAGGAGTCCAAGTCCCTGGGTCGGCTGACCTGGTAAATACAAACAGAACAAACTTAAAAGTGATGTCCATGGATATTTCTTCACTTTTTTCATGACACTTTGGACTGTTTACTGGTATGACTTTTACTTTATTCATACAAAGTTACATGCACAGTGTATCATGGTCTTTACATTTGGGTTTTCACTATTGATTGCTAAAATGTATTTCTGACCTTTTGTCAGTTATTGTACCTGAGACAAGATAAACTGCAGCAGGACTTCACAGGCCTATCAAAAGTGTGGAGAGAAAAAGAGTCGTTTAACAAATCTTGCCACAAAAGAACAGCTTCTTAAACTTCTGTGATTACATAATCCAAAAATGTATTATGGTTTAACCCTTAAGGTGTTGATTTACGACTGAGTCAACAGCTATCCTCAGTGCATTTTGTGTGCAATGTGTCCTGAGGAAAGCTGTTGACTAAGATGTTGTGCTGGTATCTGAATGAAAGGTGTGAGGAATTTGAATCTTTTAAGGAGGACTATAGCCATGATCAGCACTTTAAGGGCTAAATAAGTAGGTGTGAGGAGCATAAACCAGGGACATGTTGTTATGTTACAGTTATATTGTTTTTGTGGATTGGCATATCACACTGTTTATCATACTGACTGACGTGTGAAGCTATAAGTAAAACCTTGTATAGAAGACCTGCCATGAGAGAGCAACGTTGTCAGTATATGCTGTCAATACCAATTTTGAGAGACCATTCAAAATTTGAAGAACACTTGATCAATCCTACTAAATACATTGGTTATTGTCTTGTCTGCTCCTATGAGAGACCACCATTTCTTAACTCTTTCAGGGGCACGTTTTGGACAGTTTTCCTTGGCACACTCTGGATGGACCCAAAGCGTGCCAAGGAAAGCTGTTGATGTGGACTGTTATTTAGTGTGTAGCAACAGGCATTGTGGAACTTGAATGAAAGGTGCTGATAGAAGGAATGTGAATATAGTACCCTTATAATTTGGAGTTATTTTCACTAGTTCAACTTAAGTCAGTTTGGGACTGAAAGAGTTAAAAGACCTCACAGTTTTCATGTTATTCACACATCGTATAAGATACCATAATATGGTGGTCAGCAGGTGTGGCAAGATAGGTTTTCCTGTATATATGTTGAATATAATTGTATTTTAAGAGTATGTGCCATATAAGACTATCTTTGGCTGCCAGAATGTTAGATCTTAAATAGTGGGCACCACTGTATTCCTTTATGGTACAAGTAATTTCTATTGAAGACAATGTGGCATGTCAGATTGTTGAAAATGACAGTTTTCATTAATACCATCTGTCCTGTGAGATTGTCTTAAAATGATAGGTTTCATGAGGACCATGTATTGTAATATTGTCATAAACGACACTTTTCATGGAAAACGCGTCATAGGATTGTCTTAGATGAAGCTTTTTTTTAAGAACATGTGTCGTGAGATTGTATAAAATGATACTGTTTATGAAGCCCATGTGCCATGGGATGGTCTTAGATGATGCTTTTCACTAAGAATATATCCTGTGATATTGTCTAAAATGACACATTTCATTAAGACCATGTATCACATTGGACTGTCTAAATTGACCCATTTCATTATATACGTGCTGAAAACTCAAAATTACAAAGCCTGAATTGATATGCGACATTTATTTCTGATAGATGGGTCAATGTATAAGATATCACATAAACTTGTTTCAGCCTGTTGTTTTCATTGGTACAGCTGGCAGTAGGTGAGAGTAAATGGGTATGGGTTGTAAGAGAATGGAAGTAAATGGTCACATTTATGTGCTTGTCTTCTGTTATTTTTTCAGCATTGAGATATTTGAAAATAGTTGATCACCTGATGAGAAACGCAAAAGGCTTCACCATACAGACTCCTGGACAATGTACCCAGTTATTTGATGATTGAAAGAAATTTAGGCAGAATGTCTGACTGATGAGACAGATATAGCCTGATTTTGTTTGCCCAATTATGTACTGGTTTCAATATATTTCATTGAAATACATTGGCCAGCAGGCTCACCAGCCTATATTAGAGCCTCTTGTACATATAAGACAATACAACATTGATGTTTCAAAACACTAATAATACACAGATAGGCAACAGATGGGACCATAATTTCAGAAAAGGTGGGGGAGGGGGCACTTGTGATGTGCAGTCAGATTGCAATTACTATCATTAGCCGAAATGTTGGTTCCATCAAATTTAAATCTTAAATCCTGAGTTCTTAATATAAGTGATGTACTGCTTAAAAATTGCATCATGTATGTTTTTTTCCCCGTGGTTCCAAAGAGTAACGTGTGAGCATTAAAACTCCCACACTGTATTATTTTGATCTGCAATTCATTTCTCAATACCCTATATATCTACTACATTTGAAGAAAAATGATAAATGTTCTCTAATTCTGCTCCACATGAGCATGATGGTGATTCAACAATGCCTATTCTAAAAAGATTATCACCAAGCTGGTTGCAGCCCAGTCTCATCCTGGCATAATAAAAGCAGCAATTTTCACCGGAATTATACAACCATTTATGTTTTGGTTTGTTTTTGTTAAGTTCCATTTTAAAGTCCTCTAAATGTTTTTGATTCCTCATTGACTGAGGTAGTAGGTTCCATTCGTGTATAGTTGATGGAAAGCATGAAAAAAAGATATACATCTTTGTATGTATGGATAGTATGGAATTGGTTTGCCCGTGCCGAAACTATTCCAGGTAATGGTTTATTGAGATAATCAGGGGCAAGTCCATTTGTTATTCTAAACATAAGTACTAAATTCTGTTTTCTCCTATGTTCAGCCAAAGTTTACCATTATGTCTTGATATGAATTTGTTTGAGCAAGTGCGGCCTGCTGAACTGCTTCAAGTTTGTCTTGATCAGTTTGTGTGCATCCATCCCAGACCAAACTAGCCTACTGTAGGCTGGAAAGTACAAAGGAGAAGTATAAGTATTCTAATGATCCTCCCTTCAACCTATACTGTAAACATTTCAGGATACCAACTAACCTTTTGGATTTTGTAACAATTAGGTTTATGTGGTTTGACCAGAAAAGATCTGCGGCAAACCAAAGACCTAAATGTTTATGCAAATTTACATTTTCAAGGTTGTTAAATGTTAAACAAGGATGGTCTGGAGAATTTTATTGATGACTATCAGTGTTTTGGGGTTTTTTAGCGGGTTGAAAGAGACAAGCCACTGATTGGACTATTGAGTTATTATATGAAGATCATGTTTTAGGATCTCAACTGCTTCTGTTGGATCATAACTGTAATGTACAAAGCTGTGTCATCAGCAAAAAGACGTATTTCAGATTTTACAATTTGAAAAATATCGTTTACATAGATTAGAAAGCGCAAGGGCCCTAAGACTGAACCTTGTGGGATGGCTGTAGTGATGTTCCCCCAAAATGAAGCCTAACCTTGAATGACCACTCTTTATGAGCGCGCATTGAGGAAATTTTCAAACCACAGAAGCAAGGGACCTCAAATTCCTGCGATCTTTAATTTCAGTATCAGACCGGGATGATGCACCATATCCAAGGCCTTGGTGATATCGCAAAATACCTCCTATGCCTCTTTCTGAAGGGCAACAGCTTTCGCAAACTCATGATAAATATAAACCAGCTGATTTACTGTGCAATCTCGCCACAAAAAACCTAAATGGTTTTCGGTGATTGTCTGGTGATATATATTTATATCGAGATTCTACATCTCGATATAAATATATATCACCAGACAATCAAACAGTTTATATATTCCACGTTATCGAACAATACGCTGTAAATTTGCCATTAAATATCATGGACCCATCGTATGGAATACTATACCAAATTATCTGCGATACATATCTTCATGACATTCATTTAAAAGAAAACTGAAAAGGTACTTAGTTAGAAGTGTATAATGTGTTTTCTTATCAACATTTCGTTTAACAAACCTTGTTTATAGTACATGTATATGTAGAATGAACCAAAATATGCCACCTGGCTTGTATATTTTGCTGGGTTATTTTAATGCTCTCTTGGGGGACAGTATAAGCTCCTCGGGGTTTCAGTCCCCCCACATGTATGTATTGCAACTTAACTGACTGTACTTTTGTGATTAATAAAAATTCAAAATTCAAATTCAATTAATTAAAATTCAATTCAACACTTTATTATCTCGTGAAAGTTAAACACATTCTTGAAAACTGCTGGCTGAAAGACCTTATGTACACAACTTTACAAAGATATTGGTCTGTAATTTTTAAATTTATGTGAATTCAAATTCAATTAATTAAAATTCAATTCAACACTTTATTATCTCGTGAAAGTTAAAAACATGCTTGAAAACTGCTGGCTGAAAGACCTTATGTACACAACTTTACAAAGATATTGGTCTGTAATTTTTAAATTTATGTGATTGAGCTAAATATACCAAGGAACAATGCCTTTGGTCGGAATTGACTTTGATTTGTTTCATTAGGACTACGGTTTAGGTATGGTAATGACACTGTCTAATTTAGATAACTAGAGAGCACCACTTTTTGAAATAAGGGTTACACGTGCTTTTTTCATTTTGATGAGAATTTGCATTTCTTAAAAGAAAATTTCAATAATGAATTGCAAATCGTCAGACATGCCTAGAGTCCGAATGTTATTATTATTTTTTTTTCTTACAAAGATTATGGAACAGGAAAAGAACATAGCACAAAATAGTACATTTTAACATAGAAAAAACAGTGGAAAGCAACAAATTTTTGATGTCCTGAAGTTGAAGGCACATTTGTAGAGGCCCCCAAACCCTTTTTGCTTACCGAATGAAGCTACATGGTTATGTATTTGTTGTTCGTGTTTCGACTTCTTCCGAACGGTATGTTGGATTCTCTTTATACTTGGTTGAAATGTAACTGGACTCAATATCTGCCATATATTGGTCACCACATGCTACTCTCGGCATTTTCTATTTTCACCGGCTTATCAAATTTATGAAAACCCGAAAAGGGTGTATCTCCATGTTATCGTATACGTACAGCAGCAAATTTGGCATATAAGCAAATACATTGGATGATGGATCCTTGGCTCTATGGCAAGCTGTTTTAGCATTTATTCCATAATTATACATATGTGATTTTTTTATTCGCTTCTGTAAAAACTATTTATATTTGTATAAACCTTAAACACATATGTGTAATAATAATTTATTTTACATATATAAAAAGATTTACACATATATGGAATTCTTTTATACATATGTGAAATAGTATTACACATATGTAAAATAAAACTTGTACATATGTGGGAAAATTCCATATATATGTAAAACTCTTACAATATGTGTAATTCTTTTTCACATGTGTGAAATAATTATTACATATGTGTAAAAAACATTTTCACATATGTCAAATTCTTTCACGTATATGAAATACTTTTACATATACATGAAATAAAGATACCATTGTACTTTCTGTGTAAGCCTGTTTCACATAATATTATGTGTAAAAGTATTTCACACATGTGTTAATCTTTTTCATATTTGTAAAGAAAAATCATTCTTTTGAGTATCATGATAGGGTAGATGTAGTGCAGCTGGAACTGATAAACATTGTAGGTTTTGGCACTCTTCATTTTTATTATCTTTTATCTTTTTGAAAATATGTTTCAGTATTAGTTGCACAACTAGCTATGTCAGGCTTTCGATCAAACAAAACGCCATTTTGAAATATAAGGTTTCATCCTTGGCCAGTAGCAACGGCTCCCATATTGTAGAATTATTATGTCTGTGTCCTAACACAGACATATTGTTTTCTTTCTTTCTTTTTTTCTTTCTTTCTTTCTTTCTTTCTTTCTTTCTTTCTTGCTTTCTTGCTTCCTTGCTTTCTTTCTTTCTTTCTTTCTTTCTTTCTTTCTTTCTTTCTTTCTTTCTTTCTTGTAACCTCTAAAGGTCAGTCATTTGGACCTACGGAAGCTTCATCCAGACATACTTTGGTTATTTTCATCCAATTTTAATCATGTTGGACTCAACTTGTAGGTACTTACCGCTGCACAGTTTTGTAATTTTAATGTGACCTCTAACAGTCAAAGGTCAAGGTTATTTGGCCCTTTAAAATGTTTATTTAACCATAACTTTATCAATTGTCATCTGATTTAGTTTATGTTGGGCTCATATTGTAGATATTGCAACATATTTTTGTAATTTACATGTGAGCTCTAAAGGTCAAAGGTCGAGGTCATTTGGGCCTTCCAAATTTTCATCTGGTCATAACTTGTCCGTCCAATTTCAGTGATGTCGGGCTCAGATTATAGGTATTGCAAGACTGCACACTTTTGCCATTTTCATATAACCTATAAAGGTCAAAGGGCAAGGCCATTTGAAATTTTCATCTAGCCATATTTACAGCTCTTGAAGGGACAAAAACAGATTAGCTTTAAAGCAAATCTTCCTGTCTGGTTTATTTTGTCTTTAAATCACAGCCTGATATCAGTCAGTAGTGGACAGTGCCTTATATCATTGGACCTATGATCTCTCTGGGAGAAAAAAGTGTCTCAATAGGAAATTCCTAACCTATATTCTCTGGAAATGTGGCTTGGGATCGACAAAAATACCAAATCAAGATCCTATCAAAGAAATATATTTCCGCAAGGCAACCATTCTGTCACAATAGTCCTTGGAAACAATTGTGTGTAAAAATGGATTAGAAACGCTGTTTATTGGCACCACAAGTACAACTAACCAGGCACCAGTTATCTCAGGGAGAGACGTTCCAGTCTGGGACAAAACAATGGTGTTTATAAATGGCAGGAAGCAAACAACATTACTTGTGACTAATACCGTTATCCATACCGACAATCCCCTTCTGGAGTCCCGGCGGCCAGTATTCTTGGAGCTTGCTCTTACTTTGTACGATATCCACATGTATATGTCAGCCAAAAATAAAAAAGCAAATCAAATAAAAAGCAATAAATAAAACCTGCATGATAGACCACCGGCCAAAGCTGTGCAACCGTATCAGAAGACAGACACCAGTCTCAAGATACGTTTTGTTAAGAGCCAGAGGAGCGCCAGGTAAACACAGCAGGCTTAGTATTCCTACAGCTGTTAGCCCAACAGACAAACTGACCACAATGCTCCTGCGGCTTGGTTCCTGCACTATCAACACGAACACAATACAAATGTACCTTTGTACGGCCATTACCAACAGTATGTATGCGAACATCAAAGACAAAACTGCAGAAAGGATTCCTAAGCCTTTACATAATATGTGTTGCCGCCAATTTTTCTATACAAATGTGTAAAAAGAACCAAAATATATATTGACTATCGATATAACCAACACATATATTCCCATCACAAAATCGTTAACAGCAAGAACCACTTTAAATAACTGAATGGTATGAAACTGAATATTGAGAGCCATCATTATGACTATAAAGTTGGCTGTCATTCCTATAATGGAGACCAACAATGCAACAACACGCAACAAAAGCGAGGGAAATAATCCATCACATGTGTTGAACTCTTCTGGCGTTGGGTAACAGTTTTGTACGTGGGCAGCAAGGCAACATAGTCTAAGATGATCGCTTTTCAACACACACAAAGTATTCACATCAGTAAATATATCTTTGCTTACATATGTGAGCCTGTTACCACGTACATCCAATTGTACAAGACCTTTTATGCATCCAAATATTCTATGCAAATTGTTCAGATTATTCCATGACAGGTTTAAGGACCGAATCTGCATACCTGCAAATGCAGCTTGTCCGATTATTGTGATGGACAGGTTGGAAAGGTTAAGGTCATGAAGACTAATTACTGCTTGTAGTCCACGTGGATCAGTAGTGTAAATTGGATTAAAATTGACATTTAAGTGTACGAGATTGTTAAGCCCGTAAAACACAATTGTATGTATGACATATATGTAATTTCTACAAAGGTCCAGAGACAAAAGATGTGGAAACGTCCTAAATGTTTTTGAACTCAGCACTTTGAGTTTATTAATAGAAATGTCCCCTTCAAAGAGATATGGCAATCGAGAATGAACGCCAGACCATATTTTCAGTTCAGACTGCTTTAAGATAAAACGTTTAGTGTACATGGAGATAAGTGGAAAAGTTGTCAGAGTTGGATGACTACATATGATTACAGGTCCTCGGCAAAAACAGGAAGGTGGAACTGAGCATGGACGGCCTGGGCAGCTTAGCTCATCATCAGTGGATATTTCACAGTAAACATGGTCATCACAAACATCATTTGAATGCAAACAGTATGTTTCATTTCTGCAACGGAAGTGATATGGACAAGCATGTTGGTTGCAATTTATTTCGTCAGTACCTGTTTGACAGTCAGATATTCCATTACATATGTGTCGCAGAGGTAAGCAGTAACTCATTGGACACTTGTACATCCCGGAACATTGTATATGATCACAGTTTTGAAGATGTTTCCCATCAGGACAGAATCTCAGAACTCCATTCTTTACTCTTTCATAAATACATAGAGCAGACCTCGGGTAGCAAAAAAGAAACTTAGTGTCATCACACACCAGCCAATTGGGATCCTTACAGGGCTGTCCTTCAGCCCATTCAGTTGATACCTTTGAGAGTATAGGGCAGTGAACTTCATCGTAATGTGATTTAACACAGTCAGAATGACCGTCACATCTGAGATAATATGGGATGCATCCACCTTCTTGGCATTGACAACACATTGGGTGACAAGCACAATATGGTTGTTGGCAGCTTTTGAAACATGCCTGATTATCATGAACCTTGATTCCATTATGGAAGATACAAGTATTGTTACAGTATCTTTCGTCCGACCAATCTAAACAATCAAAGTGACCATTACAAACATAACTGTCGATTACGCATTCCTGATTTTTGGACATGAACTGGCCAATCAAGCAGAATAATCTTCTTGCTTCAGGAGCTTTTTGACAAATAAGTCCTATGCTTACGTTTTGCACAGTTGCGTTTGTGGCAGTTTCAAATTTGATTAATGGTGGCATTGTTAGTGAGGCAATTGGGTACCCTCATTGTTAAAGTTAAAGTTTCTCTTGCCAGGATTAATTTGAGTGTATTGCAAATGTATAGGCTGGTGATACGTTTTCTGCATCTATATCATTATACTAAGTGTTTCCAATGTAATGTGATTGACATTTGCTTTTCTATCAGCTGACTTGTCAGTCAGCTGAGTTTATAGGATGGTTCTTCGTTTGTTGTCAGCATTGGCACTCGTCCGTCAACAATTCACGTTTGGCTTCTTTTCAAAACCCGCTGGCTGCATTCACTTGAAATTTGGTGGGGATGTACCTTTGATGGGTCATTATCAAGTATTTTCTAAATGATTGCGTTGCAATGATTTTTGGATTTTTTAAAATGATTTTTTTGTTCCTTTTTGACACAATCATCTCCAAAACGTCCTCAGCCAATAGACCATGTTCTGTTTTTAACTCGCCACTAGATGGCAGTGCGTCCATACTCACACCCTTTGGTTCAGTGCACACTGCTTTAAGCATGACTGACTATGGTAGCATAAGGTTGTGGACCTCAAGAAAGAAATTAATTAAAAGAGGAGCTGTTACAAAAGGGAAAAAAGTAATCTAATAGCAAGTTAAGTGTCTATAGAATACTTTTCAATAACATTTTACATGGAACTAAGTGAATACTGAACCTTGTTGCAGCTGATTACTAGACTGCCATTTACAAGTTTTACTACACTATCAACAGGTTACTGGGAGGGAGGGGGTGGGCTGGGGTGGGGTGGGGTGGGGTCTTGGTACACTGGTACAGAAAATAAAATTTGCATGAGTACGTTTGAATGCTACAAAACATATTATATATGGTTATAAATATGTATGATAACAAGACAGGACTTTTTTGAAAAATTATATAGCTGGTAGATATCAAGCCCATGCTTTCATTACCATCTAAAATGTCGATACAAGACGTTGCGGTGTCAGTGGCTCTGATTTACGAATTACACAGGTACATAATCACGGTTACGTATGGAAGGTAAACAAAAACAGGCCCATCCTGTACAAAGTGAACATGAATGGCGTCGAAAATAGATGCATAAGAAGTGTGCAACAGACAAATTGTACTTTAGTCTTAAGTTATTGCAACCTGCTTCTTCTAAAATAAATCACTGCCAGTGACTGCAAACGTGTTTATCCTTGATTTTCATACAACTTGAATTGTCACCGATTGAATAACCTTGAGAGCTGCTCCACATCTATATATTTCGAAGAAAAAGGTGATATCCTGTGAAGTCAAATGTTCTGGTAAACTCCAATACCATAAGCATCCAGGATCAGTCAACTGTGTTCTTGTTTGTGTGATCTCATTTCACTCACAACAAATTCTCACTTATGGATTCGGCAATTAAAATATTCCTTTATTTAACCATAACATATTACAGATGGCTTTCGAGACATATATTAACCTAAATGATGCCCACAAAGTTTTTCTGGTTAAGCTGGAAATTCATGATTTCGTTACGAATGGTTTCCAAATGAGCTCCATTGACGTGTAACAGGTCACGTGTATACGGATCTAAGTATCTGATTTGACCAGAGTGTCTATGGCGCTTGTTCCCTCTCGTCATTATAAAATACAAAGTTGCCTACCACAACACTTCGTGTCTGCAACAGTCAGATGTGTATGGCAAACGAAGAGAGCTTCAACATATATGCTGTAAGTACATTCGCATGCGAAGCAGGGCCAACCAAGCAGACAAAATCACCACTGCGCATTGTGGCAAATATGTTCTACACATTACAGATTTGGTAACCTTTAATGGAACAACTTCTCGACCCATTTACCTCGGGAGAGGAAAGCCAATCATTTACATCCTAACGAGTGTTCACTGATATCAAAACAGTCAATCAAATTCATAAACTGTACAGCATGTTGTCCACACACAAGTTTGCACAACATATTGCCAAGGCAGACAGTTGTGTTAGATTCTTTACATCGTATACTTTACGCGAAACATTATCTACAAGCTGTCATCTAAACATTAAGCAATCTGAATCTACAGAATATATTCACGGTAGTAACTGTTATTGCTGAAAGGAGGTATGGCAAGTGCTAACCTTTACTTATGAAAAGAGAAAGTTGGTAGTGTTGTGGTTACTTTGCTACAAGCAATCCAAATTTATATGACCAGGCAAGTCAAAGCTTCGTGCCCCTCGATTTAAAGGCTCGATATTTAAATCTCCCAGTATATATTCAACTGGAATTAGTTCATGTATTTGTAACTGCACCTTAAAGAATGCTAATCGGGTGTAAAGTCTGGGATATGAAACCATGGGTGTAATGGATATGCTGTACTATGTATTTGTTAGCGAGGGGGTCAAAGCATGAATTCCTAGTTTCCTTAACTGGGACATTTCCCTTATTTTCTGTAAGGTCAAGGCAGCCAAGTTCTGTTTTGGGAACACGCTAGCTATGGTTAAAAACAGCATATTCAAACCACTGCCCAACATATAATTTAGATGGCATCATACCATGCTGAGAACCTGATGGTTTAGGTTTGTAAACAATGTATTGGATAAGGGGGTTGTGTGTGACATCAGAGGTGACTTTTATGATGGTAATACAGTTTTGAAAGTAGTCATTAAAAACCATGATGCATAGTATAACCAAAGAAGTATCTCATAGAAATAAACATTCCGTCTATGGGGTATGTAGGAAACAACGTGGTTTCAAAAGCACCAGACTATCATAAAAGTAAAATGTTAATAGCTATCTATACGTTTCGTGTCTTGAACCACAAGCTCATGCAGGAAAAACGGTTGACATACTTAGGTGGATTGTAACAGGCAGCACTGTCCTTTATGCGAAGATTGCAAGTTGTACAATGGCTTTCAATTTATGTTACAATGTTCTGTAAGAACACTGCACCACTGTAAAACAGCAGAAATAGTTACATGCTAACATTCAAGTAACTCATGCAAAGGATCAAAGGTATTGCAACTGCGGATGACAGAATCACACTTTAGGACTTTGAGCTATGGGAATAACATGTAGTGTGTAAATATATTCGTTTATGGTAAAAGCGGGATTCTTTCAGGGCAAATATATTAAGATACCTTTTTATATATTTACAATCTTTTCTACAAGTAATTTCTTCTAGTTTTGTTGCACTATCTGTTATACTTATAGCATGGCTGCATTTGTCAGTTGGATAAATGAAAGAGGATGATCTTGAAGTTCAGGTGCCAGGATGGTTTCAGGCGCGTTGCAGACTCTGCCGACTTTGACCCTGTCCAGCCCATATAAATTAATCGTTTCACCCATGAAAGTCTATATTTTCATAATCGTGTGGATGTCTAGATTTGTAAACACAGAACATCGAATCAATTTAGATATTTTTAGACGTTTTACGCTATTTCGTGAGTGGGTGTAGATTTACAAGTTTATTGCAGCTCGTTCGCACAATATTCAAGTTTAAGATCTGCAAACTATCTGAAACGATAATACAGGCCACTCCGCAGGAACGGAAAATTGATTTTATAAAATTTTGTAGAATTTCCAAGTTGGTACCCTGATGTTATATAGTTTCTTCATTGTTTGAGCTGCAAAAGTCACAGAAGGAAGAGTTGAAAAGCCAAGTTAAAAAAAAAAAAGTAAGACATTAACTTGCTTTCCCTGTTTATTTTGAGATGATATACCGATCCGTGTTTGATTGACGTCATTTCAAAATTTTATTGATCTTGCGAGAAAATTGCTATGGCTCTGATTATTACAAAGAATAGACCGTCGTGAGAAAATAACTCATTCCTTTCGATCGAACTTTTCAGTACGAGTGGAGTGAATCAGAACCTTCAACTTTGATATATTATTGCAGAGATAGATTGTTATTTTGTGGTATAAAAATCAAGTTTTTCATGTCAAATTGTGTAAAGCCAGGCACCATTTTGGTTTTTGCGCTGTGGTTTCACATGCCGCTGCCAAGGATCACAGGGAAGATGTAAAGCGATAACACGGTCACCTGACCATGGCCTTGACAACACACTGTTTCAAAATGGCAGCCGGCAATTGGGTCTACGTGTGGTTTGACAGGTTATTTTGTAATGTTTACCTGGGTGGCAGGCTTTGCTCTGAGATGGTTCCATCTGGGCCAGGCAGTATACTGTCAGCGTGTGATGTAGTGTCAGCCCCAGGAGGCTCCACTACGCAATTGTTTAATTATTTGCGCAACAAGCAACAAGTAGGATTGAACGTGCGAGGGAATTTTTGTATCAAGATTCAAGTTTCACTGAAAGTGACCACCAAACAGTTTGTCACAAATTACATGATTAATATTGCTGTGCACTTTCCAGGTCAGTTTACCCAAAGTTTAGGTACCCTTAGAAATGTAAAATATCTAGCCTTTAGTGCGGTTACAGTTTTTCGAAACAACATGGGTGGCAGAATTTAAGCGTCTGCATGATCACGGGCATGATTTACCGTAACATCCGTATTTTTTCCGCATGCGTCATGGATTTTACTTATATGTGGTTCTGTGTCACAGACTTGATCCATTTGAACTTTTTTTAGATCTTTTTAAAGGAAATGTGAACTGTAGTTCATTGTTTCAATATCTATGTATCATGTCGACATGTAGCGATCACCCAGAACGATAACAACATAGTTGTCATTGTGTTTGTGACTGTGTGGTGACGAATGTACGTTTTTTTTTTTTTTATTTGTGCTTTCCGTCACAACTTTTTACTACGGCGTTACTCTGTGTTCAAAATTTGCTCAATACAAGTCCCTTTGTGAAACTACAACGTAAAAGAAACTAGGTCCCAGGTCCAGTTATTTGTATGTGCACGCGTCGTGTTCATACTCTGAATCGGGCATATGCTGAGAGCACATGAGAGACGGATTTGATTGCATGATGCGTGTCACGTGACTAAATTTACCAATGACAGGCCTAGAAACTTCCTTGCACTAAAACACTGACGAATTTTACGCTGTTTTTAGTGATATCCCAGGAATTCTGTATTTTAAACCGATTGGAAAGATTGTTACACAAAGAGACAAACTCCTGAGCTTTCCAGTGGTATAAAATATCAAGGCAGTCGAACAAAAATATTGAGGCCACAAACGGACAAAGTTACCTTGGTTTTGTGTCAATTTCGGACTTGCTCATTCAAATTGCGACAAAAACGGGCGGTTGATATATTATTATCCATGTGCGAGGGAAATAATCCTTTTAAACACAAAATGCAAATAACCAGTCGCTAGTGTTGGATTTTGTCTACAATATAACGATGAGCTGATGAATGTTGGCTATGGGTGCAGTCGAATCCACTTGCAAAAGATGGTGTTCAAAGCATGTTCGAATATACTGGTTTACAACCACTGATTCATTTAAAATTAAGTTCAAAATATGTTCCCCAGGTTTCAAAGCAGGCACATAGTTTGCGTGAGTTTGCGTGAGTTTGCGCCATATTTAAGCCCAAGGCGGTCGGACCGCGTAATACACCGGCGCGGGTTTTTTGTTCGACCTGGCGAAAAAGCCAGACTCTCCTTTCGCACAGCCTCCTCGTTAAGCCAAATGGCTGAAATCACATATATACCCCAGTGGACATTATCAAATAGATGGCTCATAATAGCTTGGAAAACATTAAAATTATTAGCAAACACCGTAATAACGCACATTGTTCAGTGACGCAAGGTGATTAATCCTGTTAAGTTTCGACAAGCTTTGAAGTCGGAACTATGGGATCTTGTCAAGTTGACCACCTCTGTGACGCAGTTCACGCTTCATTTAGATGAATCATATCGTGCAAAATACCTCTACATCGCCAATAATGTCATAAGTCACTGTAACAGCAAAAATACATAGTTGTTCAAGCAGCACTAGTTCCTTTGGTGTGTCTCTCTTTGAGTGATAGGTGCATACAATATAGGGGGGTCAAAAGTGTTTGAAAAAATTGTTTTCAAACACGTTTTCAACTTCTTCCGTCAAAATGTTATTATCTGTACTCACCAATCCGGGTTCATACCTGGTGATTCCACTGTTAACCAACTACTTGCACTATATCATCAGTTATGCCTCGCTCTTGACAAGCAAAAGGAAGTTAGGATAATTTTTTTAGACTTAAGTAAGGCTTTTGATAAAGTTTGGCACCCTGCATTACTGTACTCACCAATCCGGGTTCATACCTAGTGATTCCACTGTTAACTAACTACTTGCACTATATCATCAGTTATGCCTTGTTGTTGACAAGCGAAAGGAAGTTAGGATAATTTTTTTAGACTTAAGTAAGGCTTTTGAAAAAATTTTTCACCCTGCATTACTCCATAAACTAAAAAAAAGCTGGTATTACTGGAAATCTTCTGTCTTGGTTTTCTAATTATCTTTGTAATCGTCGTCAACGTGTGGTCGTCGATGGTAAATCTTCTTCCTGGGGATACATCTAAGCCGGGGTTCCCCAAGGCTCCGTGCTAGGCCCATTAATGTTCCTGATTTATATAAACGATATTGTGGACATTGTTAAGTCCAATATTAAAATGTTTGCTGATAACACGACCCTTTATCTAACAGTGGATAATCCCGTAACTGCAGCTGAATCGCGTAACTCTGATCTATCTGAAATCGCCAGATGGTCCAAAGATTGGTTAGTTACATTCAATGCTTCCAAGACCGAATCAATGCTTGTTTCTCGTAAAGTTACATCTATTTCCCATCCACCTGTAACGTTTCAAGGTTATGTGCTGGGAGACAAGAATAAACATGAACACCTTGGTATCACTCTGCGCTCTGATTTACGTTGGAACGACCATATCTCAGAAATTATATTTAAAGCTAACAAATTGATTAATATTATGAAGAGTTTAAAATTTACTTTGGACCGTCCAACACTAGAGATTATTTATTTTTCCTCCATTCGCCCTATCCTTGAATATGCTAGCCCAGTGTGGAGTGGCTGTACTGAATCTGATGCTCAAAGACTCGAAAGCGTTCAAATTGATGCCGCTCGCATGGTGACCGGCGCAATGCACGGTACCAACATAGACAAATTATATGAAGAACTTGGCTGGCAATTATTGTCTCAACGGAGAGAGACAGCTAAATTAATTCTTATGTATGAGATAGTGAACAAGCTTGTGCCCGAACCCTTATGTTCTGTAGTTACTTAAATGATGTGCCTTCTTTCAATTCGCGCCGCCCTTTGAATCTTGGTCATTTTCAGGCTGGCACCGACTTGCTAAACAACTCTTTTTTCCCGTCGACTGTTAGACTGTGGAACCAGCTCCCAATTGAAATAAGAAATTCGCCTTCTGTCCGAGTATTTAAACGTAATTTTTTTAAATCAGTACCTCGGTCAACTGATTTCCCTGAGTTGTTTAACTTTGGAAATAGGTGTACTGCTATTCAACATACGCGTCTCCGTCTGGGAGCTAGTCCGCTTAATTCTTACCTGTTTAAAATTGGTGTCAAAGAATCACCTGCTTGCACATGTGGCTCACACATCGAAGATACATTTCATTATTTTTTTCTCTGTCCGAAATACAGAAACTCAAGATCAGCACTTCATAATAAAATAATTCCTCTTGCTCCTTTCACTCTTAGAACATTGTTGTATGGTTCAACACAATGTTCTTTAACAGACAATTGTAATATTTTTACTGCAGTGCACGAATATATATCTGCTACAAACCGCTTTAAACCTACTGGTATTGGCTAAATGATTTTGTTCTCTTATCTCAGGTTCAATTTCCAGGATTTATCTCACTTGTGTGATTGTTCAAATCCATATTCTAATCTGGAAAGATTCTACACGGTTATAAATGCCCCTCTATCTGTCTCGTCCTTATTGGCGTCTTCTCCACTCGTACCCATGTGTCTAGTCAGTTCTGTGCTCTGTCCTTTCCTTGCAAGAGGGATTCACATAGGGCAATGCCCTGCTTCCCAATTACGAATAACTTGTGCAAAATATGTATGGAAGTTAATCCAATAAATATGTTTATATTGCGCTATCAGCTGAGCTTTTGTCTTTAGTTTTGACGTATTAACTTTGCGGCAAGCCAACCAAAATTTCAGCAGTTGAACACGCAGCTGAGATGGAGTCCAATCCCCTAATTTAGCGCTTTCAATGCCTTCTTTTGTGAGTTATATATCAGCCATTCTGGAAGAAATCATTACACGAAGCAGCGAATCAGCTTCTTTGTGATAAGGACGTATCCCTTGATTTCCCGGAACTTCGCCGTATACAGATGAGTCTAGGTCACGGTTGAGCCACGCTGATCACGACCAGTGAATTAAAATGCCAGCATGCGGCAGTGTTATGTGTTCGTGTAACTGGATAAATATTTTAAAACTACTTAGGCCTGCATGGGATTTGGTACATGCTGGCTTTTATCACCAGAGGTGGCACATTCAGAATGCCTTATACGCCCTAGGGCTATCATATAACATATCGAGTATCCTTGCTTTGCTCCTACATTGAGCTGAGTGATAGTGATAGTGACTGAGCTTGGAATGATCTAACGGGCATTAAAATGAACATTAAATGACCCATATGGAAAGCTGAGGTAATTGTTTACCCATATTTTCACCATTTAGAAGCAAATAAAGTTAAAGTAGAAAAAACGTCGATTAAGCAGGCGGGTATTACAATGTAAATAAACAGTATATTGATAGGTCGACCTACCGATGTACCTTCGCCTTTTCCCGCTAGGTGCCGCATCTAGCTAATAATAGCGTATTATGTGAGTGGTTTTGGAGAAGGTTTGTCCAAAAGATGAACAAATTAAAAAAAAACAAAAAAGAGGAAAAAAAAAAAAAAAAACACAAATCTCTGGAGTATGACCACTTGAACAAACTTGGTGGAGATCCACCAAAGGTACAATGTCCCCTATTTAGAAGTGAATCTGGATGATAGCTTTGGAAAAGTCGGAAATGTACATAAGCAGTAAATTGCCCAGTGATTTATATAGTAATCAATTGGAAAGGTGCATTTACTGATATGTACCCAAAATGAAAAAAAAAAAAAAAAAAAAAAAAGGTGAAAAATCAGAAATCCACAGCAGTGCCACCTGGTGAACAATTTTGTTTCACCCTGCCAAAAGGAACACATCCACCAACTTTCAGCTTTATCAGAATGACGGCTCTGGAGAAATGGTCGAAAATAGAAATAATCGCTAAAAATCATAAGAAATAGGAAAAAAAAATAGCAGCGGCAAGTGGTGAACAAATTAAGAAAAAGGAGTCCCTAGGAGTATATCTGTGTGATATCAAAGCAATTGTATGAGTGGTTTCGGAGAAGAGTTGTCCAAAAGAAGAACAAAAAAAAAAAAAATAAAAAAAAAAAAAAAATAAAAATCCCAAAATCTCTGGAGCATGACCACTTGAACAAATTTGGTAAAGACCCACCAAAGGTACATTGTCCCCAAGTGTGAAGTGAATCTGGATGATAGCTTAGGAGAAGTGCAACATGTGAATCAGCAGTTAAATGCCCAATGATTTAAATAGTAATCAATAGGAAAGGTGCATTTACCGATAAGTGCCCAAATTAAAAAAAAAAAAAAAAAAAAGGTGAAAAATCAGAAATCCACAGCAGTGCCACCTGGTGAACAATTTTGTTTCACCCTGCCACAAGGAACACATCCACCATGTTTCAGCTTAATCAGAATGACGGTTCTGGAGAAAAGGTCCAAAATAGCAATAATCACTAAATCACAAGAAATAAGAAAAAAGAGTTGCAGCGCCAGGTGGTGAACAAATTAAGAACTAGGAGTCCCTAGGAGTATTTCTGTGCGATATCAAACCAATTGGATGAGCAGTTTGGGAGAGGAATATTTTGTAAGGTTTCACCCAAAAAAGAACCCCCCAAAAAAGACCACTTGAACAAATTTGGTAGAGACCCACCAAAGGTACTTTGCCACCAAGTCAATCTGGATTACAGTTTTGGAAAAGAAGTCAAAATGTGAATTAGCACCAGAATGCCCATTGACTTACATAGTAATCAACAGGAAAGTAGCATTGACTGATAAGTACCCGATTGAAAAGATCGTTACAAATCTGGAATCCACTGCAGTGCCACCTAGTAAACAACTTTGTTTGACCCTGCCACAAGGAACATATCCATCAAGTTTCTTGAGAAGAAGTCAAAAATAGCAAAACCATGCAAAAAAAATCATAGAAAAATAGAAAAAAAACTCGCAGTGGCACCTGGTAAACAAATTCAGAACTAGGAATCCCCGGGAGTGTCCCTGTGCAATATCACAGCAATCTGGTGAGCTGTTTCAGAGAAGATTTTTTAAGATTTGCCCCAACAAGAACCAAAAATATCATAAAAAAATCCAAAAAACACTGGAGAGTGACCATTTGAACAAACGTGGTCTAGACCCACCCAAGGCACATCCCCACCACGTTTGAAGTTAATCTGGCTGACCTTTCGGAGAAAAAGTCGAAAATGTGAATTGTAGATGACGGACGTCTCTACTGTGATACACATATGTAGAAAAACATGACCCATATTCATAAATATCAAACCCAACAATGACAGCAAAGAGATTCCAGAGTTACCAAAGCATCAACATTCATCTTCCAATACCAATGTGAAGAAACAAATTTCACCCCTGACCTGAGACAGGCAGTCACCCACAAAAGGCAACTGGTGGTTTTAAACCAGTCCTCTCAACCTTTGAAATATTCTTTAATAAATACAGACTATAGTGTTTCCAACATGTATAGGCCCAACCACTTAAAATTCAAATTTTATTACTTCTGCAAAAGATAAAGGAGAATTAGTAGGCCTCTCACTATTTTGGTTCTTCTGACTAGTTCATCAGCTGAGTTTATGGCAAAAGTAGAAAGTAGGCCTATATCGTTTTTGTGATATCTGTCGGACGGACGACAGATGGCAAGTCATAACATAAGCTCAGCTGACTGACAAGTAAGCTGAGCTAAAAAGGATTATGTTGAAAATTTTTGGATTTGTCAAAGCTCTGCATCTGTAATATTATATAACCAACTATTCTCTCTTTTCGCAGACATATCATGAGGCTCAAACCAGGCAATAAATATGTATTCTAGCATGTCAGTAAAAATAATTCAACAATAACCTTGGTTTTATCAGCGAGGTATAGATTAGACGAACAGTATATGTACAGAAATGTCTACTGATTAATCAGTTATTTCTTTCAAATTGCCGAAATGAGATAGGAATGCATATGGGTGACGTTTTAATACTGAAACACACAAGTCACTCATATTTCCAATTTTTATGATCTTCTTTATAACATTGCAAAATAAATCATGTACTATTTGTTTTATTGAACTAACCAACATAAGCACACATGAGATGGGTACAGCTACAAAATTCCAGCGAGACTAGAATAATTTATAACCACTGAAGTAATACATATGTAAAGGTATAGATTTATATTACTACATTGATAGAATCACTGTTTTCCTACTAGTAAATAGTTTCACACAGAACATGTTATTGTAATAGCTCAAAGCCTTCAATTGTCCATCTACAGACCCTGGTTGTTGGACTTTGATTGGCTTTTATGAGTTGCTGAATATTCAGCACATTAATATTTCTTCGGTAATAATTCTGCAGTTTCCTTACAAAACATTCTAAAATAAATTGGAAAGCATATCCCAACTTGTTATCATTCCAAAATGTACAGGGCCACCTATAACCAGCCACCCTTTTTCGATATAATGCTTGTGATTAAATATGCAAAACTTAAAGAACACTTTCACATTTTGGTAACATCTGAGTCTGGGGCTTCTGAAAATCATGTTATTTTTTAAATACCAGATCAATGTAACATTCATTTGATGTATACATAGTTCCACTCTTGTCTCAAGTGAGGAAAGGAAAGTGTATGTTACAGTCCTGGATAACCATTTTCAAAAGGTGTATCAGGAAATTGCCCTCACATATGAGCCTTATTCAATACATCGTGTACAAACCTTCACAAAGAGGGTCTCAGAACGGTATCGTGCAAATTAAATAATATGTTCAGGGATGGGTTTGATTACATATACTTTGAATTCAAAGCAAGCATGAACCTAAAACATAATTCTGCTGCCTTTGACTCTAGAAGGGATAGATAAATGTCACAGTTCACCACACAAAATTATAATAAAATTAGGACTCCATACATTAATTCCTTGTAAAAATTTACAGACCTTCAGCTACTGCTGATCAATTAAATCAAATGTTTCAATTTCTAGACTTCACGCCTGTTTCATATGACATGAATTGCTGTTATGTGAGATAATTTCGGTTAGTGTCAACTTGAAGATTCATATGTCAAACCGTTTAACTGGAAGCATAGCTGTAGCTTTGAATCTGATGCATAAATAATGATAGCTAAAGAAACAGAACCACAGCCTTACCAAAGTCCCGTGTTCATAAGTAAAATTCGACACTTGATGTACCTTCTTTCAGAAATAACAGTTATAAACATGAAATTAGTATACTGTAGTGTCAGGTTTACTCGATTCCTCGAGGACACATTATAGAGAATGTTTAACATCGACCATGTGTTGTAAAGACTCTAATGCAACTTCTTGGCAACGTGTTGAAAAGAAACTTACAGCGGGACTGCACTATGCGGGGACTATTAATTTCATTGGCTGTTTTGTTGTCAGTGAATGTTTGTAAGAAGGTTATCAGGGTCTCGAAAGCTGCAATGTTCCTTGTGAAAAACATATTCACCACAACGCGCAGTAGCAACTATGATTACTTTGTTGGCTCAGCAACACATACTCACATATTTAACACATATGCGGTGTGACTTTCTGGGCTTGCAATACACTTCTGGAAAAAGTGAAGATCTATAAACGTCCTTCTGGTGAATATGTCTTTTGAAATTTACCCATAATGTGTTATGGTAAAATTTAACGAATTTTCAAATTAGTGATACTCTGTTTGTGAGAAATGGTTAGTGAAAGGAATGGACTGGCAAAAAAACAAACAAACAAACAAACAAACAAAAAAACCCCAAAACGCTGCATGTTGATATCTGGATACTGATGGTTTGGGAGTTTATTAGGACACTTGACTTCACCTCTTGGACTTCCACATGTGCAGTTGCGTAGCAAAGGGATAAGAGCGCTTCGAATCACTGGGTACAAAAAAGTTTACGGCAAGATACAAAAAAATAAGCCACAGTAACCCAAAAGTACATCAAGTACAATAAATAATCGGGTAGCCATTCATGAGATAACTGCATTATTATAATTGAAGGATGTACCAAAGGGTAAAACTCTTTCATAATTCTCTTTCACCAATACAGATGAACACAGTATGACCTTGACTATAATATTTATAGGTAAAAGTAAAAAAAAAAAAAATAAAAATAAAAAATACCTGCATGAGTCACCCGTAGGATACAACTGCTGTATTAAAACCAGTCTTCTCACCCTTTGAGACATTCCTCATTAACTACAAAGGTTTTCTTTTCCAAAACATACAGGCCAAACCAGGTAAAACCAACAAAAAATTGGTCATTTGCACCAAAAATAAAAGAAATACGGCAGACCTGCCCATTTTGGTGTTAATAACCTATCAGGCAGCTAGGCCGAGGAGAATAAGAAGAAAAGTTATTGTAAGCAACATGCTAGAAACTGTGAACCAGAAAGGATGTCATCTGGAGGTGTGGTGGTTATTTCCACAATACCTCATAATATCGTTTAGTTGCAGTCAGTTTTCATGAAAATTATTTGATAGATCTGCTTAGATGCCTCAACAAGCTGACAAGAACGAATAATACTTGTTCTTGGGGATAGGTACAAGGCCCCAGCCAACATCCGGCTGGGAGCAGCCAGCTTTATATGATTACTAGCATATGCACACAACAGGCAGCACATCAATGTCTGCAGCGCTACGCTGGACTGGCCTTGAGCCCCCGGGTGCAAAGTCTCTACTATAGATAATGGACTAAAGCCATCATAAACATAGAACAAAATAGAGACCTATCGATAACCTTTTGTAATTGAGCTATAACCAGATGAACAGTCTGAAATGTGAGCATTTATGAACTTATTCTTGTTTTAGTTTATTGACTCAGAGGTCAGGAACACTGCTCTCCCTATCCCTTTATCAAACAGCCAACTTGGCTGGTTCAATTTGATTTCGCTTGCTTTGATGGATTGCTTGACGTGAACACAAAAGCTACAGATATGGGTACTGAACTTCAACACTATTCTGATGGTATTCAGCAAGACAATGGTTGTGACATTCAAAGGTGTCTCTCGTGGTATAAGTGATACTATTTGTTTCCCTCAGTTGTTTTGTACCTTCCTTGACATAGAAATTATTCCTGACGAATTCTGCCTCAAAACGAATCTGTACGTATATGATTCTATGTACATTTCCTTTGCATTTTTTATTCAGAATACTATTTCGACTACAATGAAAAAGTCACTTCTTTTGTATTATGTTTTTTGGCACTCTTTTCTGTAGATACAAGCTGAAATACGAACATATTCTTGCCATTAATGCGCTGCTACTAATCTTAGCTGGCGACGTTCATGTGAACCCTGGGCCTAGTCATGATTTGTGTGACATCTCATTTTGTCATTCAAATAGTCGTAGTCTCTCTGCCGACAAACTTCGATCCATTCGCTTGGACCTTGTACCGGACTTTGACATAATCTCTTTGTCTGAAACTTTCCTTTCTCCAAATTCTTCTACGGAAAATCTCTGTTTGACTGGCTACCGCGATATCATCCGACGTGATCGTGCGGGCACTGTCGACGGCGGAGTCGCATTGTACGTTTCTACAGCTCTGTATGCATCCCGGCGTGCTGATTTGGAGATCGCAGACATCGAACTTCTATGGTGCCAAATCAGAATCCTTTTTTGTATCGGCCACCTAACTCCGCTGTCTCTTTCTGGGATAAGCTCCAGGATAGCCTTGATATGGGGCGTAACACAGGAATTCACAATATTTTACTATCCGGTGATTTAAATTCTGACTATATTGCTCAATCGGGTCGCAAGCTTGCTCACTTTGCTCAAACCAACTTTCTTAATCTTCAAGTTAATGAACCAACTCGTGTCATTGCATATTCTGCCACTTATCTTGACCAAGTAATTTCAAATATTCCCATTTATCTTTACTAAATTTGTGTGCTTCCTCCGATTTGCAATTGTGATCATTCTGTCGTGGCGACTAAGCTGCTATTTCGTCGGAGAAAGGAAGCTGCATACAAAAGACATATATGGGAATACGACAAAGCAAATTTTGATAGCTTTAGAAATCGTCTCCAGGTGGTCGACTGGAACTGGTGCTTTGCATCCGACGACATTGATACATGCTGTAATTCTTGGTCTAGACTATTTTTGGATACTACTACTCATTGTATTCCAAATAAAAATATAGAGGTGAAACCATCCGATCTATCTTGGTACAATTCCAGACTTCGTTTACTTAGCGCCAGGTTAAAAGAAAATATGATAATGCTAAAAAATATAATTTCGAAATTGGTGCATGGACCTCCTTTTGTAAATTCAGGAATTATAATCAAGAGCAGTTAAAAATTGCCGAAGATGAATATAATAGTAAACTCCGTGCAAACTTAAATAATTCGGCTCAGAAAAACTGATGCTGGTGGTGCACCGTTAAGTATTTCTTGCATCGAAATAATTCAACCACTGTACCATCTCTCTTACATGACGGCAAAGTTATATCGGACATTGTGTCCAAAGCTGAAATTTTTAACACGTTTTTTCTTCAGCAATGTGATGTTGTTTCCTCTACAGCTTCTCTGCCTGAAATCGTCGACCCTCCACTTGTCAACCTTGATTCGTTAGTTATTGAAGAATCTGAAGTTCTTGACACTCTTTCAAGTCTTGATACTTAAAAAACGTCTGGTCCTGATGGTATTGGTGCCAAGCTTTTGCAGGGAGCAGCACCTGCCATCGCAGCTCCACTTACAATATTATTCAATGCATCTTAATGAAAAAGCAGTTCCCTTCTGCATGGGAAAATGCGAACGTTTCTCCACTCCATAAAAAAGGTCCTGAAAATCTATGCTGCAATTACAGACCGGTGTCTCTACTTAGTTGCACAGGGAAAGTGTTTGAAAAAAATAGTATTGAAACATGTACTTAATTTCTTCCCTGACAATATAGTTATTTCTTCTCAACAAACTGGTTTCATCCCGGGTGACTCAATTATTAACCAACTGGTTCTTCTTTATCATGAGCTTTGGCAAAGCTTTCAACAAAGTTTGTCACACTGGTTTGATATCTAAATTAAGGAAAGGTGGTGTTTCTGGAAATCTTCTTGATTGGTTCTCGGACTATCTAAGCAATCGCTATCAACGTGTTGTAATTCAAGGTCAGTCGTCCAACTGGGGCAAGATCAACGCTGGTGTTCCTTAATGTTCAGTGTTAGGTCCACTGATGTTCTTAATCTATATAAACAATATTGTGGACCTTGTCCGATCTAATATAAGAATGTTTGCTGATGACACTTCCCTTAACCTGACAGTTGATGATCCGATCACTCCAGCCAGTATTTCAAACTCGGACCTACAGGATATTGATCAGTGGTCTAACGATAGGCTTGTAACATTCAATGCTTCCAAAACTGACTGCATGCTTATTTCCTGGAAAAACAATCCACCGGACCATCCGTCAATTGTTTTCCAAGGTCACTTTGGAAGTTGTTGGCAAACATAAACACCTTGGCCTCATTATTCGCTCCGAGTTATGTTGGTCGGACCACATTACCGAAATTACTGGTGAAGCTACTAAACTGATTAATATTATGAAGAGCTTGAAATTCATTCTAGACAGACATACCTTAGAAACTATCTATATCTCTTTTATCAGATAGATTTTGGAATATGGCAGTCCAGTGTGCAGTGGCTGCACAGTTGCAGATGAGGAGAAGCTGGAGAGTATTCAATTAAACGTGGTGCGTATCGTTACTGGTGCAATGCAAGGGACAAGTAACTAAGCTTTACGAAGAGATCGGGTCGTCAACCCTGGCAGATCGAAGTACTTTATATAAACTGACTCTAATGTATAAAATGGTGAACAAGCTTGTAACTGATACCATATGTTCTGTTATTACCACTCGAACCTGCACAACTGAGCAACAATTTGACCTTCAACATTTTAGAGGGCGTACAAACCTGTTTGATAAATCGTTTTTCCCATCAACTGTTAAGCTATGGAGCCAACTGCCTCTTGACACTCGCATTTTGGCCTATATCCATATATTCAAATCGAAAGTAACCAAACAAATAATAAGACCTATTAAATTTTCAGAATTATATAATCTAGGGAATAGATTTCTAGCTGTTCAACACACTCACCTCCGTTCAGACGCTAGCCCTTTAAATTCTCATCTTTTTAAAATTGGTGTAAAGGATTTACCCAAATGTTCATGTGGTGGTCCAAATGAGGATGCATGGCACTTTTTCTTCTCATGTCAAAAATACACTGTACCACGATCTCACCTTCATGCCAAAATTATATGTCTTGCTCCATTTACTATGCAAACACTGTTATACGGCTCGCCTGACTGCTCGGTCTCTCAAAATACTGAAATTTTCTTGGCTGTTCATGATTTCATTTGTTGGCGTTTGTCAGAGGCACTCGAGTTTTTCATAGGTAGCACAAGACGGTAAATCCAGAGTTCACATTCCTCTACATATATTGTTGACTTACTCATTTCTTCATTTACAGCAACATAGTTATGCCTGAAACATACTGATGGATGCGCTATTTGTCTCCATGTGGCTTTCCTTCAACCATGAACCTTGATTATTTTGGTTGATGATTGACAGTGTTATTGACTCGAGGTATTTCATTGCAATTATGTGGCGATGGCAGGCCAGAAATAGGCATGACTTTGGTTAGCTTGAAATTTGAGTTCCACAAATATGTTTCAAAAATGCTATCGTTTGGTCAAAATTATGTGTATAGAAAAGAAGGACAACTGGCACATCTAATTAAGGCTGTACGATGCTAAAAGTTAGACATTTAGCAGGGTTAAGCACCATTATCTATTTGGAGTCTGGGCTACATGTTCCCCATGGCACCTGCTAAATTATTATTATAATTATTATTATTATTATTATTATTATTATTATTATTATTATTATTATTATTATTATTGTTATTATTATTAGTAGTAGTAGAAGTATTATTATTAGTAGTAATAGTAGTAGTAGTAGTAGTAGCAGTAGTAGTAGTAGTAGTAGTAGTAGTAGTAGTAGTAGTAGTAGTAGTAGTAGTATTGATGCATTGCGGGGGCGGTGGATGGGTCTGTAGTATTGTTACAAGTACCCACAGCAGGTGCTGCCGGCAAAGACAGGCCAGGCAGTATGTAATGCCGCAAAGGAGTTACATGCTATTGAGAGTACACTTTCATTAAATTGAATATCTAAGCTGCGTGAAGTAGAGAAACAACTATTTGGAGTCTGGGCTACACGTAGTAGAGAACCAAATTCCATTGGGTCCTTCGATTCGTCCCTCAAGGATTAATCTATCTGCAACAAATAGCTTTTATAATACCATTTACAAAGGCATCAATGATTGGTTGGTTAAGCTATATAATATGACTTATATGATTCTCCACTTCGCATTACTACGTAACACAAACATTTTCTGGGTATTACATAGTGGTGAGTGTTGCCTTACTGCTGCACAGAAATGAGGCTTGGGTAACTTTACGACTTAAGAGTTATGGCCCCATTGCTTTGCGACGGACGTGCTACCTGATTTGGACTCTCTTCTTAGGTGCACATTTAAAGGAGGCAGCCCATGTGGGCAAACCTGCAAGACAGCGATCGTACACTAAGGTATTGTATTATTGTTAACCAAATGAGAGCACCCTTTTCTCTCTCTTGCTTTGTTTTTTGCGATTTGTGCCAAGAGCACTGCCATACAGATGTTGTTTTTGACCGAACTTGAGATCGGAGATAAGTAGATATTGTAACTAATTTGCTTAAACTGATTCTCTTCCCTGTGGCAAAGGGTGGACAATGACAAGATTACAGATGAAAAATTTGGACCTTAAGCATTTACTTGTCACGTGGTTATCTTCTTGACGTCTGGTTTACATATCTGGATCATCTTTACGACACAATGCGGCTTTTGATGAATTGACTAAATTGGCTCTGTTTAAAGTTGTCCTCATAGTGTTTGCATCATTATTATAGATTGCTACAATACGTACTTAGGGCAAACAAAGAGTTATTATTAATCTTGATATGGGCAAATGTGATTAAATGCTGAAAGGATCATTAAGTGGTGGCAAGGGTGAAACATTCACTACATGTTATGCAACTTGTCACGAGGTGTAACGTTTCGAAGTGGTGTGGTTCACTATTATTATTATTATTATTATTATTATTATTATTATTATTATTATTATTATTATTCTCCTTTGTTTTTAATTTTTTTTCCTCTGTATTCCTTGACAACTCGGCTTGGTTTGAAAAAGTAAAGGCAAACAGGTTATACTCCCCTGTTTTTCGGAAACATATTTAACATGAACTGCGCAGTGCATATACATGGTGTACATCCTGATATAATGCAGTACAATCTTACATATATACTCACAAACGGTGTCCCATTTTCCACTTCTGGAAATTCAACCCAATCCAAATACCATATAGATAATTTTCCTACCAAATGGTCGACGAAACATTTTCGTATTGAAGAGTACATGCACACTGATATTTGGCTTCCCTCCCATGATATAATGTGGCTTTGTTATTGAAAAAAGGTAAAAGAATAATGTTTTGACGTACAGGAAGTATTTTAGGACATTTCGGCTTTATCTAGTTGAAGTAAAAGGAAAACAGACAGATGGCTGGCCGCCCTTTCCAGGCAGCCGGAATGCCAAGACAAGCAGCTGGGGCCGACAACAGTAACTCTCTTGTCATTACCGACCAGGTTACATTTAAACTCAGAAGGCAGCAAAGCAAAGAGGCATCAAGACAAAGTGACCCAGCAGACCAAATCTCCAATTACTGGTTACCCTTTCCCCCAAACCAACAAGAGCTGTATAGAAGAGTGATCTTGTCGGTAAGAAAACAAGCCAGGGATCATCATTGTAGAGGTCCAAGAAATTCGCATTACATAACAAAGAAAGTAAGAAGTCAACATTCCTGTCTTTGATAACATTATCTAAGGATTCTTGTAATTAAAATTACGTGTAAGGGAGGTAATCATAAGATGACAATTGGTTTTTTTTTAAGTGTCAGCCTCAGTTTTATCCAATCAGATATAAGAGGGAAATAAGTAAACAGACTGCTCTTGTAAAAATGGACCATCAACATTGAATATTTGTGACTATAATGAAGCAGTCCTTTCTATAAGTATATCCCAGGGGAGCATAGCTTTCAATATACATTAAGGATCAAACCAAAATGATGTCAGGGCAGTTGAAGTTCTGGCAGCTTGATGGTCACAAAGTAACAACCTGTTAGATTTGCTCCCCATGTCAAAGAACCTGCTTGCCCAAGATGTCCAAGGTGTTGGTCCACAAAGCATTTAATTATCTTACAAATACCGTGGACAAAATTGCAAATGCAATATCCAACATCACATAACAGTTGTCATTACATCTGTTTAGATAGTCATAAGAATCAGAAAATTGCCAGGTTCTATATTCAACTGGGCCTACTGATGCTTGCCTTGTTCCCAGTGCAACGCCTATATTCTTTGTCATCTTCATGCACTGTTGAATATTTCGAAACAACAATGGAATCAACAAAACAAACTCTAGAGACACTGTGAGAAAATTATCAGCCCATGATAACCATTAGGACTTTGATGATTTTACCGTGATTGAAAATGATATCCTCACACTTGCTGCGAGTGAAACTCTCGCATCGGTCTACCGTGTTTTAGCTACCTATGTTATCTGCTTTTCATGACATAGGAAAGCCTATTTCTATAGTAACATCTGATAACTTTATATTTTTTTTCTTCTTTTATTCATTATACAATGGTAAATATCAGATGTGTAAACTAATATTAGCACCACAGGGGAAAAGTAATAGAGATGTCCAACGATTAATATTTGTATTTTTAATGAATTGATGCTAATCGAGGTATATCTGAATACTGAACTTGTCCTATGTGCCTACAGTCTGAGCTTTCTTTCTACCTGATTGGTGACGACCATTTTCTTAATATTATTTTAGAGCTAAGGTTTTCCTCTCCTAATATTTACTTTATTCAGATAATAGACTTTTTATACCCTTTGAAATCAATGCCGATAAAAATACGATTTATATTTATGGCACTGATTTACATTTTTTTTTCGCTTGGCAAACCCATTTTGCAATAGTTAATACTATAGAAAGAACACGTTGAATTTGTAAATTAATGAATTAGACCTGTGTCACCCTTATCATTTTGTTTTCATCCAAATATAACAAGTTTACCCACACATATTTATAGCCTTAACGTTTCTATAGATTGGCTTTATGTAAGTTTTCAGATCACAGCTTTATGTGAAACATGGTCAAAGGAAACCAATGGAGACTTTCACAATTTAGATAATTTTGATGAAAGAAAATTCAAATTAAATAAAGCTGGAAGCACTTTTTTCTATTCTTAGACACATATGTTGAATATGCTAAAAGGATGACTTATCTATTCTCGATAACACAATGAAGTGTATATTTGCAAAAGTACATAATGTCTAGCAATAATCTTACCGTGACTTTTGTGTCTCCTATAGAGAGCCTGGAACAAGCTTATCAATTTTTAATGAACAAGTTGAACGTATGAGAAAAAGTAAAAGAATGAATATAAATGGATATCGATTGCAATTTGCCATGCAAAAATAAACAGAGGCTAATCAAGGTTTCATTTAGAATGGATTGCTTATTAAATCACATTATTATGTGAAATGTTTATCAATACTTAAACCTACTTTAAAGCTCTAGTGTTGTTACATTCTAGCTTTGCGGGTACATTTCAAACTTAAAATTAATGCACACCTCTGTAAGTATATGCAATGGCCCATAATTGCAGATAAAAGGATTTTTATAATGTCACCGTGCCATATTGATTTCATAAGTTAGGAATAAAGTAACTGGGGAGAGTATTACCCCTATAAAGATTTTTTGTAATATTTTGAAAAGTAAATTATACCGTATCAGCACTTGAACATTTTCAAAGCTATTTCAAACATCTGATGCACATATACAAAAATAAACGTGTATATGCACAAACATTTGGTCAGTACCTCGCTGATCAATGAACAAGCCTTTGAGTCCTACTTAGTGAATGAAATTCAGCACTGACTTGTGTTTATTGCAAAATTCGCACAAAAACATCTGACAGATTTTGCAAATTATACCTACAAATGTATATATGTCTGTCTGTCTATCTCTCTCTCTTTCCTGAAAAAGAAGACACCGAAGGTTAAGGAATATGTCATAAAACGGTTAAAGAATATATCACGTCAAAGCTTATGTCTTTGTTTACATCTTTCTATTTCAACACAGGTCTGTATGCTTACATTTGCCATGATTTCATGACATGTATTGCAGCAGTCTCACAAATCTAATATTTTCCTTGCTCTTCAAACCAAATGATGTGTCTTTCAAGTACACAGATTATATATATATATATATAAAGGGAAATTTGCGTGTATAATGAGGAGGTCCCATCTCAAAATTTTATTGAATCATGTTCTTTGTGAAAAGGAGTTTACCCTGTTTCATTTATTTGGAATATTCCGTCTATTTGAAAGTTCCCTATCAGATTAGGTCACCATCATCAAAAAACAAAGTTAAATTTGGCACGATGAATGCCTTTGGCCATACGCACAAGAAGTTGCATTCCGATGCATCAGCGATATGTCTCTGAGGACTAATGTTACGTCACAGATAGCAGCTGCCTTCAATAGCCTTTTGCAGCAGTTTTGTGCTTAGCTTCCAATAATGTGTTGCTGCTACAGCGCTGCTGCGCAAATGAAAACCCAGTGCCATTTGCAATCGAAAGTCGCCAAGACACTTTTTTAAATGGAAACCATCTGGACACCAATTATATAACAAACAAAAATGTGTGTGTGTGTGTCTGTGTGCGAGTGTGATAACTGGAAATGACAAGTTCAATCTACAGTACTTAGTGGTGCGAAAATCGTTTTTGTCTCAGCAGCAAAAGAGAAGACTCTTTCTATGTTATTCCTTTTAACTAAAAGAAAAACCAACCAACCAAACAAACAAACAAAAACAAAAAACAAAAAATGGCATACTGAATTAAAATTAAATGATTGCTTATTCTTATGGGAAACAAATTGCATCCTGTTAAGCCTCCCTATAGCTCATGATTAAATTCATTGTTAAAATTACATTAATGCAATGGCAAACTATTTGTAGAAATATTTTGTCTGCCTTTCAACTGCAGATGCTGCGATAACATTGGTGCGCAACCCGGTGAACAATGTTGGTTATAGTGCTCAAAAGCCACCGACGCAAGTGAACTCAGAGACGATATAACAACACTTGAATCAGTCAAAATTGCGTCAATGATTCACACATATTCTTCTTGATTTCCATAACAGAGTGATTAGATGCCCCATCACATTCTGTGGGTATGTAATTGAATATAAATAAACTACCTTATATATAATACAATATCACACATAACACCATTACACATATTCTAGATAAATCTGGTGGCATCACTGTACGTCAGTACATGTCTTGCATGCATACCCAACACTTTTTATCGACATTCTTTGCATGTCTCTAGTAGGAGTGCCAAGTGGAAGACTTCTATTTTATATTTGAATGCCACGTAAGTGTATATTCTTTTATAGCTAGCTTCGTTTTTAAGGCACCACCATTGCAGGTTATAAGTAGTCGTATGACAAAATTATTTCCATTTTCCTTTTTAATGAAGCAAATCCAACAAAACATATTTTGATGGTCAGAGATAACATGACAAGGCAAAAGTAAGTGACCAAGTACCTTTAAATATATTTATACTGTACACCTTAAAATACAGCATGGACGAAATGTAGAACATTTTTTGAATAGAAATATATTCCAAGCTGGTCACTTTGTCCTTGTCAGGATAAATGGTTGTTGGGAAACCCTTGCAGGGTACACATACCTACACAAGATTCAACGTACAATAATCATCCTCCGTCTGACATAATAATTGATATGTTGATCTAGTATTCGGGTTTCAATTATGTTCAACTCAATTTAACGGAACAGAAGTATGAGGCCATGACGTGCCAATATCGAAGTTCGGAAATCAGTCCAATCAAAACAAAAACAAAACCAAAAAAACCCAAAACAACCCAAGCCCCCCCCCCAAAAAAAAATCCAGTCTTGACAAGCCCATCCACAAGATGGTTACTAAATACAACAGCAAGATTTGAATATCCACCAAGTAACACACACTCTGTGCACGACCTAAGATAAAAAGATGTGTTGACACACAAATTGCAACTGCCGTGAGAAATAAAAGCAGAAAACAGTTTTAACGATGATTGCATCGCTAATTCAAGAAGATTAAAGCCGTTTATGAGCATAACCCACAGTAATCAAACAGGCAAAGCCGAGTCCCAGAAGTAAAATTAGACAGTGTCATTACCATATCCAAACCGTAGTCCTAATGAAACAAATCCAAGTCACTTCCGACCAAAGGCAATGCCCCTTGGTATGGATAGCTGAAACACATAATTTATAGTTCCTATTTACCCAAAAAGAGACCAAAACGTAAGTGTAAAGGTCCACAGGGTCGAAAAGCCATATCTAGTTTTAATATAACAGAATACAGAAAGTTTTGTTTGAAATTATAGGCCTATTTCAGTAAATTGGCTTGAACTGGTGCATCATTCATGCGCATACAGGACCATACAATTTATGAAAAGGGACCAAAGTTTGCAGCATATCAGAGAATTTGTAAGCGGAGGTGCTTAATTTGTTAAAAATGTCAATAAAATTCAGTATTTAAAAAGATACTACTTGCAACCACCATCTCAACAATTATCATCATCCATGTTAGTCCGCAAAGTGACACTAGCACCAACATCAATCCATCAGAAAAGCCACCCTAGGCCTAAAATGACCATCAACAAGCATGCAAACAACATGATTATATAATTCGATGTGTTTTGGGCATGTAGTTAAAGACATGATGTTGTTTTAACGGAGATAAACTAAAAGTATTTTAAAAAAAGGTGTTTGAATTTGCAAATATAGTAAATACATTGGTTCAAATGTTAAACATCAGCTAGAAAGCAAGTGACATTAGGGTTCAAACCATTAAAACGAAGTCAAAAATGCATTACAATAGCCAAAATTTGTAAGGATAGCCGTCATATTTCAAGTTGGTTTCCAGAAGTATTTTTGAAAGGAAATTTAAATGTTCAAGAAAAGCATAGAATCCCACAAGTCATCTAAGAAGTCAATTATTAGGGTAATAATTTAGAATTCCAAAAATGTAGTATGCCATTGTAAGTTATCTGTAAGTCAGCCAAGCATAATGTACATCTAACTCGTGGTTCTATAAAGTTCAAAAGGTCAAAATGTAAAACAGTCCTAATTATTGTAAAATGCTACTACCTTTATCAGAGAAAGAATTAGGTTTTATGAAGAAGAGAGAGAGAGAGAGAGAGAGAGAGAGAGAGAGAGAGAGAGAGAGAGAGAGGGGGGAAATCGTGTTGAAATTCCTAAAGGTTACTGTAAGTATACCTGTACTCCTGTTACAGTTTTGAATTTTTTCATTTGTAATCAGACGTAGTCCAACTTGTCAGTCAGCTGATTCAGATGCTAATCATTTATACAAAAGAGAGAGAGAGAGAGAGAGAGAGAGAGAGAGAGAGAGAGAGAGAGAGAGTGAGAGAGAGAGAGAGAGAGAGAGTACATTAAACACTTTGAGCCAACCTGACATGACCTTCACAATTCCAAAGTACTTTCATAAGTTAATTATGAAAAACAACATCAGTTTCACTAGACTTGGAACACTTACTGCACCGCAATATTTGCAGAAAATGCCCGAATGTTCAAATTGTTACCAAATATAAAAGATCCATGAAAAGAAAAGCGGTCAACAGTTTTCAATGATAGTGATGAGACCAACCCAAATACCAGTTTAACCTTGTCAGATCCAGGATCATTTACGAAACAGTAAGACATGCTAGTGTTCATCGTCAGAAGGATCCATGACCAACAGCAATGAGATTTAAACGAATGAGAGTATCTTCTACCTGACTTGGAACAGGTTACCAACATATTGGCAGTGGTTTAAACCAGTTTTACGGGATCTCAATCCTCCCACTTTGGAAAACACTCACATTCATCTAAGGTAGGCCTAAAACAAATTTAGCCCTTAATGTTAATGTATAGTCATAAAAGGTAATTACCTGACCATAGTTCACAGACATCACCCAAACGATGACAGGATAGTTAAGAATTTTAAGTCAGACTACTATATTTACATTAGAATTGTGCAACATGTCCAAATTTGAATTTAAACACCAAAAAAAGTTTCCAAGTGAACACAGGATAACTAAATTTGATACTAATATTATATTTATTATGAAACATGGATATGTTCTTCCATGTTCCATTCTCACTAGAAAAAACAGCACAATAGGCCTAAAATTCGTTATAAAAATATGACTCACATCAGCTTAGTAAGTATTCCTTACATTTTGTCAGTATATCATATCGTGCAAAATACCTCTACATCGCCAATAATGTCATAAGTCACTGTAACAGCAAAAATACATAGTTGTTCAAGCAGCACTAGTTCCTTTGGTGTGTCTCTCTTTGAGTGATAGGTGCATACAATATAGGGGGGTCAAAAGTGTTTGAAAAAATTGTTTTCAAACACGTTTTCAACTTCTTCCGTCAAAATGTTATTATCTGTACTCACCAATCCGGGTTCATACCTGGTGATTCCACTGTTAACCAACTACTTGCACTATATCATCAGTTATGCCTCGCTCTTGACAAGCAAAAGGAAGTTAGGATAATTTTTTTAGACTTAAGTAAGGCTTTTGATAAAGTTTGGCACCCTGCATTACTGTACTCACCAATCCGGGTTCATACCTAGTGATTCCACTGTTAACTAACTACTTGCACTATATCATCAGTTATGCCTTGTTGTTGACAAGCGAAAGGAAGTTAGGATAATTTTTTTAGACTTAAGTAAGGCTTTTGAAAAAATTTTTCACCCTGCATTACTCCATAAACTAAAAAAAAGCTGGTATTACTGGAAATCTTCTGTCTTGGTTTTCTAATTATCTTTGTAATCGTCGTCAACGTGTGGTCGTCGATGGTAAATCTTCTTCCTGGGGATACATCTAAGCCGGGGTTCCCCAAGGCTCCGTGCTAGGCCCATTAATGTTCCTGATTTATATAAACGATATTGTGGACATTGTTAAGTCCAATATTAAAATGTTTGCTGATAACACGACCCTTTATCTAACAGTGGATAATCCCGTAACTGCAGCTGAATCGCGTAACTCTGATCTATCTGAAATCGCCAGATGGTCCAAAGATTGGTTAGTTACATTCAATGCTTCCAAGACCGAATCAATGCTTGTTTCTCGTAAAGTTACATCTATTTCCCATCCACCTGTAACGTTTCAAGGTTATGTGCTGGGAGACAAGAATAAACATGAACACCTTGGTATCACTCTGCGCTCTGATTTACGTTGGAACGACCATATCTCAGAAATTATATTTAAAGCTAACAAATTGATTAATATTATGAAGAGTTTAAAATTTACTTTGGACCGTCCAACACTAGAGATTATTTATTTTTCCTCCATTCGCCCTATCCTTGAAAATGCTAGCCCAGTGTGGAGTGGCTGTACTGAATCTGATGCTAAAAGACTCGAAAGCGTTCAAATTGATGCCGCTCGCATGGTGACCGGCGCAATGCACGGTACCAACATAGACAAATTATATGAAGAACTTGGCCGGCAATTATTGTCTCAACGGAGAGAGACAGCTAAATTAATTCTTATGTATGAGATAGTGAACAAGCTTGTGCCCGAACCCTTATGTTCTGTAGTTACTTCAAATGATGTGCCTTCTTTCAATTCGCGCCGCCCTTTGAATCTTGGTCATTTTCAGGCTGGCACCGACTTGCTAAACAACTCTTTTTTCCCGTCGACTGTTAGACTGTGGAACCAGCTCCCAATTGAAATAAGAAATTCGCCTTCTGTCCAAGTATTTAAACGTAATTTTTTTAAATCAGTACCTCGGTCAACTGATTTCCCTGAGTTGTTTAACTTTGGAAATAGGTGTACTGCTATTCAACATACGCGTCTCCGTCTGGGAGCTAGTCCGCTTAATTCTTACCTGTTTAAAATTGGTGTCAAAGAATCACCTGCTTGCACATGTGGCTCACACATCGAAGATACATTTCATTATTTTTTTCTCTGTCCGAAATACAGAAACTCAAGATCAGCACTTCATAATAAAATAATTCCTCTTGCTCCTTTCACTCTTAGAACATTGTTGTATGGTTCAACACAATGTTCTTTAACAGACAATTGTAATATTTTTACTGCAGTGCACGAATATATATCTGCTACAAACCGCTTTAAACCTACTGGTATTGGCTAAATGATTTTGTTCTCTTATCTCAGGTTCAATTTCCAGGATTTATCTCACTTGTGTGATTGTTCAAATCCATATTCTAATCTGGAAAGATTCTACACGGTTATAAATGCCCCTCTATCTGTCTCGTCCTTATTGGCGTCTTCTCCACTCGTACCCATGTGTCTAGTCAGTTCTGTGCTCTGTCCTTTCCTTGCAAGAGGGATTCACATAGGGCAATGCCCTGCTTCCCAATTACGAATAACTTGTGCAAAATATGTATGGAAGTTAATCCAATAAATATGTTTATATTGCGCTATCAGCTGAGCTTTTGTCTTTAGTTTTGACGTATTAACCTTGCGGCAAGCCAACCAAAATTTCAGCAGTTGAACACGCAGCTGAGATGGAGTCCAATCCCCTAATTTAGCGCTTTCAATGCCTTCTTTTGTGAGTTATATATCAGCCATTCTGGAAGAAATCATTACACGAAGCAGCGAATCAGCTTCTTTGTGATAAGGACGTATCCCTTGATTTCCCGGAACTTCGCCGTATACAGATGAGTCTAGGTCACGGTTGAGCCACGCTGATCACGACCAGTGAATTAAAATGCCAGCATGCGGCAGTGTTATGTGTTCGTGTAACTGGATAAATATTTTAAAACTACTTAGGCCTGCATGGGATTTGGTACATGCTGGCTTTTATCACCAGAGGTGGCACATTCAGAATGCCTTATACGCCCTAGGGCTATCATATAACATATCGAGTATCCTTGCTTTGCTCCTACATTGAGCTGAGTGATAGTGATAGTGACTGAGCTTGGAATGATCTAACGGGCATTAAAATGAACATTAAATGACCCATATGGAAAGCTGAGGTAATTGTTTACCCATATTTTCACCATTTAGAAGCAAATAAAGTTAAAGTAGAAAAAACGTCGATTAAGCAGGCGGGTATTACAATGTAAATAAACAGTATATTGATAGGTCGACCTACCGATGTACCTTCGCCTTTTCCCGCTAGGTGCCGCATCTAGCTAATAATAGCGTATTATGTGAGTGGTTTTGGAGAAGGTTTGTCCAAAAGATGAACAAATTAAAAAAAAAAAAAAAAAAAGAGAAAAAAAAAAACCCACAAATCTCTGGAGTATGACCACTTGAACAAACTTGGTGGAGATCCACCAAAGGTACAATGTCCCCTATTTAGAAGTGAATCTGGATGATAGCTTTGGAAAAGTCGGAAATGTACATAAGCAGTAAATTGCCCAGTGATTTATATAGTAATCAATTGGAAAGGTGCATTTACTGATATGTACCCAAAATGAAAAAAAAAAAAAAAAAAAAAAAAGGTGAAAAATCAGAAATCCACAGCAGTGCCACCTGGTGAACAATTTTGTTTCACCCTGCCAAAAGGAACACATCCACCAACTTTCAGCTTTATCAGAATGACGGTTCTGGAGAAATGGTCGAAAATAGAAATAATCGCTAAAAATCATAAGAAATAGGAAAAAAAAATAGCAGCGGCAAGTGGTGAACAAATTAAGAACTAGGAGTCCCTAGGAGTATATCTGTGTGATATCAAAGCAATTGTATGAGTGGTTTCGGAGAAGAGTTGTCCAAAAGAAGAACAAAAAAAAAAAAAAAAAAAAAAAAAAAAAAAAAAAATCCCAAAATCTCTGGAGCATGACCACTTGAACAAATTTGGTAAAGACCCACCAAAGGTACATTGTCCCCAAGTGTGAAGTGAATCTGGATGATAGCTTAGGAGAAGTGCAACATGTGAATCAGCAGTTAAATGCCCAATGATTTAAATAGTAATCAATAGGAAAGGTGCATTTACCGATAAGTGCCCAAATTAAAAAAAAAAAAAAAAAAAAGGTGAAAAATCAGAAATCCACAGCAGTGCCACCTGGTGAACAATTTTGTTTCACCCTGCCACAAGGAACACATCCACCATGTTTCAGCTTAATCAGAATGACGGTTCTGGAGAAAAGGTCCAAAATAGCAATAATCACTAAATCACAAGAAATAAGAAAAAAGAGTTGCAGCGCCAGGTGGTGAACAAATTAAGAACTAGGAGTCCCTAGGAGTATTTCTGTGCGATATCAAACCAATTGGATGAGCAGTTTGGGAGAGGAATATTTTGTAAGGTTTCACCCAAAAAAGAACCCCCCAAAAAAGACCACTTGAACAAATTTGGTAGAGACCCACCAAAGGTACTTTGCCACCAAGTCAATCTGGATTACAGTTTTGGAAAAGAAGTCAAAATGTGAATTAGCACCAGAATGCCCATTGACTTACATAGTAATCAACAGGAAAGTAGCATTGACTGATAAGTACCCGATTGAAAAGATCGTTACAAATCTGGAATCCACTGCAGTGCCACCTAGTAAACAACTTTGTTTGACCCTGCCACAAGGAACATATCCATCAAGTTTCTTGAGAAGAAGTCAAAAATAGCAAAACCATGCAAAAAAAATCATAGAAAAATAGAAAAAAAACTCGCAGTGGCACCTGGTAAACAAATTCAGAACTAGGAATCCCCGGGAGTGTCCCTGTGCAATATCACAGCAATCTGGTGAGCTGTTTCAGAGAAGATTTTTTAAGATTTGCCCCAACAAGAACCAAAAATATCATAAAAAAATCCAAAAAACACTGGAGAGTGACCATTTGAACAAACGTGGTCTAGACCCACCCAAGGCACATCCCCACCACGTTTGAAGTTAATCTGGCTGACCTTTCGGAGAAAAAGTCGAAAATGTGAATTGTAGATGACGGACGTCTCTACTGTGATACACATATGTAGAAAAACATGACCCATATTCATAAATATCAAACCCAACAATGACAGCAAAGAGATTCCAGAGTTACCAAAGCATCAACATTCATCTTCCAATACCAATGTGAAGAAACAAATTTCACCCCTGACCTGAGACAGGCAGTCACCCACAAAAGGCAACTGGTGGTTTTAAACCAGTCCTCTCAACCTTTGAAATATTCTTTAATAAATACAGACTATAGTGTTTCCAACATGTATAGGCCCAACCACTTAAAATTCAAATTTTATTACTTCTGCAAAAGATAAAGGAGAATTAGTAGGCCTCTCACTATTTTGGTTCTTCTGACTAGTTCATCAGCTGAGTTTATGGCAAAAGTAGAAAGTAGGCCTATATCGTTTTTGTGATATCTGTCGGACGGACGACAGATGGCAAGTCATAACATAAGCTCAGCTGACTGACAAGTAAGCTGAGCTAAAAAGGATTATGTTGAAAATTTTTGGATTTGTCAAAGCTCTGCATCTGTAATATTATATAACCAACTATTCTCTCTTTTCGCAGACATATCATGAGGCTCAAACCAGGCAATAAATATGTATTCTAGCATGTCAGTAAAAATAATTCAACAATAACCTTGGTTTTATCAGCGAGGTATAGATTAGACGAACAGTATATGTACAGAAATGTCTACTGATTAATCAGTTATTTCTTTCAAATTGCCGAAATGAGATAGGAATGCATATGGGTGACGTTTTAATACTGAAACACACAAGTCACTCATATTTCCAATTTTTATGATCTTCTTTATAACATTGCAAAATAAATCATGTACTATTTGTTTTATTGAACTAACCAACATAAGCACACATGAGATGGGTACAGCTACAAAATTCCAGCGAGACTAGAATAATTTATAACCACTGAAGTAATACATATGTAAAGGTATAGATTTATATTACTACATTGATAGAATCACTGTTTTCCTACTAGTAAATAGTTTCACACAGAACATGTTATTGTAATAGCTCAAAGCCTTCAATTGTCCATCTACAGACCCTGGTTGTTGGACTTTGATTGGCTTTTATGAGTTGCTGAATATTCAGCACATTAATATTTCTTCGGTAATAATTCTGCAGTTTCCTTACAAAACATTCTAAAATAAATTGGAAAGCATATCCCAACTTGTTATCATTCCAAAATGTACAGGGCCACCTATAACCAGCCACCCTTTTTCGATATAATGCTTGTGATTAAATATGCAAAACTTAAAGAACACTTTCACATTTTGGTAACATCTGAGTCTGGGGCTTCTGAAAATCATGTTATTTTTTAAATACCAGATCAATGTAACATTCATTTGATGTATACATAGTTCCACTCTTGTCTCAAGTGAGGAAAGGAAAGTGTATGTTACAGTCCTGGATAACCATTTTCAAAAGGTGTATCAGGAAATTGCCCTCACATATGAGCCTTATTCAATACATCGTGTACAAACCTTCACAAAGAGGGTCTCAGAACGGTATCGTGCAAATTAAATAATATGTTCAGGGATGGGTTTGATTACATATACTTTGAATTCAAAGCAAGCATGAACCTAAAACATAATTCTGCTGCCTTTGACTCTAGAAGGGATAGATAAATGTCACAGTTCACCACACAAAATTATAATAAAATTAGGACTCCATACATTAATTCCTTGTAAAAATTTACAGACCTTCAGCTACTGCTGATCAATTAAATCAAATGTTTCAATTTCTAGACTTCACGCCTGTTTCATATGACATGAATTGCTGTTATGTGAGATAATTTCGGTTAGTGTCAACTTGAAGATTCATATGTCAAACCGTTTAACTGGAAGCATAGCTGTAGCTTTGAATCTGATGCATAAATATTGATAGCTAAAGAAACAGAACCACAGCCTTACCAAAGTCCCGTGTTCATAAGTAAAATTCGACACTTGATGTACCTTCTTTCAGAAATAACAGTTATAAACATGAAATTAGTATACTGTAGTGTCAGGTTTACTCGATTCCTCGAGGACACATTATAGAGAATGTTTAACATCGACCATGTGTTGTAAAGACTCTAATGCAACTTCTTGGCAACGTGTTGAAAAGAAACTTACAGCGGGACTGCACTATGCGGGGACTATTAATTTCATTGGCTGTTTTGTTGTCAGTGAATGTTTGTAAGAAGGTTATCAGGGTCTCGAAAGCTGCAATGTTCCTTGTGAAAAACATATTCACCACAACGCGCAGTAGCAACTATGATTACTTTGTTGGCTCAGCAACACATACTCACATATTTAACACATATGCGGTGTGACTTTCTGGGCTTGCAATACACTTCTGGAAAAAGTGAAGATCTATAAACGTCCTTCTGGTGAATATGTCTTTTGAAATTTACCCATAATGTGTTATGGTAAAATTTAACGAATTTTCAAATTAGTGATACTCTGTTTGTGAGAAATGGTTAGTGAAAGGAATGGACTGGCAAAAAAACAAACAAACAAACAAACAAACAAAAAAACCCCAAAACGCTGCATGTTGATATCTGGATACTGATGGTTTGGGAGTTTATTAGGACACTTGACTTCACCTCTTGGACTTCCACATGTGCAGTTGCGTAGCAAAGGGATAAGAGCGCTTCGAATCACTGGGTACAAAAAAGTTTACGGCAAGATACAAAAAAATAAGCCACAGTAACCCAAAAGTACATCAAGTACAATAAATAATCGGGTAGCCATTCATGAGATAACCGCATTATTATAATTGAAGGATGTACCAAAGGGTAAAACTCTTTCATAATTCTCTTTCACCAATACAGATGAACACAGTATGACCTTGACTATAATATTTATAGGTAAAAGTAAAAAAAAAAAAAAATAAAAATAAAAAATACCTGCATGAGTCACCCGTAGGATACAACTGCTGTATTAAAACCACTCTTCTCACCCTTTGAGACATTCCTCATTAACTACAAAGGTTTTCTTTTCCAAAACATACAGGCCAAACCAGGTAAAACCAACAAAAAATTGGTCATTTGCACCAAAAATAAAAGAAATACGGCAGACCTGCCCATTTTGGTGTTAATAACCTATCAGGCAGCTAGGCCGAGGAGAATAAGAAGAAAAGTTATTGTAAGCAACATGCTAGAAACTGTGAACCAGAAAGGATGTCATCTGGAGGTGTGGTGGTTATTTCCACAATACCTCATAATATCGTTTAGTTGCAGTCAGTTTTCATGAAAATTATTTGATAGATCTGCTTAGATGCCTCAACAAGCTGACAAGAACGAATAATACTTGTTCTTGGGGATAGGTACAAGGCCCCAGCCAACATCCGGCTGGGAGCAGCCAGCTTTATATGATTACTAGCATATGCACACAACAGGCAGCACATCAATGTCTGCAGCGCTACGCTGGACTGGCCTTGAGCCCCCGGGTGCAAAGTCTCTACTATAGATAATGGACTAAAGCCATCATAAACATAGAACAAAATAGAGACCTATCGATAACCTTTTGTAATTGAGCTATAACCAGATGAACAGTCTGAAATGTGAGCATTTATGAACTTATTCTTGTTTTAGTTTATTGACTCAGAGGTCAGGAACACTGCTCTCCCTATCCCTTTTTCAAACAGCCAACTTGGCTGGTTCAATTTGATTTCGCTTGCTTTGATGGATTGCTTGACGTGAACACAAAAGCTACAGATATGGGTACTGAACTTCAACACTATTCTGATGGTATTCAGCAAGACAATGGTTGTGACATTCAAAGGTGTCTCTCGTGGTATAAGTGATACTATTTGTTTCCCTCAGTTGTTTTGTACCTTCCTTGACATAGAAATTATTCCTGACGAATTCTGCCTCAAAACGAATCTGTACGTATATGATTCTATGTACATTTCCTTTGCATTTTTTATTCAGAATACTATTTCGACTACAATGAAAAAGTCACTTCTTTTGTATTATGTTTTTTGGCACTCTTTTCTGTAGATACAAGCTGAAATACGAACATATTCTTGCCATTAATGCGCTGCTACTAATCTTAGCTGGCGACGTTCATGTGAACCCTGGGCCTAGTCATGATTTGTGTGACATCTCATTTTGTCATTCAAATAGTCGTAGTCTCTCTGCCGACAAACTTCGATCCATTCGCTCGGACCTTGTACCGGACTTTGACATAATCTCTTTGTCTGAAACTTTCCTTTCTCCAAATTCTTCTACGGAAAATCTCTGTTTGACTGGCTACCGCGATATCATCCGACGTGATCGTGCGGGCACTGTCGACGGCGGAGTCGCATTGTACGTTTCTACAGCTCTGTATGCATCCCGGCGTGCTGATTTGGAGATCGCAGACATCGAACTTCTATGGTGCCAAATCAGAATCCTTTTTTGTATCGGCCACCTAACTCCGCTGTCTCTTTCTGGGATAAGCTCCAGGATAGCCTTGATATGGGGCGTAACACAGGAATTCACAATATTTTACTATCCGGTGATTTAAATTCTGACTATATTGCTCAATCGGGTCGCAAGCTTGCTCACTTTGCTCAAACCAACTTTCTTAATCTTCAAGTTAATGAACCAACTCGTGTCATTGCATATTCTGCCACTTATCTTGACCAAGTAATTTCAAATATTCCCATTTATCTTTACTAAATTTGTGTGCTTCCTCCGATTTGCAATTGTGATCATTCTGTCGTGGCGACTAAGCTGCTATTTCGTCGGAGAAAGGAAGCTGCATACAAAAGACATATATGGGAATACGACAAAGCAAATTTTGATAGCTTTAGAAATCGTCTCCAGGTGGTCGACTGGAACTGGTGCTTTGCATCCGACGACATTGATACATGCTGTAATTCTTGGTCTAGACTATTTTTGGATACTACTACTCATTGTATTCCAAATAAAAATATAGAGGTGAAACCATCCGATCTACCTTGGTACAATTCCAGACTTCGTTTACTTAGCGCCAGGTTAAAAGAAAATATGATAATGCTAAAAAATATAATTTCGAAATTGGTGCATGGACCTCCTTTTGTAAATTCAGGAATTATAATCAAGAGCAGTTAAAAATTGCCGAAGATGAATATAATAGTAAACTCCGTGCAAACTTAAATAATTCGGCTCAGAAAAACTGATGCTGGTGGTGCACCGTTAAGTATTTCTTGCATCGAAATAATTCAACCACTGTACCATCTCTCTTACATGACGGCAAAGTTATATCGGACATTGTGTCCAAAGCTGAAATTTTTAACACGTTTTTTCTTCAGCAATGTGATGTTGTTTCCTCTACAGCTTCTCTGCCTGAAATCGTCGACCCTCCACTTGTCAACCTTGATTCGTTAGTTATTGAAGAATCTGAAGTTCTTGACACTCTTTCAAGTCTTGATACTTAAAAAACGTCTGGTCCTGATGGTATTGGTGCCAAGCTTTTGCAGGGAGCAGCACCTGCCATCGCAGCTCCACTTACAATATTATTCAATGCATCTTAATGAAAAAGCAGTTCCCTTCTGCATGGGAAAATGCGAACGTTTCTCCACTCCATAAAAAAGGTCCTGAAAATCTATGCTGCAATTACAGACCGGTGTCTCTACTTAGTTGCACAGGGAAAGTGTTTGAAAAAAATAGTATTGAAACATGTACTTAATTTCTTCCCTGACAATATAGTTATTTCTTCTCAACAAACTGGTTTCATCCCGGGTGACTCAATTATTAACCAACTGGTTCTTCTTTATCATGAGCTTTGGCAAAGCTTTCAACAAAGTTTGTCACACTGGTTTGATATCTAAATTAAGGAAAGGTGGTGTTTCTGGAAATCTTCTTGATTGGTTCTCGGACTATCTAAGCAATCGCTATCAACGTGTTGTAATTCAAGGTCAGTCGTCCAACTGGGGCAAGATCAACGCTGGTGTTCCTTAATGTTCAGTGTTAGGTCCACTGATGTTCTTAATCTATATAAACAATATTGTGGACCTTGTCCGATCTAATATAAGAATGTTTGCTGATGACACTTCCCTTAACCTGACAGTTGATGATCCGATCACTCCAGCCAGTATTTCAAACTCGGACCTACAGGATATTGATCAGTGGTCTAACGATAGGCTTGTAACATTCAATGCTTCCAAAACTGACTGCATGCTTATTTCCTGGAAAAACAATCCACCGGACCATCCGTCAATTGTTTTCCAAGGTCACTTTGGAAGTTGTTGGCAAACATAAACACCTTGGCCTCATTATTCGCTCCGAGTTAGGTTGGTCGGACCACATTACCGAAATTACTGGTGAAGCTACTAAACTGATTAATATTATGAAGAGCTTGAAATTCATTCTAGACAGACATACCTTAGAAACTATCTATATCTCTTTTATCAGATAGATTTTGGAATATGGCAGTCCAGTGTGCAGTGGCTGCACAGTTGCAGATGAGGAGAAGCTGGAGAGTATTCAATTAAACGTGGCGCGTATCGTTACTGGTGCAATGCAAGGGACAAGTAACTAAGCTTTACGAAGAGATCGGGTCGTCAACCCTGGCAGATCGAAGTACTTTATATAAACTGACTCTAATGTATAAAATGGTGAACAAGCTTGTAACTGATACCGTATGTTCTGTTATTACCACTCGAACCTGCACAACTGAGCAACAATTTGACCTTCAACATTTTAGAGGGCGTACAAACCTGTTTGATAAATCGTTTTTCCCATCAACTGTTAAGCTATGGAGCCAACTGCCTCTTGACACTCGCATTTTGGCCTATATCCATATATTCAAATCGAAAGTAGCCAAACAAATAATAAGACCTATTAAATTTTCAGAATTATATAATCTAGGGAATAGATTTCTAGCTGTTCAACACACTCACCTCCGTTCAGACGCTAGCCCTTTAAATTCTCATCTTTTTAAAATTGGTGTAAAGGATTTACCCAAATGTTCATGTGGTGGTCCAAATGAGGATGCATGGCACTTTTTCTTCTCATGTCAAAAATACACTGTACCACGATCTCACCTTCATGCCAAAATTATATGTCTTGCTCCATTTACTATGCAAACACTGTTATACGGCTCGCCTGACTGCTCGGTCTCTCAAAATACTGAAATTTTCTTGGCTGTTCATGATTTCATTTGTTGGCGTTTGTCAGAGGCACTCGAGTTTTTCATAGGTAGCACAAGACGGTAAATCCAGAGTTCACATTCCTCTACATATATTGTTGACTTACTCATTTCTTCATTTACAGCAACATAGTTATGCCTGAAACATACTGATGGATGCGCTATTTGTCTCCATGTGGCTTTCCTTCAACCATGAACCTTGATTATTTTGGTTGATGATTGACAGTGTTATTGACTCGAGGTATTTCATTGCAATTATGTGGCGATGGCAGGCCAGAAATAGGCATGACTTTGGTTAGCTTGAAATTTGAGTTCCACAAATATGTTTCAAAAATGCTATCGTTTGGTCAAAATTATGTGTATAGAAAAGAAGGACAACTGGCACATCTAATTAAGGCTGTACGATGCTAAAAGTTAGACATTTAGCAGGGTTAAGCACCATTATCTATTTGGAGTCTCGGCTACATGTTCCCCATGGCACCTGCTAAATTATTATTATAATTATTATTATTATTATTATTATTATTATTATTATTATTATTATTATTATTGTTATTATTATTAGTAGTAGTAGAAGTATTATTAGTAGTAGTAATAGTAGTAGTAGTAGTAGTAGTAGTAGTAGTAGTAGTAGTAGTAGTAGTAGTAGTAGTAGTAGTAGTAGTAGTAGTATTGATGCATTGCGGGGGCGGTGGATGGGTCTGTAGTATTGTTACAAGTACCCACAGCAGGTGCTGCCGGCAAAGACAGGCCAGGCAGTATGTAATGCCGCAAAGGAGTTACATGCTATTGAGAGTACACTTTCATTAAATTGAATATCTAAGCTGCGTGAAGTAGAGAAACAACTATTTGGAGTCTGGGCTACACGTAGTAGAGAACCAAATTCCATTGGGTCCTTCGATTCGTCCCTCAAGGATTAATCTATCTGCAACAAATAGCTTTTATAATACCATTTACAAAGGCATCAATGATTGGTTGGTTAAGCTATATAATATGACTTATATGATTCTCCACTTCGCATTACTACGTAACACAAACATTTTCTGGGTATTACATAGTGGTGAGTGTTGCCTTACTGCTGCACAGAAATGAGGCTTGGGTAACTTTACGACTTAAGAGTTATGGCCCCATTGCTTTGCGACGGACGTGCTACCTGATTTGGACTCTCTTCTTAGGTGCACATTTAAAGGAGGCAGCCCATGTGGGCAAACCTGCAAGACAGCGATCGTACACTAAGGTATTGTATTATTGTTAACCAAATGAGAGCACCCTTTTCTCTCTCTTGCTTTGTTTTTTGCGATTTGTCCCAAGAGCACTGCTATACAGATGTTGTTTTTGACCGAACTTGAGATCGGAGATAAGTAGATATTGTAACTAATTTGCTTAAACTGATTCTCTTCCCTGTGGCAAAGGGTGGACAATGACAAGATTACAGATGAAAAATTTGGACCTTAAGCATTTACTTGTCACGTGGTTATCTTCTTGACGTCTGGTTTACATATCTGGATCATCTTTACGACACAATGCGGCTTTTGATGAATTGACTAAATTGGCTCTGTTTAAAGTTGTCCTCATAGTGTTTGCATCATTATTATAGATTGCTACAATACGTACTTAGGGCAAACAAAGAGTTATTATAAATCTTGATATGGGCAAATGTGATTAAATGCTGAAAGGATCATTAAGTGGTGGCAAGGGTGAAACATTCACTACATGTTATGCAACTTGTCACGAGGTGTAACGTTTCGAAGTGGTGTGGTTCACTATTATTATTATTATTATTATTATTATTATTATTATTATTATTATTATTATTATTATTATTTTCCTTTGTTTTTAATTTTTTTTCCTCTGTATTCCTTGACAACTCGGCTTGGTTTGAAAAAGTAAAGGCAAACAGGTTATACTCCCCTGTTTTTCGGAAACATATTTAACATGAACTGCGCAGTGCATATACATGGTGTACATCCTGATATAATGCAGTACAATCTTACATATATACTCACAAACGGTGTCCCATTTTCCACTTCTGGAAATTCAACCCAATCCAAATACCATATAGATAATTTTCCTACCAAATGGTCGACGAAACATTTTCGTATTGAAGAGTACATGCACACTGATATTTGGCTTCCCTCCCATGATATAATGTGGCTTTGTTATTGAAAAAAGGTAAAAGAATAATGTTTTGACGTACAGGAAGTATTTTAGGACATTTCGGCTTTATCTAGTTGAAGTAAAAGGAAAACAGACAGATGGCTGGCCGCCCTTTCCAGGCAGCCGGAATGCCAAGACAGGCAGCTGGGGCCGACAACAGTAACTCTCTTGTCATTACCGACCAGGTTACATTTAAACTCAGAAGGCAGCAAAGCAAAGAGCCATCAAGACAAAGTGACCCAGCAGACCAAATCTCCAATTACTGGTTACCCTTTCCCCCAAACCAACAAGAGCTGTATAGAAGAGTGATCTTGTCGGTAAGAAAACAAGCCAGGGATCATCATTGTAGAGGTCCAAGAAATTCGCATTACATAACAAAGAAAGTAAGAAGTCAACATTCCTGTCTTTGATAACATTATCTAAGGATTCTTGTAATTAAAATTACGTGTAAGGGAGGTAATCATAAGATGACAATTGGTCTTTTTTTAAGTGTCAGCCTCAGTTTTATCCAATCAGATATAAGAGGGAAATAAGTAAACAGACTGCTCTTGTAAAAATGGACCATCAACATTGAATATTTGTGACTATAATGAAGCAGTCCTTTCTATAAGTATATCCCAGGGGAGCATAGCTTTCAATATACATTAAGGATCAAACCAAAATGATGTCAGGGCAGTTGAAGTTCTGGCAGCTTGATGGTCACAAAGTAACAACCTGTTAGATTTGCTCCCCATGTCAAAGAACCTGCTTGCCCAAGATGTCCAAGGTGTTGGTCCACAAAGCATTTAATTATCTTACAAATACCGTGGACAAAATTGCAAATGCAATATCCAACATCACATAACAGTTGTCATTACATCTGTTTAGATAGTCATAAGAATCAGAAAATTGCCAGGTTCTATATTCAACTGGGCCTACTGATGCTTGCCTTGTTCCCAGTGCAACGCCTATATTCTTTGTCATCTTCATGCACTGTTGAATATTTCGAAACAACAATGGAATCAACAAAACAAACTCTAGAGACACTGTGAGAAAATCATCAGCCCATGATAACCATTAGGACTTTGATGATTTTACCGTGATTGAAAATGATATCCTCACACTTGCTGCGAGTGAAACTCTCGCATCGGTCTACCGTGTTTTAGCTACCTATGTTATCTGCTTTTCATGACATAGGAAAGCCTATTTCTATAGTAACATCTGATAACTTTATATTTTTTTCTTCTTTTATTCATTATACAATGGTAAATATCAGATGTGTAAACTAATATTAGCACCACAGGGGAAAAGTAATAGAGATGTCCAACGATTAATATTTTTATTTTTAATGAATTGATGCTAATCGAGGTATATCTGAATACTGAACTTGTCCTATGTGCCTACAGTCTGAGCTTTCTTTCTACCTGATTGGTGACGACCATTTTCTTAATATTATTTTAGAGCTAAGGTTTTCCTCTCCTAATATTTACTTTATTCAGATAATAGACTTTTTATACCCTTTGAAATCAATGCCGATAAAAATACGATTTATATTTATGGCACTGATTTACATTTTTTTTTTCGCTTGGCAAACCCATTTTGCAATAGTTAATACTATAGAAAGAACACGTTGAATTTGTAAATTAATGAATTAGACCTGTGTCACCCTTATCATTTTGTTTTCATCCAAATATAACAAGTTTACCCACACATATTTATAGCCTTAACGTTTCTATAGATTGGCTTTATGTAAGTTTTCAGATCACAGCTTTATGTGAAACATGGTCAAAGGAAACCAATGGAGACTTTCACAATTTAGATAATTTTGATGAAAGAAAATTCAAATTAAATAAAGCTGGAAGCACTTTTTTCTATTCTTAGACACATATGTTGAATATGCTAAAAGGATGACTTATCTATTCTCGATAACACAATGAAGTGTATATTTGCAAAAGTACATAATGTCTAGCAATAATCTTACCGTGACTTTTGTGTCTCCTATAGAGAGCCTGGAACAAGCTTATCAATTTTTAATGAACAAGTTGAACGTATGAGAAAAAGTAAAAGAATGAATATAAATGGATATCGATTGCAATTTGCCATGCAAAAATAAACAGAGGCTAATCAAGGTTTCATTTAGAATGGATTGCTTATTAAATCACATTATTATGTGAAATGTTTATCAATACTTAAACCTACTTTAAAGCTCTAGTGTTGTTACATTCTAGCTTTGCGGGTACATTTCAAACTTAAAATTAATGCACACCTCTGTAAGTATATGCAATGGCCCATAATTGCAGATAAAAGGATTTTTATAATGTCACCGTGCCATATTGATTTCATAAGTTAGGAATAAAGTAACTGGGGAGAGTATTACCCCTATAAAGATTTTTTGTAATATTTTGAAAAGTAAATTATACCGTATCAGCACTTGAACATTTTCAAAGCTATTTCAAACATCTGATGCACATATACAAAAATAAACGTGTATATGCACAAACATTTGGTCAGTACCTCGCTGATCAATGAACAAGCCTTTGAGTCCTACTTAGTGAATGAAATTCAGCACTGACTTGTGTTTATTGCAAAATTCGCACAAAAACATCTGACAGATTTTGCAAATTATACCTACAAATGTATATATGTCTGTCTGTCTATCTCTCTCTCTTTCCTGAAAAAGAAGACACCGAAGGTTAAGGAATATGTCATAAAACGGTTAAAGAATATATCACGTCAAAGCTTATGTCTTTGTTTACATCTTTCTATTTCAACACAGGTCTGTATGCTTACATTTGCCATGATTTCATGACATGTATTGCAGCAGTCTCACAAATCTAATATTTTCCTTGCTCTTCAAACCAAATGATGTGTCTTTCAAGTACACAGATTATATATATATATATATAAAGGGAAATTTGCGTGTATAATGAGGAGGTCCCATCTCAAAATTTTATTGAATCATGTTCTTTGTGAAAAGGAGTTTACCCTGTTTCATTTATTTGGAATATTCCGTCTATTTGAAAGTTCCCTATCAGATTAGGTCACCATCATCAAAAAACAAAGTTAAATTTGGCACGATGAATGCCTTTGGCCATACGCACAAGAAGTTGCATTCCGATGCATCAGCGATATGTCTCTGAGGACTAATGTTACGTCACAGATAGCAGCTGCCTTCAATAGCCTTTTGCAGCAGTTTTGTGCTTAGCTTCCAATAATGTGTTGCTGCTACAGCGCTGCTGCGCAAATGAAAACCCAGTGCCATTTGCAATCGAAAGTCGCCAAGACACTTTTTTAAATGGAAACCATCTGGACACCAATTATATAACAAACAAAAATGTGTGTGTGTGTGTCTGTGTGCGAGTGTGATAACTGGAAATGACAAGTTCAATCTACAGTACTTAGTGGTGCGAAAATCGTTTTTGTCTCAGCAGCAAAAGAGAAGACTCTTTATATGTTATTCCTTTCAACTAAAAGAAAAACCAACCAAACAAACAAACAAACAAAAACAAAAAACAAAAAATGGCATACTGAATTAAAATTAAATGATTGCTTATTCTTATGGGAAACAAATTGCATCCTGTTAAGCCTCCCTATAGCTCATGATTAAATTCATTGTTAAAATTACATTAATGCAATGGCAAACTATTTGTAGAAATATTTTGTCTGCCTTTCAACTGCAGATGCTGCGATAACATTGGTGCGCAACCCGGTGAACAATGTTGGTTATAGTGCTCAAAAGCCACCGACGCAAGTGAACTCAGAGACGATATAACAACACTTGAATCAGTCAAAATTGCGTCAATGATTCACACATATTCTTCTTGATTTCCATAACAGAGTGATTAGATGCCCCATCACATTCTGTGGGTATGTAATTGAATATAAATAAACTACCTTATATATAATACAATATCACACATAACACCATTACACATATTCTAGATAAATCTGGTGGCATCACTGTACGTCAGTACATGTCTTGCATGCATACCCAACACTTTTTATCGACATTCTTTGCATGTCTCTAGTAGGAGTGCCAAGTGGAAGACTTCTATTTTATATTTGAATGCCACGTAAGTGTATATTCTTTTATAGCTAGCTTCGTTTTTAAGGCACCACCATTGCAGGTTATAAGTAGTCGTATGACAAAATTATTTCCATTTTCCTTTTTAATGAAGCAAATCCAACAAAACATATTTTGATGGTCAGAGATAACATGACAAGGCAAAAGTAAGTGACCAAGTACCTTTAAATATATTTATACTGTACACCTTAAAATACAGCATGGACGAAATGTAGAACATTTTTTGAATAGAAATATATTCCAAGCTAGTCACTTTGTCCTTGTCAGGATAAATGATTGTTGGGAAACCCTTGCAGGGTACACATACCTACACAAGATTCAACGTACAATAATCATCCTCCGTCTGACATAATAATTGATATGTTGATCTAGTATTCGGGTTTCAATTATGTTCAACTCAATTTAACGGAACAGAAGTATGAGGCCATGACGTGCCAATATCGAAGTTCGGAAATCAGTCCAATCAAAACAAAAACAAAACCAAAAAAACCCAAAACAACCCAAGCCCCCCCCCCCAAAAAAAAATCCAGTCTTGACAAGCCCATCCACAAGATGGTTACTAAATACAACAGCAAGATTTGAATATCCACCAAGTAACACACACTCTGTGCACGACCTAAGATAAAAAGATGTGTTGACACACAAATTGCAACTGCCGTGAGAAATAAAAGCAGAAAACAGTTTTAACGATGATTGCATCGCTAATTCAAGAAGATTAAAGCCGTTTATGAGCATAACCCACAGTAATCAAACAGGCAAAGCCGAGTCCCAGAAGTAAAATTAGACAGTGTCATTACCATATCCAAACCGTAGTCCTAATGAAACAAATCCAAGTCACTTCCGACCAAAGGCAATGCCCCTTGGTATGGATAGCTGAAACACATAATTTATAGTTCCTATTTACCCAAAAAGAGACCAAAACGTAAGTGTAAAGGTCCACAGGGTCGAAAAGCCATATCTAGTTTTAATATAACAGAATACAGAAAGTTTTGTTTGAAATTATAGGCCTATTTCAGTAAATTGGCTTGAACTGGTGCATCATTCATGCGCATACAGGACCATACAATTTATGAAAAGGGACCAAAGTTTGCAGCATATCAGAGAATTTGTAAGCGGAGGTGCTTAATTTGTTAAAAATGTCAATAAAATTCAGTATTTAAAAAGATACTACTTGCAACCACCATCTCAACAATTATCATCATCCATGTAAGTCCGCAAAGTGACACTAGCACCAACATCAATCCATCAGAAAAGCCCCCCTAGGCCTAAAATGACCATCAACAAGCATGCAAACAACATGATTATATAATTTGATGTGTTTTGGGCATGTAGTTAAAGACATGATGTTGTTTTAACGGAGATAAACTAAAAGTATTTAAAAAAAGGTGTTTGAATTTGCAAATATAGTAAGTACATTGGTTCAAATGTTAAACATCAGCTAGAAAGCAAGTGACATTAGGGTTCAAACCATTAAAACGAAGTCAAAAATGCATTACAATAGCCAAAATTTGTAAGGATAGCCGTCATATTTCAAGTTGGTTGTCAAAAGTATTTTTGAAAGGAAATTTAAATGTTCAAGAAAGCATAGAATCCCACAAGTCATCTAAGAAGTCAATTATTAGGGTAATAATTTAGAATTCCAAAAATGTAGTATGCCATTGTAAGTTATCTGTAAGTCAGCCAAGCATAATGTACATCTAACTCGTGGTTCTATAAAGTTCAAAAGGTCAAAATGTAAAACAGTCCTAATTATTGTAAAATGCTACTACCTTTATCAGAGAAAGAATTAGGTTTTATGAAGAGAGAGAGAGAGAGAGAGAGAGAGAGAGAGAGAGAGAGAGAGAGAGAGAGGGGGGGGGGAAATCGTGTTGAAATTCCTAAAGGTTACTGTAAGTATACCTGTACTCCTGTTACAGTTTTGAATTTTTTCATTTGTAATCAGACGTAGTCCAACTTGTCAGTCAGCTGATTCAGATGCTAATCATTTATACAAGAGAGAGAGAGAGAGAGAGAGAGAGAGAGAGTGAGAGAGAGAGAGAGAGAGAGAGAGAGTACATTAAACACTTTGAGCCAACCTGACATGACCTTCACAATTACAAAGTACTTTCATAAGTTAATTATGAAAAACAACATCAGTTTCACTAGACTTGGAACACTTACTGCACCGCAATATTTGCAGAAAATGCCCGAATGTTCAAATTGTTACCAAATATAAAAGATCCATGAAAAGAAAAGCGGTCAACAGTTTTCAATGATAGTGATGAGACCAACCCAAATACCAGTTTAACCTTGTCAGATCCAGGATCATTTACGAAACAGTAAGACATGCTAGTGTTCATCGTCAGAAGGATCCATGACCAACAGCAATGAGATTTAAACGAATGAGAGTATCTTCTACCTGACTTGGAACAGGTTACCAACATATTGGCAGTGGTTTAAACCAGTTTTACGGGATCTCAATCCTCCCACTTTGGAAAACACTCACATTCATCTAAGGTAGGCCTAAAACAAATTTAGCCCTTAATGTTAATGTATAGTCATAAAAGGTAATTACCTGACCATAGTTCACAGACATCACCCAAACGATGACAGGATAGTTAAGAATTTTAAGTCAGACTACTATATTTACATTAGAATTGTGCAACATGTCCAAATTTGAATTTAAACACCAAAAAAAGTTTCCAAGTGAACACAGGATAACTAAATTTGATACTAATATTATATTTATTATGAAACATGGATATGTTCTTCCATGTTCCATTCTCACTAGAAAAAACAGCACAATAGGCCTAAAATTCGTTATAAAAATATGACTCACATCAGCTTAGTAAGTATTCCTTACATTTTGTCAGTATATCCAAAAGGATGAGAAAATAAAATGCCTGTATTGTTCAACATGATGCCTGAGAACTTATATGGTCCTTATTTCATTTTATATTTGTTGTAATTATAATAAATTTTATGTTCCTGTATTGAAAGTTTGATCAAGCTCAAGGTAAAACAATCACAGCCAGAACATTAAAATACATAAACATATTTCTATGTGTTTTACTGACACTCAGAAAATACCTTATTAATATCTTCATATAAATCCAACATGATATTTCTGTAGAACATATTAATATTTATCTTTAAAGTTAGGACAACCCTTTTTTAATCTTATTTTAGAAAACCCCTGTTTAATATGCCTTCCAAAAAGTGATTTATGTCTATTAGCAAAATCCTTAAAATCAGTACAGTTTCATGCGAAAGCAATTAGTCTTGAGACATAGACACCATAAGCAGGATTGATAGGAGTATTACTACTTATATATGGAAAATTTACTGTATCAAAATTGAAATCATCTCCTTTATCATACACTTTTGATTTTAATATATCACCATCATTGAATAGGAGTAGAACTAAAAATGAGCCTGTTATGTTCGATTCAGTGGTTTCTTTTAGTTCCAGGTCACTAGGATAAATTGATGTAATGTAATCTTTTAAATGTTTATTGTTGACACTTAATAAATCATCTATATATCTGAAAGTTAAACTAAATGATCTAGCATGGTAATTTTTATCTTTTGCCATTTTCATTAGAAAATTATACTCGTGATAAAATAAATAAAGATTAGGCAAAAGTGGCGCACAATGTGTACCCATGGGAATTCCTATGACCTGTCTAAAGATACTATCACCAAAACGTATATACATTTTATCTACCAAATATTCAAACAGTTTTATAAACTCATCATAGTCAAATGCATGTTGACCATTTTTACCAGAATCACAAAAGAAAGCATGTTTATGACCAATTATAATTTTCTGATATTTATTTTTCTAAAAAAATTAAAAAACCAATGTTTGAATGCTACGTTTCAAATCTGCGTGAGGTACGGTGTATTGTAGAGTAGAAAAATCCCAAGATGATATGTGCCTGTAAGATGAAACCTTATCTGTTTGTAAAGTGTCCAGCAAACTTACAGAATCCTTTAATGTCCAAAACCTATTAACTCCTGACGTTGATTGAATTCTTTTACAGTAATTAAACCAAAATTCCTGTATCTTTTCTAATCCTTTAGCTAGCAGAACTGACAATTCTTTAGTAGAACAGAACTTAGATCCAGCAATAAAACGGAATTTATATGGGTTTTTATGTAATTTTGGAATTGCAAAAATCCTTGGCAAGTTACGGAATTTATCACTGAAAGTTAAGTTGTACTTTTCTAAATATTTAAAGTGACCATCCACTAAATGTTCAACAGAAACGTTTACCTTTTGATAGGTAGTAGAGTCAACTGTAGAGTCGAGTAACCCTAATTCTTTGACAATTACATTAAGATAGAACCGTTTACAAATGATAATAACATTATTGGCAGCTTTGTCAGCTGGAGCAAAAACATACTTTTTATGTAAATCATGTAAGCATGCTTTAACATCAGGTTTATGAAGGACAGGATCAGTTGGTTGTTTAGTTTTTTTCTGCATTTTATCAATTTTTGCTATTCACTATACTGCCAATCTCGTTAATCCCCTCAGATAAAACTGAAACATCAGAATTTTCTTTTTTAGCCCATGTTTTAGCATAATTCCCTATAGCTTCCATTACTATTTGTTTATCCCTTTTCCATGATATTTTGTTCTGCTCTCTAAATTTAGGACCTTTTGAAATTAAATCTCTAAGTGCTTCATTGGAAATAATGGAAAGATTGCCTGTAATGACATGACCATGATGAATTGATAAAAATGGGGACTGACCACATTCACAGGGATATTCAATATGACGAAACCTATCAACCTCAAATTCTGACACTGTCATCACGTGATTAAAAATAGAAGAAGAAATTGTTTTTGTGTATTTATAAGATATAGTGGGAACACTTGTGTCCAAATAGGGTGGGATAAGTGATTGAACCTTTTTGTTGTGAAGAATATATGAAAGATTAATCAAGTCAATTCCTCTGTCTTTGTATAGCATTTTAAAGAAAGTTCGTTTCTTACTATCATTAATAGTGGAAACTGGCTTAAAAAGTCGATGATTAGATAAATCAGTCACAATGAGAAAAAAAATTTATAATCTCCTTTCTAATGAATAAAGCTGATATATCAGACTGTAATTTAGAGAGAAGATTATACAGACTAAAAATTTTATCGTAATTTTGTTTATATTAGCCACTGAATAGGAATAGACCTGGATCTATATGCCGTAATGAGGCATATCAAATAAATATTATTCATATTTTATGTTAGCCATTTATATTTCCAAAAAGACAAAGCATTGCCTTAAAAGTTAAAATTGTAATTTTATGTCCCTTGGAACTTGCGAAATATTACACGTGATGAAGTAATGATCGCATTTTTACATCCACTGGTCGAATCATGAATACATCGACCCAATTGTCTATCCTATGATCAAGAAGCTGCCTTGGTGGAAACGCCTAAGTTAAAAAATCAAAATGCAAACCGAACAAGTCTAGTGTCCTTTTTCACAAAAGTCAGTTCACGTCTCATAGCATCCTGTTTGTCACATTATCCAGGTGTAATATATACCGCAATCGGCTTGGATGGCTTTAACAATGTTACATTAAATTTGAATTATAGTCCCAGCTGGTTGGATCTGGTTTCACAACGTCAAAATAACACTGCTGAAAACACATGTGTGTCGTTTAATACTAATATTCATACATGAGGAATGTTTAAATTGTTTTAGTTTCCATCATTTCCGGCATTATATGACTTACGTTGTCATTACGGATGTCGTATACTGGTTTCAAATTGAACACTTGGGCTCACCAATAATTCGGTTTCCATAAGATACTTAGACCTATCATTAAGTCAGGCAGTTCATTAACTCATTCTGCGTCAAATAGCGGACTGAGTCAACAGCTATCCTAGGTGCCCTTTGTTGATTGTATTACAATCAAAGCATGCCGACGAATGCTGTTAACCAGAACTACTCTTACCATACCATAGTATGCTGGTACTTGAATAAAAGGTTTGTTTACACCGAATATGTATTGAGCATCATTTTTTCCATAATCCAGAGCATTTTGTTTTGTCCAGTTCGACTAAAGTCGCAGTTAGCACTGAAATAGTTGGGAAAAGTGGGGCGCAGTCGGACGTAAAAGGTCGAATGGGTGCTAGAAAGCTATGTGTTTCTGCTCTGCAATCCATGACCCATAGTGTTTTCAGTCGAATGGAGAATCCCTCGATCGTGTGCTTCACCCTACAATTTGTTAATTCACCGATTGATAGCCAAAATTTATTTATATAAAAATAAGGGACGATCGGCTCTCTCCTTCTGCCCACCCCTGGTGAAATGTGAAACAATCTGTCGGGTACTTTGAAAAAATGCAGATAGACTGTGAATAATAATTATTGGCTGCCTAAAAATGGATTTATCTGCAAAATTCAAAGAGGACAAGGGTAAAAAATAGACTTTCCTTATAAGTTTTCTGTTAAAGCACATATATAGGCTTGTTTACATTGACATGTCTCAGAGTGTTCCTGAATTATGCTGTGTCATGGGACCCCATCATGAATTAAGCTTGCCTCACTGTGCCCCAAATGCAGCATTGTCTTACTCTCGCCTCTCTTGGTAAGTTTCATATTACTTTTATTTCAAATGTTTTCAAAACATCCTTACACGTCTTTATCAAGGGCTCAGAGGCATAGAGTACGTTACTAGTTGCCAGCACCTATCACTTATGAATTAGACTTTTTTTCTGTAAGTCCAAAACATCAATTGGGCACAACGTTGCACACTTAGTGTCATACATTCTGCTGTGATGATGACAGCTACATTGACCCGAATTCAAAACAGCGGTGTCATTTGCTCTTTCACTTCCAGAGAGACATAAGCATGTTCATTGCGTAAATTATATAAACAATAGAACCTTGTCCTTGATTCTATTAACAACTACCGTTGTTCAGTCTCGCTATTCTTCATTTTCGTTCCAGTTACTGTCTATACCTAACTTTATTTAATATTTGCACGCTCAATTCATAATTTAGAAAATCCGTGGCTTTAACAGTCAATGGAATTTACGCATGGTTCATCAACAGGAAAACCATCAAAAATGTTTGACAGCCTTGAGTTCCCCAGACATGATATAATTAATGACAACTGCTTCCCCTAATATTTGGCAAAGACAACTTACTTGAACCATAAAATGTCAACAGCTAGTGGCAGTGAAATATCAAAAACGTCCATTTTTAGCCACTATCTGATCCTTCTGACCCAAGTCATTTGTTCTCACAAAATTTTGAAAATTGCAGTCCTTGCTAGAGTGCATTTATAGCAAAAATGACATAGAAGGCAATAAATGCAACCAATTGGAAAACCCTGACTTATCATTGGCTGATATGTATAGCAGCACTTTTGTGCTCACTGCATATGAGCCTGGGATTGCCAACTGCATTACCCATCATATAAAAGTGAAAACAGCGATTACAGGAAAAATGTCTTCAATGATAGGGAGAATAATATTATTATTTAGTTACCTATGAAGAGGTCATTACAGTAGCGGCATTAGATTGAGGATTGGCGGTTAACCGCACTGGTAGCATATGTAGACTTGTAAGTCTCAGAAAATTTCGCCAATGACAGGGAAAATGTTAACAGTTACATATAATGTGATCATTTCACTGGTGGCTTTAGATTGGGGTTTGGGGGTTAATTACACTTTTTGCACTTGAATACACATAGGTGTCATGATTACGGATCTGGAGTCATTTATCATATGACCTTTCAAGTAGAGATTATGCACAGGTTAATATCTGTTTCTTGAATGAAAAATGCTCACCATATGTTCGTGGGCGTAGCAAACAGAGTTATCAACACAAAATCTCATTACAAATTCGGTTATACCTAAATTCTCTCTCTCTTTTTGTCGTTATAATAGTAATAATAATAATAATAATAATAATAATAATAATAATAATAATAATAATAATAATAATAATAATAATAATTATTATTATTATTATTATTATTATTATTATTATTATTATTATTGTTGTTGTTGTTGTTGTTTTATTTTTTTATTTTATTTATTTATTTATTTATTTATTTATTTATTTATTTATTTATTTATATTATTATTTTTTTGTTGCTCTTACGTCCAGCTTGGAATTTATTTATCGTGTCATTATAGTTTTGTCTCACAGGATACTTTGCTGGCTTTTCAAACAAATGTTTTGCAATAGCCGTGATATCTCAATGTAACTTGTACAGTCTCTGTCGTCACACTGTGGTGAGATTTTACAAATTTTTCCTTGTTCTTCTCATTGTCAATTAATGTTTCCCTGCTTTGTATATCAGAGTATTTAAATCATTACCAGTTTTGTCAGTATCATTCCTTCTTTTTATAAGAAGTCGATTACAAATTTCCCACAAACAGTTGACATGCATTTTTTTGAGCTGTGGAATTGAACTTGTTCCAAGTGAAATCTCCAGGAAGGGGCTAGTGAATGCCTTTGTTACCTCGTTTAAACTCTCAGCAGGTACAGCCATGCCACTTAAATATATGGAATATGACGAAAATGTGTACACTGCCAATATTTAATCTACAAAAAACATGAAAAATGACTTTTTTTTAATATGATCCATATTATGTTGGAATCCGCAATGCGTATAAACCCAATATCAGACAGAATAATATCTTTTAAGTAAATAGTGACAACACCCGAGTAGTTATTGGCATTGAGTGAATTCATAGACTCGAGTAGTTATTGGCATTGAGTGAATTCATAGACTCTGCACTTTAAGTTCGGCTTTAGACAATATTTTGCCCCTGGTTTTGGACGTGTCTAAGAGTTCCTTTTTTGCATCTGACTTGTTTCAGTTCTGTTGACCATTATCAGCTGCATGCGCTTCTGTGTTTGAGTTATTACCCCCACTGTTCTCGGTGATAAAGTAAATATAAACGTTTTGCCTCTTTAATATGTTTTGTTGAATTATTTCTTGCTTCCTCGAGCATTGGGTGATTTGTGGCTGTCTATGTTACTCTGGAGAAATTCCATATGGAGATAAGACCAAATTCTCTTCGGTATTTTTAAGATGGTTATAAAGGGCCAAATGCAACCAGAGAGAATTGACGAATGATGCACTGTACTGCATAAATTGGGAAGGGGGGGGGAGCACAATGATAGGGACAGCAACGACGCAATCGCAAGGGCCTGACATTATAGTGGTGAGTGTTAACCCGAAAGGCCGGCGTTATGTAGACACAGCGACTTTTGCATTTAATCGTCCAGCAAAATAATGCCAGTCCCTGCACTGCCAGAGTCAGGAAGTAGTACCACACTGATATTAACTTATATATGCTGCAACATGACACATCACAACATTACAAAAAATCTAATGCGTGCACGCCTATCAATCATAAATAGCATTGTTTGCGGGTCCCTAATTAGAAGTGACAACTGCAAAATTTCCATAATACATTTGAATGTCACGTGGATATATTCTCGTATAGCTAGCCATGTACTATGAAGCATTACCAGTTGACATCAGAAGTGGTGATGTGACGGAAGCTGCGCCATTTACGTTTTGAAATAAAACAGATTCGGGGAAACCTTCTTTCCAGGCCGCAGAGAACATGACGAGGTATTAGTAGTGACCAATAATCTTTATTCTCATTTCTAATTCCCAGTAAAAAATACAGAAACACAAACTAGTGAAATCAACCTCACTGTGGTGTAGGCTACATTTAACTGGAATTTTTATTCCAAGTGCGTTACTTTTAGCTTGCCGGTTGTAGTTATTTTCAAACTCGTACATACATTACAAACCTTACATTAGACTCAACATGCCGACACCATTCTCCTTCTGACGTTGATATTCCATTGCACCACGTTGGTTTAAATATTTCAATAATATTTTACTTCATTTAACTGAACAGTAGTGTAAGACCATTACGTGTCAATATCTTAAAACCAGTCCAATGGAAACTCATTTCAATCCTGTTACACCCATTAACATGAACTTCACGTGATATGACAGCATGGTCTGAGTATCGACCAATTAACACACATTCTATGCATTACTAAAGATGCTAAGATGTCATGTTAGAGATGCGCAACACAAAACATAAATATATCAAGTAAGTAATCCCTTTGGCTGAAGCTTTGATGATTTTAGACGAAAAGTGAGTATATGGTGCAAATTTACCGTTTCACAAATTACTGGTATCCAATATTTTAAAAATATGATTGAAATATCATAAACTCAAGAGTTCACTACGGTAACATGGGAAGACGGGTGCCTTTCAAAGTGTTGTACAGTATAGATATACAGATTGTTTCAATGGTTATTATGTTACATGACCATGGGCGGCCGGGTCTCGAACCAGCGACCTTCAGCTCCAATCACCAAAAGTAAATTAACCCTGGTATACAGTTACGCTCGCGTTCAAGTTAACAAACGCCAAACGCACCAACGTTTCCCAAACGTTTCCTAAGCGCTTTCAGTGAAAATCAAACGTTTTGTAAACGCGTACCAAACACTTTCCAAACACTTTCCAAACGCTTTACAAACACTTTGCCAAACACTTTCAAACACTATTCAAAACGCTTTCAAACACTTTGCCGAACGCGTTTGGTGAAAGCCGAACGTTTTCAAACACTTTTCCAAACGCTTTCAAACACTTTACACTGTGCGCCAAACGTATGTGATACATGTACATGTACACTTGGGAATCTAATTCTAATGACAGGAATAATTTTAACAAGTGTCTAAAAAGCTTATCAGCACCAAAAAATCCCAACAACATGTGCATGCCTTCATTTATTGATAAGCCAAAAAGCTTTACTATGTATATTTCACAATAAAGTCGAAATTATGCTTTTTCAAAAAAATCAGTTCTAACAGTTTGAACATGTTTCACTTACAATGCATGTGTATATATTTTAGGCTATATCATTGTTTTCTTGTTTGCGTGACAAATTGCAACTGGTTTATGCCTGTGATACAGTGGAAAATGCAACAAAAGCTACGGGTCCCAGAGCGGGCAGAGGAAAGCTGTTGACTCAGACTAGAAAGTCTTAAAGCCTCAGATATACTGGCGTCAAGGGCGGATCCAGAATTTTTTCGGGGGGGGGGGATCAGCGACTTGAGGGCAAAGCCTGAATGCGAGTGCCAACGGCACGAAGCTTTTTTTTTGGGGGGGGGGGGGGGATCTGGGGGCTCCCCCAGAAAATTATCAAAATATATGCTCTCATATGCGTTTCGTGGCATTTGCCACTGCATTTTCATACGGACTATTTGGATTTTCACGGATGCAAACTTCACTAATCTGGGCTCCACAAATCAAATTCCGCTTTATATCTGATTCAAATTAACATGAAATGAAGAAAAGAAAAAGTGAATCAGTTACAAATAATTCCTGGAAATATGTATTTGTCACCTTTACCTGCTAATATTTATATTGTTACTGGTAATCAACAATATTATGACGTGGTCATACCTAATTAAGGAAGAAAATAAGTATAGGTAGAAGAAAACAAATAATTTGCAAACATTAATAAGTTTAACACTTCATTTATGAAAAGGTTACAGATCTTTCAGTAGCAAGTATACCCAGTCGCTATCATACTTTTTCTGAAAGTGAAGTTCTTGAAAAAAGGCTTACTTTTAAACTATCGAATGGAGATACAGAAGCAGGTCAATTTAAGTATTGTTTGGCTTACTAAGCCAAGCAATAGAATTAGCTCCAGCGGAGTAAGCCAAGCGATACTCCATTGGTCCTTGGAGTAATTATATATATTTTAATTGAAAATTAGGAACTATTTCGGAGTAAATTTATAGACAATATCATGATCAGATCGTGAATCATGATCTGATCATGATATTCCCTATGGATTTACTCCGAAACAGTTTTTGAAAGATGAAGTATTCATGCCATCTTAAATGAAGAATTAAGTCTATAATTAGTTTTAGTTGAATTAAACACTTGGGTAAACGTATTTGGACCGTGTTTTATATAAATATATACAACCTATAATGCTGGCTAAGTGCACATTTACATGTAGGTACATCATATATTGCTGGACCTGTTGAAAACACGTTCGGAGATTCTTCATCATTTAAATGGAAGTGTTTGAAATGCATAGTGTTTGAATGCGTTTGTGAAAGTGTTTGAAATCGTTCGGGTAATTGTTCAACGCGTTTGGAGACGTGTTCGGTAGCTTTGTGAATGTGTTCGAAGTTTTGTAAAAGTGTTTGAGATTTTTCCCAAACGTTTTCCAAATGCTTTCCAAACACATTCCAAACATTCCCAAACACATTTGTAACGTTTTCAAACGTTTCCAAACACAAGCCAAACACCAGCAAAACGCGAAAAAAGCGGTTGGCTGTTAAGTTTTAGCCGGGCGTAACTGTATGAATGATAGTGATTTAAGCTCTCTCATTTTTTCTTGAAAGCCTTGGCTACAGGTTGTCCCCATTGACCTAAAGGAATGACGTAATAGGGGTAACAAAATCAGGTTCTTGGTGGCTGAGAAGCATATTTAGTGCGTTTTGTTCAACTTCTTGGATCTATACAACCATTCAGTCATTCAAATAATACGCATACGAAGATAAAGGTAAAACATCCAGATTCTACTAAACACATGTATTTTAAGACACGCTTAAAACACGCAAATTCTATTTTAATATGATGCAATTGATTCAATCCACAAGTAGTGTGAAAATTTACCTCCAATTGTTCATAGAGTTTTCAATTTCCCAAGGTCAATTATGCTGCCAAGTACTGCTGTCCGTGAACAGGAATATCATTGCATAAGAAAGTAAAAGTCTGATTGGGCGGCATGCCTTCAAACATCACCCTTGAACACAAACATACCTTTCCATCGAGGGGCCAGAACCTGAGGGCTTTCAATGTATGGTTGCCTTTCATAAGAAAGCATTGTAAACAATTACATAGCTTTATGATGATCCGGGAATTTTTACAGACACTAATGTCTACTTATTACAATGGAATAATATGCAGATAAAAATAGTGAAACGAATATATTAATCACGGTACTGAAAATCAAAGGCATATAAAATCACAATATAGCAGACCTGTGTAGAATTTACTAGTTGAAACCTTGTTCGTGCATGCACACGTTTAGCTCTTGTCCTTCACGTGGTGAGGTGCCTGTGGAAGAACCTGACGTGCATGCTTTAACCGTTGGTCTACAAGTGATATGTAAGAAACCATGGCAGACTGATGGAGCTACTGGCATGCAAGAGGATCAATCTGGGACAATTGTGTCCTGTATCATGGACGCCTGACGCGGTGCACTGCAATTAATCCTTCATTACACAGTAGCTCAATTAAAATCTTCTGAAGAGGAGAGGGTTATGACCGCTCGCTTGTCTGTGTGATAAGAAACACAGTGCAGACTGCCCGGGGCTAATCATCTGGAGTCAATGTTATCTGGTTATATACACATTTCACGCCAATCAGCTAGGTAACTTGAAGGGCCTACATTAATGCAAAACTTGTCCATGAACAAAATAAAGACAAAAAATATCCCAGCGGTATAATGATGTTATAACTAATATATATGTATGCATGTAGATATTTAATTGCTCCTTTCTACTCCATAGTATCTAACTCTAAAGGAACAATTTGAGTAATTGGTCTGTGTAACTTATTCACTCCGGTTCTTAACGAAACAGAACGAACATTGCCATCCTTTGAAGCAAATACTTGCTCCACAAAAGTCAATGGCCAAACTCCTCTGGGTAGCCCCATTTCACATACCAAAACTAGTTCACCTACACGAATATTGCGTGTTTGTAACCTCCATGTTGACCTGACATTTAAACTTGGAAGATAGTATTTCATCCATCTTTGCTAGAACATTTCACTCAGAAACTGAGTATGCTTGTACCCTGAGCGATACGCATCAGACACACTTCCTACCTCTGACGGAATTTCGTGCTGCTTCAAAGTTAGTGATAAGTTAGGCGTCAAAGGAGTGAAATTCTTTGGATCTGAACTAAGTTTACTCAACGGCCTGCTATTCACAATTGCCTCCACTTCACAGAAGGCTGTAGTTAGCACCTCATCAGTCATTGTATCTGTATGAGGCACACTAGTTTTAAATACACGCTTGATAACGCCAACCGTACGCTCCCACACCCTCCGAAAAACCCTATAAAACTTTGTCAGATAAGGGCTGAAACAATCAATACCAACATGACAGAATGGTGTGAGAAACAGTTGTATTCTCTCACTTTATAAATCTGACAATAAATGATTTGCTGGCTAAGCATGTAACTTTTTACAGGTGATATGCTGTCTAAGCACATGTTTAACGGTCAATCTCGCCTTTGTGCTCCAGTATTCCTCGCAAATTTTACTTAAAGTCCATTCTATACCAAAGTGACCCACGTCATGATAACGTTTGGCAATGATACCGGATACAACATGAGCATGTGGCAGCAGGACAGGTGTTCACCTGTGCGACCCCCAACTCTATGAAAATACTGATCCTGCACGTAACGTAAGATGACATCGTGTGCTAGATCAAACTCTTGTGCTGTTAACAAATCTCGACTTAGGTTGGACCTACTCTGTCGTCTAAAGAAAACAAATCTAAGAAGCCAAGCTATAGCTTTTGCGATCTTGGTCCACTCTGAAAAGTACTCACAGATACGTTGTATCGCATGCATACTTTGATCGTGCGTATTGTAAACAACATGCTTGATCTCTGGGTCATCTGGCTCAATGGAAAATTCTTCACTGTTTTTGTTTTGCCAAAATTGAGCAGATTTACTCAACCAAGCTGGACCTGTATGCCAGAAATCAAATAAATTTTCTCGTCTAATCGATCTTGGGCGTGTAAGTAAATCTGCCACATTTACAAATGAGGAAACTTTCTTCCAGGACTCAAAAAGAGTATGAGCTTGCATAGAGCTCGGACAGTTTTCTACAAATGTGTGAAACCTGCGTGTTTTGTTGATTATATAATTCAGTACAATATTGCTGTCAGCCCAGAAGAACACTGGTACTTCTTTAAAGTCTAGCTCTTCACGGATTACGACATAGATATAACACACACATTTAGCTTCTTGCAATTTAAGTCTAACTAGAGAAATAGACTGATGTATCAGAGCAAGATGCGACTTCGACATCAGCACACGACAAGAGACCTGGCCCGTAGAGTTGATACACCTAAGGTAGGCGCATGCGCCACAAGCCCTTTTGCTTGCCTTGGCAAACACATGGTATTGATAATAACCATTGTTAAATTCATGCGGTTTGACACACCTAGGAAAATTAACATTTTGGAGTTCACTCAAAAAGGACACCCATACCTTCCATTCATGTGCTAAACTATCAGCAATATTTTCATCCCTGTTTAGCTGAAGACGTGTAGCGTGCTGCAATATTAACTTTCCATCTAATATCCAAGGCGATATGAACCCTAAAGGATCCAAGATGGATGCTACAAATCTAAGCATACTCTAACGAGTCACGTCGACGCTCGAATCTCCATGCGTGATGAGGAAAACATCATCTTCATGGATATTCCACTTCACACCCAGAACCCTACATATGGAATGGGGCGAGAAATCATGAACTTCCTTTGCCCTAAGCTCTCTAGGAATTTCACTCAGAATTTCTTCATCATTGATAGCAAATTTGGCAAGTTGGAAACCTCCTGTTTGTAAAACAGCTGGCACATCTACAATGATTTTGTATGCATCGTCTACACTCATTACCCACTGGGTAAGGTCATCTACGTACATTGATCTTAATATGGCATCCTTGACCAATGTGTCTGTATGAGGGTTATCTAACACGGTTTTTATGCAATGCATACGTGGAAGAACTAGAGCACCAAATCTCTCCAAACAAGTGTGTGGTGTTTCACAACTGTATGAGTTTACCATCCTTATACCACAAAAAACGTAGGGCATCTCTATCATAGGGTGGAATCAAACATTGGTTGTTCATACCAACTATATATCCCTGGATAGCATACTTATGCTAAACCGTAACAGCCCCCCCCCCCAAGTTTGTTTATCAAATCCTGACCTTGTAAGCATCTCCCACTGAGAGAGTGTCCACCGGACTTGGCAGCACAGTCAAACACAACTCAAAGCTTGCCGGGTTCGTTCGAATTTTGGACAAAGTGGTGAGGCAAATACCAGATTCTTTTAGAGTTGTAAATTTCATTTTCTGGAACTACTTCTGCATAATTTGACTCTGATAATTTTGTTATATCTTGATCGTATCTATTAAAGAGATTCTCTCTCTTCAAGCGTGCAACAAGATTTTCCAGATGCCTACTTGCTAGTGCAAAATTATTAGGCAGATGTTCAGACAGATCTTTCCATGGAATTGGCAATTCTTAATGCCCATACACTTTCCTACATGTGTTGCCCCACAAATCAAACACTTTCTAGTCTACTACAGACAGGCTAGATTGGTGGAAACCTGTATTTTCAAACTCCCAGCACCTGTGGATATCAATGCTGGGATCCACAGGATTTGTATCTACCTGAAAAGGTGAAACTGATGATACAAAATTGCATACAACAACGTTGATGACATCAATTTTGTGACATTTGCCAGATAAACCCCAACCAAACAAATATTTTACAGCATATGGAGAGCCACATGGGCCTGACCTGATTTCCAACGGCAACAATGCTTCTGAATGATTTTGTCCCATCAAGAGATCTACCCTACCATGATCAATGCTTGCAGACAAGTTTAATCCAGCAAGATGTTCGTAAGCGTTTGGATTTAAAGTAGCTGATGATACCGGAATATCATTAACTACTTTCACACCCGACATGTGAATGCACTCTTCATCTGAAGAAACTTTGAATGAAAAATGCATAAATTTTGTCTTTTTGTTGCCTGCCATTGTGCGCAGGATATTATTGCAGCTTTTACCTTTCAAATATAGTTTGTCATATCACGCTTTACTACAAAATGTGGCACTTGACATAGAATCCAGAGCAGTACTGACATAAATTTTATCATTTATTTTTACTCTCACTATAGGCATAAAGCAATCTTTGCTGCTTGTAGCCAAAGAGGATTCTAACTTTTCAGAATGAACTAGAGCACTATGTAATGTGCCACATCAAATAGTACAGAAACACATGATCCATATTCATTAATTCCAAACCCAACAATGACAGCAAAGAGATTTCAGACTTGCCAAAGCATCAAAACATCTATTGTTTTACAAACAGTTAGATGTTTCATGGTTGTCACGGAGGCAGTTTCTGCATAAATTATTTTCGTCAACGAAAACAATATGATCAGCGACTTTCATAGATTTAAACTGAGGACATTTCTTCAAGTGATGCGACGTTTACATAGCTTGCACGTCCTCTTTGGACGCCTTACATCTTGTGTTCGAGCAGAAATGTCAACATTTTGATCGACCTTCCATAGTTCTTCATCAGCCGTGTCCTGATTATGCCATGATTCAGGTGAACCATACTCATGATCTAACGAGTAACCAAGCTTACTCTGATCTTTATGAGACAAAGCGTAATATATAACTTGCCTACGCCTATTCATGTGCGCGGCTCTTGCGTCATTCCCACACAAAGGGTCAGACATCTCTTCACTGAGAAGATCTACGAAATTTACAAGATTTTTGAATTTCAAATACAAATGAGATGTACGCTTCTGCTTTAAATTCTCTTTACACCAGCGATTCTGCCTGTAATTCGGCAGACGTGCTACTATATCAAACATTAAAATTTGTGTGTCTAGCTCATGTACCGCACGTATGTCTTTGAGAACTTGAAAAGCATATCGTGACTCGTGAAGCAGAGCTTTGATATCATCAGCAGATTTCACCAATTTGTTCACACGTAAAGATTTTATCACATCTTGCGTAACTCTCTGTTTTGATGAAAAAATATTCTCAAGTGTACGCAAGGCTTGTTCATATCCTGTCTTGCCACCTTTATTGACAGCACTTTTAACGGTTTCTTTAGCTTTACCGGCCGTGTATTGAATAAGCCTCGCTAATCGGGCATCAGGATCAGAGCAAAATTTTTCTACATTTATTTTGAATGATTTGATGAAGCGGTGACAACCAAAGGCTTCACCAGAAAAAGATTACAACTCGACCTTTGACAGGGTAAACAATTTGAAAGCTGCAGAGCTTACAAAAGATGTTCCTTCCTTTTGTGATTGATCTCTACTAAATTTAAAAACGTTAGCTTTTGACAATACATCAGTGTATTTAGTTTGAACTTCATCACAATATGTTTCATGATCAGCATCAGTATCTGTATTTTTCTCTATGATTAAATCATAAATATCAGAGAAAGTTTTGAAAGCCTCCTTTAGCTTGCGACTAGATTAACTATCGCTTCTGTGTCATCACCCTCCGCTACAACTCTTGCAAGTTGATTACTGTAGCGTGTAATGTTTGATTTGGCGGTCTTACTACTCTGCTTCACCTCTGGTACAGTAGACATAATTACACATATAAAATATATACAAAAAATGAACACACTACTGACTTTGAAAGACTGCATGAGCTCAAAATATGTAGAACAAAATGACTAACAATATGTACATATATGTATAAGTGTGCAAGAAAGTAGCAAACTTACACTACTGACTAACCTTAACACCTTGGTTCTAAAACGCTGTATACGGTGTTAATGTTGCATATAGTCCATGTGTAGCACTTTGCAGTCCAAAGTAGGAACGGATATACCAATAACAGTCACTGTCTTATTAGCCACACGACGTACTGTATATGAGCCATGCATTACAGTCCGGAGCAACAATGATCCACTTGTTAACCACATAAGCCCATTAACAAAAAAAGTCACCAGACTGCCTGTGGACCAGTCACTGCTAATACCAATAGGCTGTATACGAGGTGAAACGCACCCTGTACCCTACCAGTGTGTACAGCAGTCTAGATTAAGACACGAAACCTTCGGGGATTAAACCACCTGCTACCTGGAAATATGTGTACTTTGGCACATCGAGGATCTGGTATATACCACTCCGATACCGCTACGTGCCGAGAAAAACTGTCACCAGCAAATATTCCATTTATAACTCTGTCACATGGCGATTCATGTAATAACGACACGTTGTGCTGGAGGATACGAGGAGTCCCAATTTATTGACATGACAGCACACATTTTTCCTTGACGAAACCATCACCTTCCACGTGGAATGGTAACCTCTTGGCTGTACATCTGGCGTGCGGAATCACGACATAACTGCAAATGTTAACCAGCCATATATTTTACCGTTTCTTAAACACTTTTATAAAGAGTTCTCACAATTATTATTCACAAAATATTGCTCACAAGAATGTAAGGCGAATGATTAATAATAATGAAAATATTAGCAGAAACTATTCCGTGACGTGCATGAAAGCCGCATTAAAGCATACATGCCTTTATTAAATATTTTTAAATGCACGTTTGAAGATTTTATCTAACCTATGCACGTGCGCAGCCTTAGTTATATATATATGTATATATATATATATATATATATATATGCATTCTAATAAAAGTTTCATTTACTGATGGCATTTCTGCTGTAGACAACTTAATTCTGTACCCCACTTCATCATTACTGGAACAAAATATCAGGCTATATAAGAGTCTCAAATCTGTTTTTATATATAGCATTTGACAGTCACAAATACCGCAATTCTGAACATTCCGAAGTTGTTGCTTCCTAACCTCATCATGCCTGCAATTGAACCATTGTTTCATCTGATATTCCTCTTCAGTGCGCCAAGTTTGAATTAGCTCACAGTATGGTTTTGAGAAGTTTTTTGTGTTAATGGTCTAGAGATTGGAGCCAGGTCCTTACTGGATGTTACATGGTGCAACTTGTTTGTTTTATTTGAACTTCCCAACTTAGCTTGATGCCACATCATGCGCATCTGCCATGAACGCACACACACACACACACACACACACACACACACATATGTATATATATGTGTGTGTGTGTGTGTGTGTGTGTGTGCATGTGTGTGTGATCTCACAGTTGCACTGTAAGTCACAATTCCAAATTTCATGTGGTGTAATTCATAATCAAAGCTTTCCTCTGAAGTGTACAATTGTTTCATTTTACAGACAGAAAGATCGTTCAGAAGGCAACTTGTTATATATGACTATTTGTGTTGACACAGAGCGGGAGGTAATTTTAAGTCAACATTTTTCTCAATCATTATATGTTACAGCAGAGAAGTGTTTCTCACTGGCGTCATTCCCGTGCGACAATTAAAACTGATGTGAACAGAATGTTAAATTTTATTAACAGTAAAGAAATGACACTATGTGCAGAGGTTGCGCTAGAACCTGCTTTGTGTCCACGCCCATTTTAGACATTAAAGCCAAAAAGCACCAAATTGAGACGTTTGTAGACATTCAAAGACGCAAAATACATAAGACCAGTCAGCCACTACAAGATCACTCTCTTCCTCTCTGTTGCTGTCCTTCGTTCTACATTGTGCTTATATGAAACCAGGCTTGTAAAACACTCCGGTCATGGTAAAATTATTCAATTGGGTTCAGATACACGTTATCCCTTGAAATGGAGATGATGGAATGGTAGGTACTTTCATAATTAGGCAAGCTCTACAAACCAGCCAATATTTTGCTTGCTCAAGTAAATAGCCAAGCAATAAGCCACTACTGTGTCCTTTCAGCTCTTTTAAGTAGCCAAACAAACAACAATTAAATCATCTTCTACTTTCAGTGACAGAACATTATATCATTACAATATTATGTGGGTGGTGCAAATTTGGAAAATTGTAATTTACAACTCCTAGTGTACAGACAATTCTGTCAATGGTTTATTGCTAAGTCTCAGACTGCCTACTTTCATATTAAGTTTTTGTTCCAAATGAGAGGATTTTCAACACATAACCTATAGTTATTTGTTTCTCAAAATGTATTATTTGGTTCTGTACATATATATATATATATCTATTATATCAATCAATGACTACAGGTTTTATATCCATACAACTTGTGTTAGCATCACATTGAATCATCAAAACTACTGCCAGGTGTTCTGGAAGCACATTTTTTACAGTATGTTTGTATGTATGTGTGAAAAACTACATAGCCTCTGGAGTCCCCCCTCCTAGATCATCAAGCTACACTGTTTGAATCTTTACAGACAAGAGTTGAGGGATCTATGGCCTTTGCAGTTGCACGCAGACATCCATTTTTGCCTGCATAGTACAAGTTATGAAACTGGAGACTGACTTGAAAGCTGATATCCTTTATAATACCAGTAGTGAATGTCAATATGAATGTGAGTTAATGAGTTTCCTGTGGGTGTACAGGAGCAACAGGTTCGGCAACTTTATGATACATTACGTTTCAACACATCATATCATTAATGGCAAGGCTAGCTATGCAAAATGTGAATTTTTGTTTCCTCTCAGGGCCATATGGTCAGCATCATAACATTTATGACAAAAATGGGGTAAGCACAATATACTTACAAAAACATTCAATCAAAATATTAAATACCTTATAGCTACTTAGCTTACCTCTGTTCCTAAATATATTTTTGAAATATTATCTAAAGAACTCAAATGTTCTACAACACTTCCACATCTTGAATTCTTTAATACCTGAAATCAATTTCTCTATGTCTATTCCTCCCATGTCGTTCCTCTAAAATATAAATACAGAGACAGATCAACTGGTTTTTTTCAAAACGTGTATGTTATTTCATACGAAAAAAAACACAGTCAAATCGGCAATTATAGAATGAATTTGGGAACCTGAAATACTAGTGTCTGTGTCTCTGGCAGTTGTTGGCTATCTCAGCTTAGTATTTAACTGGTAAATCCACATGTAAGATTAGTAATACTTTATTGTACCTGGAGATCAGTGGAAGAGCTGTCACCTTGGGATGACTACATGTGATTTACTGGTCCTCTACAAAAACAGTGGAACTAGACATCGGTGATTTGGGCACAGTGGTGACAGTTTGTTCCACAGTTTGAAACTGTTCTCAGACAAGTATCTCCGGGGTGATCTGTAATTCCTTGGACAATTGTACATCTCGGAACACTGTATTTGATTACATCATTGAAGATGTTCCCCATTTGAACAAAACCTTCTACATAATATTACTTAGTATTCCATAAATACATACTGTAAACCTCAGAAAGAAATATGAAAATTCAGTTTCAATACACCCTGGCCAATTGGAATCCTGAAAAGGCTGGCCTTCTAACAATGGAATTGCTACTTGTTGACACATTGGCCAGTGAACCTCAGCTTCGTGTGATCTTATAAAAGAAAACTGACCATATAAAGTAATATAAAGGGATACTCAGGTGAGAATACTGATGAACTGGCTCTGGATATGGTGAACAATATTATGGTTACCCCTTACAAATATCAGAAATAGTCAGATCACGTGTACCCTGCAAAGACCAGGCCCGTTCCATTGGAGTTTCTAGCTACAGGAGCAAAGCAAAAATGTTTATCTGGATCTACTACCCAACGTGTGGGTGGAAGGAACATTTATAAGAATGATGACCTTGCCACAGGGCACAACTGCCAGGGTTCTCAAACGTGGCCACAAAATCAATGACACTTGAACACATAACAGTCGCCTCTTTGTGAAAGACAAACGTAGCAAAATCGTATCCGTGTCCAGGGAAGAAGATCTGGTTCAGTTCCTGAATACAGATGATGTTCCCAGCACTTGACTTTAATGCATAAAAACCAAGCTCTAACATTTGATTCAAGACTCAAGACTCCTTTATTTGACCGAAAATATACAATATAAGATTATAAACATATATCATAACAGTGATCAGGAGAACCTCATTAAGGCCGCTATCATGGGGGCCACCTAGATATACTGCAAAAGTTTTACTATGGGTATGAACCTTGTTCAGTATACAATCTGGAATTGTTTTTAATCTTTTAATGATTTCATGTCTTAAACACTTACCCGTCCCAACCAAGATTCTTCTCTATAAATAAAAGGTTCTACCTCTTGTGTAATGATTATGCATTTCATATATAGGCTGTTTTTTAAAAGTTTTGAAATATGCCGGAAACTGATTTTTTCTGAACTTGAAGTAGAACTTCAGTTGTTGGAGAATATAGATGTCACCACTTTTAGTAAATTTAAGCTTTTAAAAATAGGTTCTGTATGTGAAATATACTTGCTGAGGCTTATTATTCTCATGCATTTTTCTGGAGTAATTCAACTCTTGTAAATTATGGCCCCAAAGTAGACAACCATAGGTAAGATAAGGAAGTACAAGTGAATTATATATTGTTTGCAGAATATTTGTTGGTAAGTATTCTTTTAAATTGTACATGATGCCAATGGTTTGGGATATCTTGGATAAGATTTCATCCATGTGACGTTTCCAATTTAGATGTTTGTCAATTTGTTTGCCTAGAAAAATAAAACCATTTACACATTTAATTCTTGTGTTATATATTTCTATTTCAGAAATTGTCACCACTCTTTGTGGGTTGTGAAAAATCATGAATTTGGTTTTCTTTTCATTGAAAGATAATTTATTGAATTTCAGCCATTTACTTATTTTAATTTATTCCTTGTTTATATTGTATGATAATTCTTGCGTAATGTCAGATTCAAGTAGAACCTGTAAGGAACTGAATAATGTGTCGTCAGTATACATGATTGGCTTAAAAATGTCGGAAGCCATATGTAGATCATTAATACAGATTACGAAGAACAAAGGGTCTAAAATTGAGCCTTGTGGAACACCAGTGGTGACATTTAGAAGTGCTGATTTTGTATCATTTATTTCTAAATACCTCTTTTGGGTTGGCTACATATTTTTGGAGAAGGTCTAGTGCTGTACCAATAATGCCATAGTATTCCAGTTTCTGAATAAAGATATGGTGGTCTAAAGTATCGAATGCTTTGGAAAGGTCCATGAAAATGCTGATTGGGATTTCAGGATTATCTACAGTATTTATTCTATCAGCTAGTTTAATGGCAGCAAGTTCTGTGGAATGTGCATCACGAAATCCATACTGATGGTTGCAATGCAAAAGATGCTTTTTGAAGTATTTGTTTAAATGATTAAGCATTATTTTTTCAAAAATTTCAGAAAAACTAGGCAGTAGGGAAATAGGTCTATGATTATCAAAGATTTCTTCATCACCCTTTTTGAAAAGGGGAATGACTTTGGCTATTTTCAAGTTATTAGGAAAGACTTCTGTGGCAATAGATTTATTATAAATAAGTGTTAAGGCCATAAGGATTTCATTTTTTATATATTTGATTACTTTGATAGATATTCCATCATGTCCACAAGTTGATTTTGGTTTCAAAAAGTCAATTATTTAACTACAGTGTCACCGTTAACAGGTTGGTATTCCAATGACGACAATGGCAGTTCAGTGATTCTTTGACTCTGTTAGCAGCACTTTGCTGCTTAGTCTGTAATGAGCTGCTTACAAATGTAAATATTCCACTTGGCATTGGACCTTATCACAATGATCTGGGTACATGTTGAAATTCTTGAATGGCTTTATGTCAACTGCAGTTGTCAAACTTCTTTTACTCTGAGGTTGTATTTTTATGCTCAGTTACATGTGTGTCACTCACCAAGCATGGTTATGTTGAGGCTATGCTTCTTCCTGCAAAGCTTGAAAGGTTATTTTTCTATTGTTTTCCTTATTAGCTTCTTGCCTTAATGTAGCACATTCCACAAAGCATAGCGTCCAAGATAATTTACTGAATGTTGTCAAAGGAGGGAAGAAAAATTATGGTAAATGAAACTTGTTATTTCGAGGACATACTGTATAGTCACTCCTTCTTACCTTCCTAAACAGGCTTGGGAGAATTACCGAGCACCTATCTCTTTTACTGACAATCTATTTCGAATATTCTTGATATCTCTGTTTCTCCCAAAACGGCCTTTTTAACAACGATATATCCAATTATTTACCTATTCCGCATATTAGCCAAATTAGGTTACACTCCATTATAACTACTCCTGTTCAGAAACAAGTCATCAATCTTAAAACATTATATGATTTGCATGTCAAAATCCAATCACATGAGTGAAAAAATATTTATCATTCACATAATGCAAATATGGCAATGTGCAATTTCATAAATGACTTGCGGGATATTTACAACAAATGCATTCCTTCAAAATTATAATTTTAAAGTATCAAACCAATTCACCTTGGTTAAACCATTGCTAAATAAAGTCCACAGACAGGACAAATGAAGGTTATCGGAGTATTGTCACTCAAGTCATAATCCTCTTGAAGAATTTGAAAAATATGAAAGAGACCGTAGTAAAATTAATCACTAATTGCCTATTGCTGAAAAACAGAATTATTTAGTACATATATTATTGTAATGATGATAACCTGAATTTATCAGATTTTTTTTCAGATTTTCATTTTCATTTATTTGACATAAGTGGATACATATAACAATTTTGCTAGTAAAAGCAAACAAACAATAGATTCAAGAAAAGCCAACATTGTTGCTACTACCATTGAACATAATTGTTAGGATGAGCCAGCATAAGGATGAAAAACATCGGCTCTCGCATGGGCCACCTAAAAAAGATTACTTTGCTGGTTCACACCCTATAGTATCATAGAAAACATGTTTAACAACCATATATATATATATATATATATATATATATATATATATATATATATATATATGTATATGTATCTATATATATATATATATAAATATATATATTTATGTACATATCAACTTAGATATTGTGTGGTACAATTTCATGCAAACAATCAAATTATTTATGATTACCACATACAAAACAATTAAAAATGGAACATATTTCGGAATATTGACCAATATAGAAATGTTTGACATATTGTGAGAAACCAGAGTAAGAATGAGTGTGGATTTTGCTTGTCACAGTTACAGGGGAATTTTGAATCAATTTGGGGATAAAGTGTCAAATGCACTTTTCGGTGGATTCATGAACTGGAATAGTGTAGAGTGGAACATCTGGATATGGAGTGGGATAGTTATGCGTACTGGGTATTAAAGTGAACATATCAAAATAAGGAGTTAATTCAATTTTTGAGTACCGAAAGAAGAATTTGAGAGATATAAGTTTGAACAAATCAGAAACTTTTAAAATCTTTAAAGTTTTCAACAGGTCAGTATGGGCATTATACTGGGCTGAACGTATCAAACGTATAGCAAATTTTTGCAATTTGAGAATTCGGTCACGGGCATATCCCCATGCATGAATACAATAATTTGCATGGGGCAAGAACAGCGATTTATAAATTAAGGGCAGTGTACATTTGGGAAGCAAATAATACAACCTTTATATTATTCCAATTGGACGAGGAATTTTATTTATAATTTTGTTTAAATGGGCATCCAACTTATTTTTTCATTAATTATTAATCCAAGAAAATCAAACTCTGTTGTTCTTTCTATTCAAACATTGGTTATCTTTAAATCGATATCAAGTTTAATACAGTAAAATTTGAATAACTTTTACCAATCACCATATTTAACGTTTTCCACTCCATCGTTAATATAATATATGTACTAAATAATTCTGTTTTTCAGCAATACAAAATATGTCACATGCATCAAGTGGTTGGAAAACCCAATAAGAAAATCAAACCTGCTCCTTTGATTAGTATCCCTGTTCTTGAAGAACCATTTAGCAGGGTTATTATAGATTGTGTTGGACCACTTCCAAAAACAAAAGCAGGAAATAAGTTTCTTCTTACTATCATGGATTCAACCACTAGGTATCCTGAGGCCATCGCATTAAAAAATTAAAGCTCCTGCAATCATTGATGGTTTAATGAAATTATTTGTTAGAGTAGGACTGCTGATTCAGATACAAAGTGACCTAGGTTTTCAAATTTTATGTCTGCAGTGTTTCAGGAGGCTGTCCACCAATTAGGCATTAAGTAAACTAAAACTTCAGCCTGCCACCCAGAAACACAAGGGGCTCTAGAAAGGAACCATCAAACACTGAAGAAGATGAAGACATCATATTGTTATAAAAAGGAAAATGAATTGGATAAAGGTATACATATGTTATTATTTGCCAACACAGAGATACCAAATGAGAGACTGGGTTTCAGTCCATTTAAAATGATATATTGACATACTGTGAGAGGTCCACTAAAGCTTATGAAAGAAAAATGGTTGGTGGAAACACAAGAATAAGCTAGTTTGGAGCATGTGTCTGAATGCAAAGAAAAGCTTATGAGGTGGTACAATTAAATCTGATTAATGCACAGGGTAAGATAAAAAAAATGGTATGATAAGATAGGGAGGAAACGAAGTTTTTAACCAGGAGACAAAATATTGGTGTTTTGGCTGATACAAGGCCGTTCAATTTAGGAAAAATTCAGTGGTCCTTAGCTGGTTGTAAGAAATTTGAAGGATGTAGACTATATAATATCTACACCTGATAGGAGGTAAGCTAAACAGCATTGTCACCTCAACATGTTCAAAGAATTCCATTAAAGAGAAACAACAGTAGGAATTATCAGTGCTGCCATTTCTATGATGAAAATGACAATGAGGAGGATGAGAATGATCCATTCTCAAATGAAGACTTGAGTCTTATTTCCAGCATTAAAATGCAGAATTCTTACATATTACCAAATCTTGGTAGCAAGATTCGTCATTTGGAGCCTGCACAGCAAGCTGATTTGCAAAACCTTTCCATGAGTTTGAACATATATTCTCAGACCAGCCTTTCTGCACCTCAATATTATGTAATGATGTAGATGTAGGTGATGCTGCTCCTGTAAAGCAGCAACCTTATTCGATTCATCCTTTGAGTTTGGCTCCACTTCAAGAAGAAATAATTTAATTGCTAGAATATGATATTATAGAATCAAGCCTTGGTAGCTGGAGTAGTCCTATTGTATTAATTCCAAAACAGTATGGCTCAATGTGATTTTGCATTGATTCTACAAAGATGAATTATGTGACTAAATCAGACTCCTTTCCAATTCTTAGAGTGATGATTGTATTGATAAGATAGGAAACGCATGGTTTGTAAGCAAATATGACTTGATTAAAGGTTATTGGCAGATGCCACTCACAGTAAAAGCTAAATAAATATCAGCTTTTGTAACACCAGAGGGTCTTTTCCAATGCAAAGTGATACCATTTGCAATGAAAAATGCGTTGGCAACATTCACCCAGTTACTGAGTGCAGTGATAGCTGGTTTAGAAGGATGTGTTACCCACATTGGTGATACCTGTATTTTCTAAAAATCCTGGGCTGAACATTTTAAAAGAACAAGAGCATTCTTTGAAAGATTGACTTTCTCTGGTCTGATGGTGAACTTAAATGCAATTAAACTTGGTCAATCTGAAGTGGCATACCTGGACTATAAAGTGGGTAATGGAAAAGTTTTGCCAAAAACAGCAGAAATTTTAAAAAAAGTTTGGATTTTCCTCAGCCAACAACAAAAAAGAATAACTACATTTTTTAATAATGGCTGGATATTACAGGAAATTTTGTTAGAATTTTTTTCAGAAATCACTGAACCATTAACAAAACTTAAAAAAGAAACAAAAGTTCATTTCCAAGGATCAGTGCCAGTGTGCATTCCAAGAGCTGAAAGCTAAACCCACGCATCCACCCTTTCTTTCAGCCCCAGATTTTGAAAAGTTACTTAAGATTGCAGTAGATGCAAGCAATATGGTAGCAGCTGGTCTGTTATTACAGGATGGTATCGTAGTTTGGGACACCCTTTGAGTTATTCTCCAAGAAATTTCACATCTGTCAAAGGAAAATTGCTACCATCGAAATAGAAGCATTTGCTTTATTGTTAGCACATCAGCATTTTGAAGTATATGATACCTCAGGCCTGTATCCAGTACTGGTCTACTCTGATCACAATCACTTGAAGTTTTTGGAACAGTTCAAAGGCAAAAATCAGAGATTGTTGAGACGGAGTTTGTTTCTTCAAGGATTTAATCTGAATATTGAGCATTTGCATGGCAGGAACAATGTGGTTGCCGACACTCTAAGTAGGTGAAAATTTAATAAATATTACTCACATTAATGAACTGGGATATGTGCCTATCAGAAAACTCTGAAATCGAGTAAGTTTTCTAAGCCTAGATATTTAAAGAAGCTCCTATCTTGATTGGGGGAGGGAGGAGAATTTTTAAATCTGATACTATTGGAGTATCAGCATAGCCAAGTGTAAATTTCCATTTACCTACTTTGTACTGATTTTTGATTGTTAATACATTGTTACTGTTAAAGTTATATCATCATTGTCATTCTTTGTTCAGTTCTGCTTTGGTCTTGAATATTCTGAAGGTGGACATCATAACAGTTTAACTTGAAGCTCAGTGCATCTCTTTCTAATTCTAGTATTAATAACAAAATTTGGCGGCATACTGTTAAGTATTTCTTGAATAGGAATCATTCCTTGAACATACCCATCTATTACATAATGATGAGTATATATATATATATAAATATATATATAACTGTTTCAAAGTTGAAGTTTTCAATTTCTTATTTCTTAGTTGATGCAATGTGTACTTTACCACTATTAAACATGTTGCCACACAGGCCTTCTCCGTCTAACATTCAGATTCTTGAAGGTGAGGTTATCAAAATTGTCAACAATATAAATATGTCCTAGGTGACAGGACCTGATGAAATAAGTCCTAGACTGTTGAAGGAAGATGCACTATATGTAGCTCTTTTATCCAACTTTGTAACTTATCTTTAACTCAAAATTCATTTTCTGCCCCTGGGAAGAGGGTCAATGTATTACATCTGAATAAAAAGGATTAAAAATCATATTGCGATAATTATCAATTCCTTTCAGCTCCTCAGCTATGCCAGTAGAGTTAAGGAACAAATCATTTTAAACATTTTTCTAACTTCGTTTGTGATAATCTTGTTCACTCCATTCATCAGTCTGGATGTTTTTCCAAGAGATTCCACTGTTGATCAACTTGTTTCCCTATATCATGAGCTTTGCGCAGGTATTGATCTTCTTAAGGATGTGAGAATTGTTTCCTTAGACTAAAGCAAAGCTTTTGATAAAGTTTGGCACTCTGCTTTGCTCCACAAACTTGAGAAGATTAGAATATCAGATGCATTATTAGCCTGGTTTCAGAGTTATTTGTCTGATAGACAACAGCATGTGGTCATCAAGGGTCAAAGTTCTAATTGCCAAGCACCCATTTGCGAAAATATTGTGAGGAAAGCAAGTCAAGTACTTGGTATTATATGTAGAACATATGATGATAAATCAAAAGAGAATATCGTTCTGCTCTGCAAGTTGTTGGTTAGGCCTTATTTGGAAAAAGACATTAACAATATAGAAGAAGCACAGAAGAAGGCAACCAAAATGATAAATGGACTTTGTCATCTAGACTATGAATAAAACATCAAAACAAACACTGGAGAAGCACCAAAGTCAGGCACCTATAATGGAAATGACGGCTCTTTAACAAAGATGTTTACTTTTTCAGCCAATGTTGGTCACTGGGGAATACTGTAATAATCATATTGTAGTGGCAATCCCTAAATCACATCTTCAAGAACAACCTATTGTTGTACAAGGGGAAGAGGTGGTTGAGCTCTGCTTTGTTATCTTCTTATTTCTCGTCACTGCCTTGGGGCACTATCAACCATATAGTAGTATATGAAACCCCTATGTGTCAATATTGCAGATCTTAATTCAGTCCAAGTTGGAAAATGCCCAAATCTTGACAGGCCCTTCCATAAAGTAAGATTTAAAGGCTTATACCCGGGCAGGGAATGCATGTCAATATATTGCCACGCACGGCATGAAAATGTCTGGACCTTATCACAAAATAGGCGCTTATAGACCATTTAAAGACTTTCATTGAATAAAGCAGGCACTTTTCTACGGATGCCATGCATATTTTAACACTTTGATCCGGATTCGGGTAAGGCTTTAAGGTCCATGTGTATGTTTCCATTTGTGGTCCCTAGATTGCACATTCTAACGCATGTCTGTAGTTCAAAGACAAATTGCAAGGAAGCAATCAATTCCCTGTACAATATATTATCTAAATTAGACAGTGCCATTACCATATCCAAACCGTAGTCCTAACATAACGCATGTCTGTAGTTCAAAGACAAATTGCAAGGGAAGCAATCAATTCCCTGTACAATATATTATCTAAATTAGACAGTGCCATTACCATATCCAAACCGTAGTCCTAATGAAACAAATTCAAGTCAATTCCCACCAAAGGCAATGGTCCTTGATATGTATAGCTGAATCACATACATTTATAGTTTATTTTTGCCCAAATAAGTCCAAAACGTATGTGCAAAGGTCCATAGGGTCAAAAAAGCCATTTCTAGTTTTAACATGACAGAAGGCAAAAAGTTTTGTTTAAAATTATAGGCCTATTTTTGTAAATTGGCTTGAACAGGTGCATCATTCATGTGCATATAAGACTGTACAATTCATGAAAAGAGACCAAAATTTGCAGCACATCAGAAAATTTGCAAGCACAGGTTCTAGTTTGTTGAAACTATCAACAAAATTCAGCATTTAAAAGGTACTAGTTGCAACCACCATCTCAAAATGAGCATCATCCACACAACTCCACAGAGTGACACTTACACCAACATCAATCCATTAGAAATGCACCCTAGGCCTAAAATGACCATGAACAAGAATCCAAAAACAAAGCACTGACAAATGTACTATATGGTACCTTCACTCAAAGAAAATTGATAATGACATGGCTTATTGTTTCTGTTAGCACAAAGCTTTATGCTTTTGACGCTATGTTCAGGATATCCTTGAATATCCATTCCTTGGTTTCCATTTGTAAGGGCTATATGGTAGTTTTGAATGCACTTCCTCAGTTAGTGTTCAAATTGCGATCAGTGTACAACAAACCACACAAAACATTGAATAAAAAACTTTTGATACATGTCATTATTGGACTCAAGGGAAATTTACGGTATCTGGTGCTTATGTTTGTTCCATCATAGTTGCTTCTGGCAACTCCTAGCATCCATGCATTATTGGGGTATGTAGAACGCTAGATTGAGCCTCTGTCAAAGCATGCTTTTATCATTTTACTTAACCCCCCCCAAATATAACAATTAAATCATAACATTGTTTGATATGGCACTGCACATAATACTTTCTCCATAACTGAAAAAAATACAAATTAAAAAATTCAGTGAAAAATATGTTTCCATACAGTTTTAAAATGCTGTTATTGTAAAGATTTTAAATATGTATAAATAACTAGACAGCTATGTTAGGTGCAAAATTGTAAACGGGTATTTCATGAACTGTAAAAATGAAATATATATTTTATTTCTGTAAAGTGTGCACTGGCTTTTGAACTAACTGTACATATTTAAATTATGATTTCACTTTTCTACAAAAGTTAAATTTAAACACTTGCTGTAAAATGTACTTCCTTTATTTTTTCTTGCAAGTGTGCATATAACTCTCTAACCTGCCCACATTTTGTAAGCAATGGAATCAATTTAGATCTGACATTCCCGCAAATATCACTTGTTTCAATTAAAGCAGGGGCTCCAATATATATATATATATACATATATATATATATATATACATATATATATATATATATATATATATATATATATATATATATATATATATATATATATATATATATATATATATTATATATATATATGTATGTATATATGTATATATAAATATACACATATATAGTATATATATGTATATATATGTATGTATGTATATAAATATACATATACATATATATATACATACATATATGTATATATATGTATATATATATATATATATATATTTCTCTCTCTCAGTATTTCCAAGGTCGAACATACATTTGTAATTGAAATGAATTACTTACGTTCAGTTGTTACTAAACCTAATATACACTTGCGGCTGTACACTGTCTGCTTTGTTTTTAAATGTGTGTTTGAGTGTTGCAACACTGCTGTATGCTGTTCTCCTTTCTCCATTGTTGCATATGTCTTTAGGCACCCAAACCTGCCCATGTTTAGTGAGCAAACGAAAAAGATCATTTGAAACTCCTCTAACATGGGCTGTTTGAAGTCAAGCACTTGACCCCAGAGCTTTTTTCTTTTTCATAATTTCTTTTTGTCCAGCACGAAAGTTGAAATAGAATGCTTGCACAAAGGAACATGGAAAATTACATTTGTTCATAGTACAAACGAGAAAAATTGATCTGAGGAAATACCTCAAAACTAGTAGAAACTACGATCCCCAGCAAACTCCCATTGATTTTGTACTAAGATAAGCTACCTATGCATAGAGATGCAATAAATACTTTGGGAAAAGATTACATATATATATATATATATATATATATATATATATATATATATATATATATATATATATATATATATATATATATATATATATACATATATATATACATATATACATATATATATATACATATATACATATATATATATATATATATATATATGTCTTTCTGCCTCTCTCAATTCTCTCTGCAATAAATACTGCAGGAAAAAATTGCCCAACATCCACAAATTTGAACCCACCAATGATGGCAAAGAGATTCAACAGTTACCAAAACATCAATATTTATTTTGCAATGCCAATGTGAAGACTTGAGACAGGCAGTCACACATAATAGGCGACTGGTTGTTATAACTTTTTAAAATTCTCAACCTTTAAAATATTCTCTATTAACTAGAGACTTTAGTGTTTGCCAAATAGGCCTAGCCACTTAAAACCCAAATTTGTTCACTTGTGCCAAAGATAAAAAGAGACATGGTAGGTCTGTCACTTTTTAGGTTTCCTGACTTGCCAGCCAGCTGAGTTGACAGTAAAAGTAGAAAGTAGGCTTACATTGTTTTTCTGACACACACCTACAAGGCAATACATGCGAAAGATCCACAGGAAAACTCCCAGTTATAAATCTAGATACACGTACTTTAAACCACAGGACACATTTAGTGAATTTAAAGGAAACTCCAAACATTTTACATCAACAAATAAAGCCTGTATATCAAGATATATAAAAGATACATATGAAAATATACATGTAGGAGATCCACAGGGAACTTCCCAATTTTATATAAAGATAGCTGCACATACAGATATATGACACTTGTAGGAGATTTGCATCAAGATACACATAAGCAATACACATGGGAGATCAGCAGGAAATTCAAGTTGATTTTTTTAATATAGGCACAGGCCAAACTATGAAGAATTAAATCACAACAAATGTTTTTGCCCAGTATTTTCCACCAAATGCAAGCACTTCCATCAAAACACTAAATATAGAAATCCATGTACTGAACAGACACATGACTCATTACATAACCAAAAATAAACATTCATATTGCAGAAATTACAAATAATGCATAATAAAAGGTGTATTCCTTCCACGTTACTTCCTAGTCCTTTAAGCTGTGTTAGATCAAATGACGATGAGGTCCCCTGTCAAATATGTTCAGCAGTATCAATTCCAATGTCGGTGAACTGCCCTTTTTTGGATCCCTATCAGTCTAGGCATAAGGAACTGAATTTATATCTTGCTTTCTTAGGTCTGGTGTGTGTACTCATGAAATAATGAGTGATAGTGTGTTAAAATGTTTGTTCAAATGCAGAAAATCATCAAGTATGTGATAAAAAACAATATTCTGGGATGTACAATTGCCTGAGAATTACACATTGCATCGGTCATACATTTTAAAAAACTCCTTCAAACTTTGAATAATGCAACTGATGAAACTAACTACAACCACTTTGCCTGTCCACTGTACTTTTGTTGTAGGTAGCATTCATTCTGTTTGCAGCCAAATGATGTATGTGATAATGATGTTCACTGTCAAATATCAAATGATGATATATATTAAGTTGCCCAAGTCACCCAGTTCCTCTTCCTTTGCAGAGGACCAGTAGTCTTAATCTTCCATTTAGATGTTACCCATGTTCCACGAATGTTCAGGTACAATGCTTTTCTCTATTTTTTTTCATGTTGATGTCCCAGTTAAACATTAAGCTGAGATAATGAGGAGCATTCATGGTTGGTGGAGCTACGTAAGCTTGCCTTTCACCTCTGTGGCTCGAGTTTGATTCACATCCTGTTTTGTCATCCATGTAAAAGATAGGGATCTATAGTAAGCAGCAACTGCCAGAGACACACAGGCATTACAGGTTCACAGATGCTTTCTAAAATTACCCACTTGAAAACCTGTTATCTTTCACGATGAAAAAAAAAAAGACTTTCAAAACAATTATCTGCTGACCATATGTTTATGTATAAAATAAAATGGCTGTTTAAAAAAGCAATTGTTTAGTGTGTTTCTATTTATATTGTAATGCAGGAAGTGGAAGGAATGGACATAGAAAGATCGATTTCATGTATTAAAGATGCAGACGTGTTGCAGAATATTTGACTTTTACAGATACATTTGTTAGAAAGATATTAAGGAACAGAGATAAAGAAGATACCTATAAGGTATATAACATTTTGATTTCACAATTCTATGATGACGACTCTTTCTCTTGATCTTTAAGAGAAAACGAATATACACTTTGCACATAATCACCATTGGCAGGTTTCATACGCTCATTTGAAAGCTAATACAGCATAAAGTTGCTTCCTACAGGTGAATGGCATTGTGACTTGCATTTGGTGAAATTTATCTAATTCATTAATTGGAGCAAATGTATATATATATATATATATATATATATATATATATATATATATATATATATATATATATTGTGTGTGGCAGTTTAATATTACAGATATGGGTGACTTTGGCCATTTTGTAAATGTCACTGTGGGAAAACTTTTAATTGGATTTTTGAAGATAGGATGTGTATGACATTGAACAATAGATAAATGTGACAATTCCCGTTTGAATAAGTATAAGACTTCCATATTTATAGCATAATTGCAAGCTCAAAATACATTACAATAAATCAAATAACTTACCTAATTTCCAACTGACTTTCTTAAAAACACTTACTGGTTTACTAAATTTATTTTTTATTTATTTTTTTTAATATGGTACGTCCAATTCAATTTTGGCTCGATACATACACGTACAATTTATACTCTGATGTATCAGTAACTTTAAAAGCAAGGTCATGAAATGAGAATTTCCTGGTAGTAAATAACACGATTTATTTTTATCTCGGTTAACAGAGAACCTATTTGATTAAAACCATACCAATAAGTCAATCAACAGAAATTACGAGGTAATGTACCAATGTTATTACAGAAAAAAAATACAAGAGCGGTTCCTGAATTGACCTGTGTTGCACTCCACAAGCTCTTTTCCCCACAAAATTGATTCAGTTTTTTTTTCGAAAAAAACATGCACCCTGTTCTCTATTGGCCATACAAGGTTTGAAGAACTCAAGGGCCTCTCTTCTTATTCCATAATTACATAATTTGGAGAAAAGAATTTACCAATTACTGCATCATTTTTTCCCCAAACTTGATAAATTCAGCATATTATCATTAACATTAACTCTGTAACATTGTGTTCTGCAATACCGAATAAGTGATCACGTTCATTACGGTATCTTTTATATTTTTTCAAAATTTTAAAGAGTATTATGACTGGAGTGAGAATAATTTAAGAAAAGTTTATTTTTCTTTCCTGTAATTTTTATAAAGCCAGGCACCAATCAAGGTTTATCAGTTTTATACTTATGATTGATGATTTTGGAAGGAATAACTTTCTTGTTAAAGTCTCAAAATACTTATAATCAATGATTTTGGAAGGAATACATTTATTGTAAAGTTTCCAGAACGCATTCATGATAATAGACATTGCACGCTTCCATCATTTAAAGAATAAATAGTTGGCACTTATGTGGTCGGATTTTAACATACAAATTATGCAAAGTTTTATTATTAATAACTTGTTTATGTACATGAGTACTAATATTGGAATGAAATATACTTTATTAGTGTCGAATATGGGTAAATTATCGGCTATATCGGTGTACAGATTGCCAATTTTTGGAGATAAAGAAAAAAATCAATACTGGTCGTCATTAACATACTGTTTACATCACCGACAGTCTGCTTAGGAATTTATATCTGTCCTGTACAAGTTGAAAGTTATAAAAATACATCCAAAAATGTTCTAGCCAATCCCATCCTCTCAGTATACCACTCGTTTTTCTTACTTAATAGCTCTTTTTGGGACGATAGTGTTAAGTGCTTGCACACATTTGTTACTTGCTTCCTCCCACAACATACACACATTAAGCCATATAAATCCCATATTTGAGATCTCAGGATGACACAGTAGAAACTCCTGTGATTTCAATATCTCTGCGGCACAAGGAAGCCATGCGCATGGTATCCCTTGCCTGCCGCTCAGTAATGTAGCTGACGAAACTAACTGCAACCACTTTTCCTGCCCATTGCTCTTCCGCCGCTGTAGGAAGCAGACATCCTGTTTGCATCCAAATGATGTATGTGACAATTATGTTCACTGTCAAATATTAAATGATGATATGTCAAGCTGCAAAAAATACCCATACATAGTTCCACTTCCTTTGCAGAGGACCAGTAATCTTAATTCATTTAGATGTGACACCTGTTTCACTGATCTCCAGGTACAACGTTTTTCTCTGCATTTTCATATGGATATCCCAGTTAAACATTAAGCTGATATAATAAGCAGCATTCATGGTTGGCGGAGCTACAATATGCTCGGCTTTCACCTCTGCTACCTGGGTTTGAGTAATGGCCAGGCAAGGAACTGGAAAGGGTTCTTCACACTCACACCATTCATGGTGGTTCTCTCCGAGTCTTTCTGTTTCCTCCAACAAACAAGTAGATA